>QXEO01001610.1:0-316262 GCA_007115705.1 Dactylis glomerata | reverse complement strand
TCTTCATAACTCCGGTTTCTGCGGAACCACGGCTGCCTCACCTCAACAACAGCTCATACAGAGCTACAGCCGCCCGCCTCGTCTCACCGGTTGCTCCTAAACCAAGCACGCTCGCCAAGCGATGGTCCTCTCAACTCTGGGACTTCTCTGTCCTTCACTCGTCATCCACCTCTCCAACAAACTCCAACCATGACCTCTACCTTCTCTCCATCAAACCCCTGGCTAGCTTGGCCTCAACCATCTTTGCCTCTGTCAACAGGAGCTCTACCATCTCTTTCTTCAACCCATAGACAACTCCAGCAACACAATCTCTACCATCACCATCAAGCTCCTTGCTGACCATCATATTACCACACCTCCACCAACACCTCCTCTTCAAGCTCAACCACACTCACCTCCACGGCACCACCTGTTTCACCACCAGAACATGCAAACCATTGCTCTCCCCCTAAAACGAAGTCCAAGCAGCAGACTGCTCTTCTCCTCTGTCTGTAACTCTGCTTGACTTCCACACTCCCATATCTGCAGCTCGCCTCTTTTCTTTTCCCTGTTCTTGCTGCAACAACTTGAACGGAAGTCTGCAGCTGCACCTCCCTTTATTCCCACAGCCAAGAACAATCACACCTCACCCAGTTGTCTCCCCTTCACCACCACATCTCAGTGCCGCTCCAGCCATCACCACCTTAACACAGATGCCCAGCTCCTTCACAAACACCTGCATCACCTCTGTATCTGCCCATCTGCGACCAGATCAAAGGTCCTCCTCCACCTATAGTTTGTCTTGGTCCCCAAATCCAACCTCGCCAACTTACTATCCTCCTTTCAGCTCCTCAATTGCACCATTCTAACTAGCTTCATGAGGAACCCTCGTGCAGAGCAGCAACCAAGCCTCGCACAACACACCGTGCAACATGAGGTGGCTACTACCCGCAGAGAGCAGCGAGGTGCGGCCTCCCGCCGCTAGGTGACTACAATGTGCCTGGTATTGTTCACAACAAGAGCCGGGATGGGTGCTGCAGTGGTGGAACGGTGGTAGCTAGGGTTGGGAGGAGGAGCCTAGCTCTGATACCATGTAGGTTTTGGGAGAAAATAGTTTCTGGTTGGGCAGGCACTTTGGACCTCCACACCCTCATATATATAGCTGAACTTAGGTACATGTTAACTAGTACAGTGGAATACTCTAGAATCTGGTAGGACACTAGCCTAGACTACAACATTCACTGGAATGTTCCAGGCACTCCTAGGACAGCACTAATATACTATTACTCCCTGGAATATTCTGGGCTCTCCTAGGACACTACTTTTACACTAACTACTCCAACACTCCCTAGAACACTCTAGACTGTACCAGAGTACTACTACTAAACTAACTCAAACTCCAACACTCCCCCTCAAGATGGGCATGGTTTAACCGCCATGGACATCTTGCTACAACCTCATGACACTTTCTGTGACCACTACAAATCTAGCTTACAAGCACACCAAGATACATAAGAGCATTTTACACTAAATCTTGCTCTATCGGTCGTCAAGCACCCATTCAACTTGCTATCAGCAGCTCTTATCCGTATTTACCACAAGGTTTTCATGCATATTTGATTAAGTCACCTTAGAGCTACTAGTCACCATTTTTCATGAAGGGAGATAATACATATAGTTGTTGATGGTTTAATATCCTCATACCAACTAAAACACATGATTTGCAATTCTGTGTGTTTTTTTTATTGGTGAAAGTGAAAGTGCTTAACTTCCACTTCTGGTAATGTGGAGTCAAGGATCACGAGTCGACAAGTCTAGCCAAGTTGCTAGGGTACAGACTCATGAACAAACACAATTAGTTATGGCTAGTCGAGGTTTTTGGTTGGAAGAACAGAAGTACCACTCATAGACTAGTCGAGTGACTCTTGATCCATGTGTGGAGTTATGTTTTTTCCGTTTGTAAAACTTGTAATAGTTTGTCCTCGGACAGTGCCCTTTTTAATCTTACCTTACACTTATTGTTGGGACTTACGACTCTAATCTAGATGCGAAACACCTGGTTAATATTGACTGGAATAGTTTATACCAGTAGTTGGACCATGGACTTCACTATTATTTAATTGCATTGAAGACATGGCGTGCCTTTTGGACCAACATTGGAAAAAGGAAGTTGTTTTTATAAATTTGATATAACCTATTTTTTCATGATGGTACTGTTCATTTCTGAAATAAGTAGTTGTATTGGTACAAAAATCAAGTTAATGTAAGATCATACATTGACATGCCCTCTGGTATATGCACCTTATTAATTGCATCCATGCATCGTGTCTGAAATTTGGATGGTGCTTCATTGTTATTGCCTTGTTATTTTCTTGCATGCCCTCTGGTACACCTATCACTGAAGTTACAATCTTTTTTTTGGATGTGCGTATATCTGTGGTTTGAGACAATCCATGGCGTGTTCTGTTTTAAGTTTGAATGCACTATGAGTTGACAATATTGCAAACTAAATGGTCTTTCTCCTTGGTGATGTAATTCATTAGGCATGTGCTGGAATATCCTGGTGGTTTCTCTAGAAACTATTAAAAAATAGCTTGTAATGGGTTGTGTTGATCAAATGGCACAGTAAGAAAGTTACAAGGATGCCATGTTACATTTTGGTTTACATTATAATAATTGACTGGAGAAATTTAGTTGCAACATTTTTTACCATTAATAATGACATTTTTTCTCCTTACAACCATTCCGTAGTTATCAGGTAATTGCTCAAGTAGTTATCTTTATAAATATATGATGCAAATGGATTTTCAGGCCATTTAATTTTGTAATTTTTTTAGCAGTACAGATTCTTAGAATGATGAAAGTGGTTGGTTGAATGTAGGTCTCATAGGTTATATGCCATGGATAAGATTGTCAGGAGTTGGAGAGTAGTATCTTCTCGTAAGATTTGGATTAGATTTTAGGCACAATTGTTTTGAGGAACTAAAGATAGCTAGTTGGATTTAAGGAATATGATGAATGCATGAACTTCATTAGAGTAGACTCGTTATTGAGCGGGCTATAAATATAAAATCTGTAATTTTAGCTGCTTAAGAGTCGCCCCTGTGAATGTTTTGGTGCAGATGTGCATATTTACTCTAAATTTCGGATGGCCTTGTCTAGCTTAGAATTTTTGTGCCAATAACAATTTTGTGACTATTGCGATTATCGTCTTACAGATATCCAGCTTCTAAATCCTCGTGCTGATTTATTTCCCCTCAGTTTTCTAAATCCTATGGAAAAACATTACAATATTTTGTAACTTGCTATTGTATATTTTGGGACTAGTTTAAACTTGACATGTATCCTGGCATATGTTTATAAGACTATGCGTGTTAATTTAGGATTGTATAGGTTTTTCTTAAAATTTTACTAAGGCATTGCTCCAATAATTGATTATACATGATTTTGGATTTCATAGGTCCAAGTATTTTAGGCATGCACCATTCTTGGACTGGAACATGGGCCATCAGTCTATGCCATATAGATACTCTTACCATTTGTTCTCTAATGAGAAATTACATACCATTAGATAGCATCCGAGCTACTAAGTTCTATGTTTTCCTTCTAGTGGCCACTTGTGTCATCTGACCTTATCCTAAAGGGAGCTTCATGAGATATCAATAGAATAGGAATAAAGAGAAAAACTGTATCATATTTATTCCAGAATAAGTTTATGTAGTATAGCCGTACAAATTTCGATCTCTTTATTATTTGTCAGCATCTCTTGCTATATCAAGGTCTCTACGTTGACTTGGCTAGAAGAGTCTTCAGAGATAAGTGCATTCCAGATTCTAGAACATGACAGCTCGTCTAAGGTGTATTTACTGATTTTAGATGCAGGGATGTCCAGAAAGGAATGGTTGTGCTGCGTTCCTACCAGGCAAAGTTGTTGATGTTTGAAATGGCTAGGTGTGGAAGTGTGAACTCCTGTTTTTAAGTAAGCATATCCACCTCCATTGCCCCTGCTGTGATTTTTCCCTTTTTTCTGTAGAATTTACTACCGTTGGAGAATGCTATTGTGTTGAAGGTGCAATTGTTATCATTGATTTATATATTCTGGCCGCTACAGACCATCTAGTTAATTAGGATGGTAGTGGATAATATGGTAATGTAGTTAATTCATGTTGGTCCAGAGGGCTTGCTTTTTTATATGCTCTCACCGTTTAAAGATTAACTCAAAACATACAAAAGAGAAGGTTTAGTTTTGTTACCTTGTCAGTAATAGTAATCTAATCTGATCTGGTCCTGTCCTAAAGCAAGTATGGTGCATGATGGCCAGTGTATATACTTCATGGCCAGACTGAATGCAGACTGTTCATTTCACCCTGTTGAATGTTTAGAGTTTATACTTGATCCCCTCTGGCTGGTTGTGTTCTTGATTTGCACACAGTTGCATGTACAGCATGGCAGTTCCATTTGATATGTGTACAATAATGTACTGTGAAAGATTGGCCACACAATCCAATACTCTGATTCAGATCCATCTTTGTTTACTCAGCTAGCATATAGTTTTGTTTATTCAGATCCACAATTTTTTCTACTGCTATATGTCTTGCCAGTTCTTATCCTGTCAAGGTAATTACCACAGTTTCTTTTGTAGTCGGTATATTACTCCATCTAGAATAGTCCTGATTGGTACATGACTATACTGCAACAAATTGATATCCCGAAAATACATAAGACCACTCTCCAGCTTTACCCCTATCAGAGCAGCCAGCACAACTTTCACGTCTTGTCACTTCAGTGATACACCAAGAGGCAAGCTATCAGAATTTTGATTATTAGCAGCAGGGTCTACCAATTTCTTGGGATATATACTACAAAGAATGCCATACCTTCATGCTGATTCAATTCCCCTCAGTCTTCTAGATCCTCAATTAGTGTTACTCTTTCTAAAATCATCAAAATAATCATATGGAAAAACACTCTCTATTGTATATTTTGGGACTAGTTTAAGCTTGACTTGTATCCTGGTATATGTTTATTAACTGCCAACATATTTCATAGAAATGCAAGTAATGCATCTTTTTGTCAATCATAACCCGCTGGTTAATTTATCCACATATGTACCACTCTTTGAGACAACAAAGCAATTCTATTTTTGCCTCTATAATTTATCCATCTTTTTGTCAATCATAACCCGCTGGTTAATGATGATTTGAAAATAATCTAGTTCTAATTAGAAAAGTTTGATATGCTGATTTGTTTTGTTCTACAATGTGCTCGCACATTGATGAAATTTTGATAACCATGAATTGTTACTTGTCTTTGTATCTTGGACATTGGTTAATGGTGTTACTACATGATGCAAGTGACATTTATAAATTTTATGGTCTATTGCTTATCCCCTTCAGTTTTGAGATTGGGGCTTTTAATCGATATTCATCCATCCTTTGCAGGACAACACTGGAGAAGTGGTGCTGGAGCTGGCCAGGAGGGGAGCCATGGCCTCTGGATCTGACGTGACCTGGTTGTTCTGGCTCAGGCGATGCTGCTGCAATGCTGGCTGCGGTCTCCTGCATCTCACACACGATTGTTGGCCCTGCCTGCACTTGGCTTTGACTACCTCAACTCTCACCACCGTGTGATGGTGATGAGTTTGCCGCGACCGCAGTGGCGGTGATGCTCTTCCTCAGCTACAACATCTTCAGGTGAGCTCATAGTTCATCCACATGTCCAATCTCCTCCCTCCTTACTCTGGCCTTCGTGCCATGACGGTCGGATCTGACTCTGGCCATCAAGCCGCTGCCCTGTACCGGCCACATGCTGATGATGTACATTTATTCTTTTTAGTTTCTTAGCTATCTCTGTTAGTGCAGTTGCTCCAATTACTACTGTTTAATGTAATATACAACCTGACGATTATTGTTATGGTCCATTAGTTTGATTCCTAGATTTTATCACATCTGATCCAGGTATCATCTATAATTGCTTAAATAAGTGGGTTATGCATGGTGGGATTTTTTACTACTGTATACATATTGGCGGGAATAATCACTTATTATTGTTAGTTTCTTAGCTTCTTTCTCCATTTCTTTCCTTGAGAATTCAATTTGGTTTTTGTCTATCGCTCATGCTGGATGGGTGGAATAGTCACTGTTATACATGATAGTATATTATTTCATACTTTGGTTTACACTATTATAATGTAATGACCGAAGATGACTAGTTTTTTCATTCGCAGGGTGCATCATTGGTTTCCAAAGCTTTTGACGTGTAACCACAGAGCTCACTTCCATCGTGATGTCAAGGTAACTTAACTCTCCTTTATGCCTCACCAGTCATAGTCGTTTATAGTTCACCTGTTGAGTTGATCAAACCCATCCGATCATGTAATAAATTTATCAGCAACCTAGATGAGACCAAATCATACACACCTTATATGTTTCCTTAATGTGCATGCTAATTTACTAATGGTTGAAACACAACCAACTTTGGTTGTTTGGACTTGTGTATGGAGATTTCTTCACTTATAGTCTTCTTATTTGGAAATTATGCATATCCTGACCTATGTGTCTTCTTATTTTGTGTGGAGTTATAAGAGTGACCTTTTTCTTAATGCCATCAATGTTATTTGTGAGTTATTTCTGGTTTCATGATATAGAATACTTCCTACTATTCCTCTTTCTTTCTCTGTGCAATGGATTCCCAACCTCCGTTATATAAGCATATCTTGCCACTATCACCCTCTGTTAGTTGTAACTGTCATGACCTACGTGCTTAACATTATTTATATTCTTTAATTGGACCATCAAAAGGGCAAGATCCATGCATTTGACATCATAACTGGAAAATAGTGAAATGGAAAGGCCAAGTAAAATGTTCTCTTGCTCAGGTGCAACTTGCTGAATGGAGAAGCTTGATATGGTTTTATGTTTCCATTGTATGGAGCTTCAACCTACTAGGTAGGTTTCCGCAAAAAAAAAACTACTAGGTAGGTCCCCTCCTACTCCCGGCAGCTGCAAATTATTTTGTGTGGTGATATATATGGTCTAGTCAACACTGTACACAGTAACTTATATGCCGTTCTAATATACTTTTAGACCTTTGTAATACATTTATTTCACATGTATGATTGGTGGAGTCATTCCTTACATAATAATACAGTACTCCCTTTGGCACCAAAAGGATGTCGTAGATTTATCAAAATTTGGATTACAATCCAAATTTAGACAAATATGAGACATCCTTTTAGGGCTGGAGGTTGTATTTATGACTCATAGCAAGTGATGAGCATGAATATGATGTGCCTGATGACAATCTGCTTGTTTGTAGACTAATAAAGAAATAACTTCATGCTTAGACACATCGAGCTCTTCAGCTTTTCTCCATGTTTAATGTCACATTTCTACTTGTTTGCTAAATTTACTTTAACAATGTTTTGAGCCAATTCCCTAACACTGTTCCATATAGGTGATAGGCTAGCTGGAAGTCTCTTGAGCACCAGTTTGTCACCTGCAACTTATTTGGTTATTTGTGTATAGTGTCATGAAGGAAGGTAACCACGTTGGTGGAGAACTATCCGACATTATGGATGGATGAAGCAATTTTTTTATTTGAAATGCTACATAGTCTTACTAGAGCATGTCACCATTTATCAATTCTTTCACACTACCTTAGCTTAATCTCACCTATTGTTTTCAAGGTTATAATTACTGGCTCACAAGTGTTGATACTTTAAACCTAATAATTTGGTTGTGTTTTTTGTACTACACTCTTGGTTCTGTTGTAAATAAGTTTTATGTGCGTATGCTCTGCATAGCCATGTGAGGTAGGGAAACCATACATGCCTGAAAATGGGCTGTAGAAGTTGGTTTGTGCTGAAACTTTTGGAAGGCTTTTACGGGGGATTTAATAAATAAATAAATATGTGCTGCAATATATAAGTTATTGTGTTTTGTTATATTCGTATTTTGTACAATACACTTTGTTTGACCATAAACAAATTATTAGCATTTCCATATTCATTGGCCATTTACAATTTTGCAGATAGTGTGCAGGATCCAATAAGTTATGGTCCCTTGATATTAAACCTTTTGTAGTGGCTGTTTTAAAAGCATCAGCATGCTTGCTCAGGTTCAACTGTCCATGATTCACCTCCAGGTTCAATGCCGCCAATTAGTATCCATCTACCGATGCTTGCTCATGTTACATTCTTTTTCACAGGCCTGGTTTGCGATTCCTTATCTCTCATGTATAGACTAGGTCTATGTATAGACTATTAATAGTCGTATCCATTATGCCAGACATGGTTTTTTTTGCCAGTTCTTCAAGATATTTTCTTGTGTTGTTGGACACGAAATAGTGTGCTTCCCACTCTCATGCTAACATAGCTAGAAATTCCAAAGGCCTTGCAGTTTTCAGTACTTCTCCCCCCTTTGAAGGAGACCTAGTTGACATGTCCATTTTTGGGGTAAGGTACATGTAGACTTCAACCAAAACCATAAAAAACATGAACAAGTAGCAGGAAGAATTTTTTAGGCCAAAGGGCCATGTTCAGTAGGAAACGTCAAGCATGAATCGACAACATATAATCATGCGACCCCTTTTGTTACTATCATTCTGCATTTTACTTTTCCCCTACACTACACCCATGTTCAATGGCCTGTACAACGTAAATACGTAATACTTCCTCCGCTCCATAATAAGTGTTGTTGATTCAGCAACACTTATTATGGATCGAAGAGAGTATATCATAACATCTTGCCGGTAACATGTTTTTTGCATCTATTTATTTCAGTATTGTGTAAATTATAATGGAACAATGTCAAATCCTTATGATTACAAGAAAGTGTTTTCATTCACAAAAAATTTAAAGCTGATCTTGGTACCAGGCCATCTAGTGATGTATAGTACTTGGTAACTAGGCTCACCTTCACATTTCACAAAGTGGTAGTCGATCATCATCACCGAAACCTATTATATACAGAAAATTAGCAAGCTGTGTTGAGGAGCTTGCTGTGAGCTTACAATGTTTGGAAGTTGGTTGTGCTGTGCTTGGTAGTACTACCTTTTCTGAAACAAATAGTTTTACTAGATGAGGCTTCTGAACTGGTATTGCCTTATTATTTTCTTCTTTGATCCATCTACCTATGACCAAAGCTACAATCTTTGATCTGTTTGGAGACGATGGATGGATGTTGTGATGTCTTTTGAGTTTGCTAGCAATCAAGCAACATTTTTCTCTCATTTATTCAATATCATACAAAAAATTGAACCTCATTTACTGAATATAGATGGACTGCGTGCTAGGTGTTTGAACCAACATTTAAACCATCTAAAAAATTCAGATGATAACAATTATTAACTCCCTTTTTCTCATAGAATTTTTTATTGTTAGTTTCAATTGTTTGAATCTTCTCCGCCTTTGCAGATCTACTCTCCTGCAGGAATAATACATTTTAGGAATCCTCGCGAGGATGATTTTGATGTTCTTGGTAGATTTATTATTTATGTTCAGCGCATCATTTTGGCACTGCTATCTTGTCCCGACCTAGCTAACAAACCAAGGCTGCTAGTTTTTGCTTCATGCCTTTGTCAAGTTGGTTCTGCTATATGGAGGTAAATCCCTCATTTATTTCTAGGTTTATTTCTATTACTTTTCTCTGTGTGATTTGCTAGTTAGTTCGTCTCATAAGTAGAAGATGCAATTCAAACGTTCATATATAGCTACTATTGGTGAGATGCATTTTATTTTGGCAAAGCACGTTATGGATCTGAGATTTGTTTGCTGCAGTTTATCATATTCTGATGTAATATGGGTGTTGTTGCAATTTTTTGCAAACTACGTAATTGATCTAAGCCTTATTTGTAGTAGTTGACATAGCCTAATGCAACCTGCATGCCATTTCATGATCTACCACGCATATATGGTAGTACATCAGCCTGTTACTAATACCACATGCAATCTTTTTATTCTCAGTTGTGATTTGTTACTAATACCACATGCACCCTAGATAACGCCTCTCTGCGCACCTGGAGCTGCTGCTGCTGCTGCTTGCGAGGGCTCAGGTGTTGCTCCTACTGGGCTGGTCGTGGCCTCCCACGCCTCGCGCGTAGTGGTAGATTCGACTGCCCCTGGGTACCTCCTTGGCACCATGCCACAGCCATGGTGGTGGACTGGTGGTGACTTTTGGCCTCTCGGCTACACCCCCTCAGGTGTGTGTTGCCCAGAAGTATCAAGCTGCTGCCATTTTCTTCTAGATAGCTACATACTGTACTTCTATGTATGGTAACCTGTAGTTTGCTGAAGTGCTAGTGATTGTAGGATAATGGAAGTTCTGATTCATTTATTACTCTTGACCATGGATTCTTCATGCCTTCCTGATGCTTGTTTTAATTGTCAAGGAGATGGGCTATAGTATGTATTCAATGTCACTTTTGTTTTTTTAGTCGCTCTGGAATATGGCCAATTACCAGTGTATATATGTTTGTTTAATTAACTAACACATGTTTGTTTAATTAACTAACACATAGAGTTGTCAAAAGCATCAGGACATTGGATGCTAATTTTCTATACTCAGAAATATGATTTATAGTGGAGTGGAACGGATCATTCTTTTAACCCCGCTTGTTATATGGTAGCTGATATAATTTGATCACGTTATGCACTTGACAGTAAGCCTTTTATCTCTTTCTATAGGACCAACTGTTGTTGCATAGGTGAAGCCTCTATATGATGGTGACCAAGTAGTGGAGAAAAATGGAGCTTCATGCTTCTCCCGCACATCGCCGGTATAATCATGCTTCTTCTCCTGTTCCTCTCCCTCTCGTCCTACTTGAATTTTTTAGATTCTATGGATCTTGGCCCATGATGGATTTCTAGTTCAAAGATTTTCTGTAGTCTAATTTACTGATTGCTGTGGATATGTGTATCTGTTCTGAAATGTGTTGATCAATATGTACAACAAATGCAACCATGCTTATTGTAGGGTTTTGGGAAGTAACCTTAGATGAATGCACATGTAGTGAAACCAACATAGTATATTGATAAAATATAATTGATTTACTGTAAGGTAGAATTTTTTGGCATGTAATAAAAAAATATGTGATTGTGGTCTCATTACTCCATCTTCCAGCTCGTGACTTTCCTGACGTAGAGGACTTGAAGGAGGTGCTCCGCAACTTGGAGCCAAGATGGTGTAAACTGTGGACGATATGCTCATCCAGGACATCCAGGAGCTCCCAAAAAACTTAAGCAACCCGTACTAGTGAACTAGGTGCTGACCTCTCGTGAGCTGTATGTATTGTTGGGCTTGTCCTAACTGATGATGCAAGAACCATGTAGGTACTTTGTGTGCCAAACTGAGAGAATGTTTCACAATATTGAGAGATGCCCTGCTGGGTTTATCTCCTCTGTTGTATTGCTGTAGAATAGACACCTTATTTACTGTCTGGAACAAATACTTGGTGAGAGGACGCAGAAATATATTCCATCCTCTCAATTAGTGTTAGCAGAAGTAAGCCCACAAAGGAAATATATTACAGTCCATACCACCTAAAACAACGTGCAATTTGCTCAGACTCTATTGCCACTTCTTGGCTCAGCTGAAAGGTGCAAAGGATAATATACTCCAACCCATTAAAAAAAATTAGCTTCATACACAGGAACATACTCCGTGTGTTCTGATTTATGAGGTGCACATGGTTTTCGAGATAAGACTTTGATCTGAAATTTTCCACCAATATATTGAATATTTTATACGAAATTTATATTGTTAGATTTGTATTAAAAAATACTTTCTAATGATATAAATTATTTGTCAAATAAATCTTCATCTATGTATACTAATTCTTGGTAAAAAAATCTTGGAAAGTATGCAGTCTTTTAAATAAAAACCAAGAAAGTAATGTCGAGATAGCATAGAAAGTAGAGATTTGACACCAACCAAAAAGCCTGCAACCAATGGGATTGACTAAGGACATGCATAGGCTATCACAAAATTGAGTGCGGTAGGCATGCTGGCTCTCATTAATAATGCGCACCTTTGGTTTCAACGAGATGCAACATTTTCTGTTCCCCACGCTATCTTTCCTTCTTCCTCAAAATTTAATCAGTTCTAGAAACCTTCAATCCATCCCGGCTCTATAAATACAAGTCCCTCATCACAAGCCGCGTGCGGTATGCGCGTGACTTGTGACTTGAGGACTTGGGCGAGGGCGAGGCGTGGTGAAGGTGTCGACCAGGACGAGGTGTGGCATTGTGAAGGCGGCGGCGAGTTTCTCGTGATGCACTAGGTAATTCATGCCCTCCTCTCTTTTTTTCTTCATGGTTCCAGGAATCAATCTCTTATTTGAGTTGTGTGCCATCGGCGACCATGAGCTGTGCTTCTGCCTTGGTTTGGTTCTTTGCGTTTTTCCTGAGTCGTATATAGGTTTGATTCCTTGCTTTTGTTAAACTAAGTCATCATATGATTGCTCGGCCGGGTTCGCGGCTATCTCGATTTGTCCGTCCTTCTTCTCTCTTGTGATTCTTTGAGAAATATTGTGGTTTTTGAGGAAGCCCATCACGTTTGGCTCGAGTCCTTGATGTGTTCATCGGCTGTTCCTCACACAAACCCTTAGCCAAGATCGGAATTTTGATGTTTCCCGTGGCCGTGTGTAATACCAGTTTCTGATATATTTTCCTGCCCTTCTTGTCAGGGGCATCGCATGTGTGTGGGCATCTTTTGGGAGGTACAGTATGGAAGATAACAAAAGATGGGGAGGACGTCGTCTATGCTGTTGATTTCAACCACCGAAAAGAGAGGTTAGATCCTCTGCTGTGTCTGTACTGTACAGATTTAGTACTCTGTAGCTTAATAACTAAGACCAATGTGCCTTTTCAGACATTTGAATGGTACTGCCCTTGGATCTTTTGTACGGCCAGCTGTTTTGATTACTGATGCTCACAATGCCTTGAACAATCAGGTCTACAAAAGGCAGCAGGATCAAGATTTCATTGGTACCAACTGTAGCATACCGTTCCTCTGCGGCCTAAAATCGCAGATGCAGAACGGGTCTGCTCCGGCCCATCCATCAGACGAAGCAGTCTCTCCTTTTCACTCACCCAGATGCCCAAAGCAAACCATGAAAAAATCAGCTCGAGTCAGGTTTCAGTTTCTGAAACTGCAACTGCATTCGCTGTGCTCTTCTTCAGTTTAGTCGGGAAGATGAGGAAGAAGCAGCAATGGGTCGACCTATATGGGCCGAATTGCAACGCCGAGCCCAGATCGGCCCGGCCCATTTTCACTCACAGGCCTTGCTTCTATCTCGGGCCTATGGGCCAAGCTGGGCTGCTTTCCCGACTTCGGTCTCAAACGCGCGTGCCGCCCGAACCGCCGGTCCGACTCCGCTCCCCGCCCCGCCGTCCTCGCCGTCGCCGGCGAAGGGATGGGGACGTCGGTGCAGGTGACGCCGCTGAGCGGCGCGTACGGCGAGGGCCCCCTCTGCTACCTGCTCGCCGTCGATGGCTTCCGGTTCCTCCTCGACTGCGGCTGGAACGACGACTGCGACCCCGTCCTGCTCCAGCCCCTCGCAAGGTACCGTGCGGGTACCGACATGTTCCGTCATTCATTTCGTCCCCTGAGAGTTTGCTTGCTCCTACATTCGGTTGTCTCGGTGCTATCGTGCGTGCGTGTTCGCTGGTGAGGTTGCCTCGCCGTACGAGCGCCACCTGCTCGACGAATTGCGCCAGCTAGGGAATTGACTAGTTGAATTGAGCGAGTATTATTTCTAGGTGTGTCCGTGTGCATGGGTTTATGTCCATTTGCACAATTGTAGGCGCAGACATACATCCATGTCATGGAATACCAACTAGCAAGGGCAGTGTTCACCGTTAATCATATGTGTCACTGTAATCAATATGCATCACTAGATGACCTCTGACATGTACTCTCAGGCATTTACACTTGCACTTCATCGTCCTGAACGGGTAAATTTGCTTTGTTTGTTTTCCTTCACTGGCGAAGCGACAATACATAGATATTGTAGCTTATTTTAGTCCAAACATATTGAATAATATTTTTTAATGATGTTGCGGATTCGAAGCTCGATCTCTTCAGCAGATAGTTCCTCTTTGGAATAGCGCTGAGGATCATCAACTCCGTATATTCGCACATCAGGGATGGGCGGTATTGAAGAGGCTGAATCCGCCGGGAGATCCAGCAGTAGATGGTATCGGCACCTGTCAGTCCAGAGAAGACAAGTTTCGAAATTCGTCGTGAGCATAGCTGACATTCATCATCCATTGTAAAGTCGTCCATGACGCCCCAGCTATCCTGCTCCTCGGCGGGGCCATCAACAAAAGACCGTAGGCCGAACTTCCTTTCAGGAGGGGCCTGGTCGGCCAGATAGAAGAAGGATCCCCGCCATCCCTTTGCAGAGTCATGAGGGATAATGTAGGGGTAGGATTTTCCGCTCCGAGGAACAAAGGAGATTGATCCGCAATTGCGAGGATCTCCGTTCGCATCCCGGTTGTGGCGGATATTAAAATATAAGCGGAATAAGTCTCCGCGTAGGCTGATACCCAAATACCCCTCGCATAGCGCGACAAATCCCGCTAGGGCAGTGAAGCTATTTGGAGCAATATGATGTAGCTGTAACCTGTAGTGCCGGAGAACGCCTTTCAAGAAGTAGGATGGCGGAAGACTGAGGCCACGATCAATGTGGGACTTCAGTATGACGATCTCTTCATCTGAAGGAGCTGGCATTGCTTCACCAGGTTCAACTCACCATCTCGAGATCTCCTTAGCAGCTATGCGGCCTTCCTGCTCCAGAGAAGACAGAATCTCCTCGCTTATGTTACAGGAGTCCCAGTCTCCTCCTGAGGTCTCTGGCATGGCGGACTCTGTATCAGAAGACCGCGCTGAGCCTTCAGCAGCTTCAGACTTGGAGGCTTGGCGAGGCGATTCTGGTTCCATGGCAGTTAGCGGTGTGGCGGTGATAACTTCCAAGATTTCAAGCGAGGACGAGGAAGACGAAGCTAGCTTGTGGCGGAAAACGTCGCCGGCGGTGAGGATTTTCCGCGGTGGCTCGTCGGAGAAGATGGAGCTCTCGTGGCGGCGCTGAAGAGAGAGAGAGCGACAGGGCGAATGAGGGGTAAACCGGCTGGGGGTGAGAGGCCGGGGTATATATAGACCCCGGGCCTCGAGATTCGTGCCCGCCATCACCACCGCTCGTCCCGATCGCAGAAGCCCTAATCCGGTGACACGTGTCCAGGGGTAAAAAAGTAACTTGGCGAAAACAGTGCATGCATTGTAAAACCTTGCCCTAGAAGGAACTACGTACCGGAATTTACGGCGGATTTCCACGGTATGATCCAATGGATCCCGAAAATCTCGCTAAGATAACTACGTGGCGATTATTGGGAGCCTCCAATTGAGTTGTGGAGTGTGCCACAATCTTAGTGGCTTTGTGGATTTGGGAGCCTCCAATTAAGTTGTGGAGTAGCCCCAAGCTTTGTGCGGGATCGGTGACCGCCCTCAAGGGTCCCATAGTGGATCGGGTCTTCCATCTTGGTGGGAGGGCTCGAGGAGATTACGGTGAGCCTCCGTGGCGTTTGGGGAGCCTTGTGCCTCCACACCGCTCCAACGGAGATTAGCACCCGCAAGGGTGTGAACTTCGGGATACATCGTTGTCTCCGCGTGCCTCGGTTATTTCTATACCCGAGCTCCTTTACTTATGCAATTTACTTTGTGATAGCCTTCGTGCTTGAAGTTATATATATCTTGCTATCACATAGTTGCTTATCTTGTTTAGCATAAGTTGTTGGTGCACATAGGTGAACCTAGTTTATTTAGGTTTTGTATGCTTGGCAAATTAAACATTAGTTTTATTCCGCATTTTTCAAGCCGCTCGTAAAAGTTTTAAATCGCCTATTCACCCCCCTCTAGGCGACATCCGTGTCCTTTCAGGGTGAACCTGTGCTAGCGCACTACCCTTACTAGGATAAATACACACTTGTGATTATACCCCTTGCAAGCATCCGCAAATACAAGAAAGTAATTAAGATAAATCTAACCACAACCTTAAACTCTAAGATCCTACGCTCCCTGGTGCAATGGTTTCCCAACGGAGGTTTAGGTTTCTGTCACTCCAGCAACCCCACAATTGGTAGCCAAATACACAATGCATCTCACTAGGCCCGTAAATGGTGAAGTATCATGTAGTCGACGTTCACATGACACCACTAGTGAAATAGCACCACAACAATATCAAACCATTAAATATTTCTCAACAATAATTCACTACTAACATCTTGACTTCTCCCATGTCCTCAAGAACTAAACGAACTACTCACAAGACATCATATGGATCATGATCAGAGGTGAAATAATGGTAAATAACAATCTGAACATAAACCTTAATTCAACGGTTCCACTCAATAGCATCAACTACAAGAGTAATCAACACCGGGAAAGTTTCCCCTATGAATATAACAAGATCCAACTCAAGATGTTATAGTGGGATGGCGTGGTGATGGTGGAGATGAAGGTGCTGGTGATGGAGATGATGATGATGATGATCCCGATGAAGTCCGGTGCGATGATGATGATGATGGCGACGATCTCCCCTCTCCGGGAAGGAATTTCCCCGGCAGATTTCTCCCTGCCGGAAAGCTTTTCTCTCCCTGGTGTTTTCCACCCCGCAGAGGCGGTTGTGTCTCTCTCTGAGCCCCCCCTTGACTTAGGTTTCTGGGGACGATGAAGTACGCGAAGGGGCGAGACCAGATGTGGGCCAGGGTGGCCTCACATAGGGCCGGCGCGGCCAGGGGTCAGGCCGTGCCCCCTGTGCGTGAGGCCGCCCCCTGGCTCCTCTCTCCTTCTCCTTCTGGCTTCCGGAGTCTTTTGGTAAAATAGAATTTTTTGGTATTTTTCTGGAATTTTTCTGATCTTCCAAAATATGGTGTCTTGACGGTCCTTTTCCAGCAGAATCCTGACTCCAGCAGCAAATCCTCCAATGATCATCAAACATGTGAAAACAAAGGAAATAACATAAGTATCATATCTAAATATGAAATATATCAATGAATAACAGTAAATTATGATACAAAATAGTGATGCAATATGGACGTATCAGCCCACCTAGACAAGTATCCGTATGTGGATGTTGTGTTAGTTTCTTTAAGTAAAGAGACTGCACGTCCCACATTTTCATTAATAAATTCGAGTATGGTACAACAACATGCCTACCCATTGCATCACCAAGAGTGTCACTAAAACATATATAAGATAAATTCAACAATTTTGCAAAAAAAAAGTTATAGCTGAAACTTATAAACGACATACAAGGAACACAAAACCAAAACAATGTGACATAAAAGAATTATAAAGCTTAACATATGACAAAAATCCAAATATGCGGGGTTTAAAAGTTGGATGCAAGAGGACATGATAAATAACTCCATCAATTGCCTAGCATCCTTCTCCAGGGAGCTCAATCATGTTTGTTTCCTAACACCTCCTTAATCACTTGACCTAGTCTCCAAGAAAATTGTCAGAGATATTTTTAAATCATGTTTTTCTCCATGAATTTGGCCAAGAATCCATAAATGGAAAAAAAACCTTGAGGCAATCTTTAGTTATTTCTTTCCATACAGACAATCATACGCCTAATAAAATTACTACTCTCTCCATGCCATTGTATTTGAGGGTCCAATTTTAAAACAGATTAAACATAAATTTGGACACGCCATTTAGCTCCAAAATAGACTTGATGATGTTCCATAAGAATATATCCATAAGATATATGAAAATAGATGTATCAGATCCCATAGTTTAGAGACTCGAACAGGGAAATTTAGGAATGCGCATTGCCTTGCATTAATGCATTAAAAAGATGGGGAAGTGGAAATATTGTTGTTAAAGACGCCAAAGTGATCGATGGTTCACTTAACAAATTAGGTTTTAGTTCATTATTTGAGTGTTATTAATTTAGGTATTGCCTTTGATGAATTTTGGAATTTTACGTACAATTTAAATGATGAATACTCCATCCATTCCAAAAATAAGGCATATAAATATAGTTAAAAGTCAATTTTGTCTATGTTGGACCATGTCTGGTCAATATATCCACCACATAATATACGTTTTCCTAATATAAGCCTTATTTATGGAATGAAGGTAGTGTGCATAATGCATAAACTCTGTTGACCATTACATTTGAATTATAATTTAGGATTCCAAAGAATAGAATCATATAAATTCAGAATAATTCAAATAAATTGTGAAAATGTGGGAATCTAATAATTAAATCTTACAAATATTTTTGAATAGTTGGAAGTCATATGAACATACATTATTAACATAAACAAAAAAGATTACAAAAGGAAAATAGAAAAAATAAAAATAATACTCGTTCAATATTGAGATTTCTTCTTCTTATTCTATAAACAAATATGAGAAATAAAAATAAGACAAAGAAAAACAATTGTTATTGTTAAAATGTTTGCCTTCACTGTATGATATGAAATTTTGATATTGGAACTCAACTAATGAAATCATTGATTTGTCTTGATTTCAATTAAAACCGAGTAGATTTTATGCTATATATCATTAGGCAACATTTAGACAACTAAGGCAACAAGGGCGAGTCAATTGAGGCATTGATAATTTAGTTCGTCTTAGGTAACATAAAATGACATCATCATTGAGTTGAAGCTCTCAAATCTAGTTAAGTTCCATTCACCGATATTGATCAGTGTTTGAATAATTAGGATTCGGTATTGGCATTGATTAAATCAACCCATTTAATTTACCCTCTAATTAATCAGATTGTTAAGCCCCACATCATCATATTAGACCATAATCCCATTTTGGGGAAAAATCCATTTGGTTGTTCAAAAATATAGCCCACTTGTGGAAAAGAATAGTAACAAGTCATTTTGACCTCAAAAATACACCTATCTGATTGGAAATTTGTAGTTGGGGAGAGTGGGCAGCTTACTCTTCAAACTAAAAAAGACACAAGATTATCAAGTGATTAGAAGCACCATAGGCACATAAAATAATTAGTCCAGTTCCAATAACAATTCATCAGACGCCAGGGGCATTGTTCCTAGAACAACAAGACCTAAAACAATTAGACCATATTGTAGCTAGGATCAAGTTGAATAGCTAGGAGGAGTAAACAAACCAAAATAAGAAGGTTGTTGTGATCACCAGAATAACAAGATTCACATGACCATCAGGTCGGCATAGGTAGAAGGAAAATCAAGATATCTATTCTTAACAAATCTGAGAAGAGGATAAAGGAAAGAAAAGCTATCCAACACTAAATATAATTAGGCAGAACAACAAAACACATCACAACATAGAACATAGCAACACATCACATCACACCACATCGCAACACAACACCATGCAACATAGCACAACATAACACAACACACGACAACATAACACCATACAACCCAACACTATAATATAAGTAGATTATACAACATCGTATCTTTAAGCTCTATCTTGATCTCTTGATAGCCATAAGAAATTCTTCACTTGAATTTATTGCTTCAAGAATTGACCAGTCTTGGCTCAACTCAGAGTAAAACTATGACCGCCTTTGAGTTTGTCTTCACTGGAACTTCATATTGATCATCTTAATTCACTCATGAAACTCAATTCTGATGCTTCAAAGTTCATTTTTTGTTTTTCTCTATCCATAATACATTAACACTCGCTCTGTTACAAAAACAAGGCATATATGTTTAGTCAAAAGTCAACAACTTCTAAGTTTGACATATTTTGTAGTGAAAATAAATGAACATCTACATTACCAAATCAATATCAATGGAAATGTATTTTAACAATGTACTCCCTCAATCCTAGATATAAGGTGTATTAGTTTTGAGGAATTATCCTGAATATAGAGTGTATAGTGTTGCACCACTTGTATGGACCTTTTTTGGTTTTGATTATGTTTCCTTACCTCATGCAAAGTCCTCTATTGTGTCATGTCGATTAGCTAGAGATATCGTGACCAAAACATGTGTAATTTCCCTCACTTGTGTTCTTTAATTTTGATGCCAAAAACTATACACCATATATATAGGAATAGAGGGAGTATGTACTTAATATATTGTGTATGTTGATATTTTGTTGGTTTTGTCCTAATACAAATTTATAAGAATTTAACCAATTCTATTGGGAAAAGTAGCAGCATTTTTAACACTGAATTGGTATCACTAACTCCGTGTTGAAACGTAGTTTCATGATATATCAATTTGACATCATATATGTTATTCCTATTTTCTATAAAGTTAGTCAAATTTGATTTCATTTTACTTACAATAGGTGTATGTACACTTATTCGAGCGAGTAAGCCCGATAGAAAGCTACTTTCTTTCCAGATTTTTTTGGTTGCTGAAGATGGATTTCCATGAAAGAGCACTATAGAAGCAGTCGTTGGTGAAGATGGATTTCCATTAAAAAATGAGCACCTGACAATCAGGATTCAGGAAAGCCCCAAAACAAAATGCGTCTGCCGGGAGTCGAACCCGGGTCTATTGCTTGGAAGGCAATTATCCTAACCGTTGGACTACAGACGCAATGTGATTATAAAAGTTAAACGTTTCATACCATCTGGTAATGGGACGTAAGAGTATGAAGTGTAACATACCGTTCCTCTGCGGACTGCGGCCTATTCACGCAGATGCAGAAATGCCTAGCTTCAACTATAGCAAGGCTCGAAGTCTTGAACAGCAAAAGTCAGCGAGGCAAGGCAACTAGCATCGCCATCTCGATCGCTCCACTGCCCATCCATCAGAAACTCTCCTTTTCAGTTTCTGAAACTGCAACTGCATCCGCTGTGCTCTTCTTCTTCTTCAGTTCAGTCACGCACTATACGGGCCGAATTGCCACGCCGAGAGACCAGGTCGGCCCGGCCCAGTTTCACTCACACGGCTTCCTTCTATCTCGACCCTATGGGGCCGGGCTGCTTTCCCGACTTCGATCTCAAACTCAAACGCGCGTGCCGCCCGAACCGCCGGTCCGACTCCGCTCCCCGCCCCGCCGTCCTCGCCGTCGCCGGCGAAGGGATGGGGACGTCGGTGCAGGTGACACCGCTCAGCGGCGCGTACGGAGAGGGCCCCCTCTGCTACCTGCTCGCCGTCGACGGCTTCCGGTTCCTCCTCGACTGCGGCTGGACAGACCGCTGCGACCCCGCCCTACTCCAGCCCCTCGCAAGGTACCCCGCGAGCACCTACCTGTTCCGTCGTTCATTCCGCCACCCCGCGAGTTTGCTTGCTCGTACAATCGGTTGTCTCGGTGCTACCTTGCGTGCGTGTGTGTTTGCTGGTGGGGTTGCCTCGCCGTACGAGCGCCACCTGCTCGACGAATTGCGCCAGCTAGGGAATTGACTATGAGTAGTTGATTTGAGCGAATATTGGTGTGAGAGTGTGTGCATGAGTGAGTTTATGTTCATTTTGCACAAATGTAGGCGCAGACATGCATCCATATCATGGAATACCAACTAGCAAGGGGTATGTTCACCATTAATCATTATGAGTCACTGTAATCACTAATCAATATGCATCACTAGACGACCTCTGACTCCCAGGCAGTTATACTTGCACTTCATTGTCCAGAGCGGAGAAATTTGATTTGTTTGTTTTCCTTCACTGCAAAGCGAAAGTACACTCAGATCCCACACGGTCTTTCTCCCTCCCGTGTCGCCCCCGCGTGGCGACCGGGAGCCTAACCCTAGATCCCACCGCCCTCCCCCCTCTCTCCTCCGTCCTCCTCTCCCGCCGCCGCCATGGGGCGTGGCCGGGCGAAGCCCTGGCGGCGCTGGCGGCGGCGGGGACTCCTCGTCTTCCTGCGCGGTGGGGCGGACGCGGCGGCGCGCTTCCGGGCCGGGACATGGCTCTGCGTCGGGGGCCATGGCGACGGCGCTCGGGCTCGGCCTGTGGCGACGACGCAACGGGCGGCGCGGTGGTGGTGCGCGCCTTGGTTGACGCCGGCCTCTGGTCTGCTTCTCCGGGCGGCGCGGGCTGTGGGCGGCGCGGGCCACCGGTGGCGCGGTGGTGGTGGGGGTCTGCTGCTTGTGGTCGACAGCGGGTCTGCGGTAGGGCTTCGTCGGGGGCGCCTCTGGCAGAGGCGGTGAAGGTGCAGGGACGGCGGCGGCGGCCATAGCTCTGCAGCGCGGCGGTGGGTTACTCGGGCTGATCTGGGCCTGAGTTGGGCCCGATTTGGGCCATTCTTGGTCTTAATTGGGCCTGATTTGGGCTGATCTGGGCCCCACGTCCCTACTGCTGCGTCCGGTCGGAGACCACCTTTGGTGGTGGAGGATGAACCCCTCCCGTTGGCGGCTGCGCGGCCGGAGGCCAGATCCAGGCTTCGGTTTAGATCAGGCCATCCATGGCTGCGGGATGTGTTGAATCTCTGTAAAGCACTTGTTACCATGTTGCCGACCTTCATGGTCCGATCCGTCCGCCCTACGGTGTACCGCTTGTTGTGCCACAAGAGCTGGATGCCGAGGCGGCGGCCTCGGAAGGTGGGCCCCACGGGCGTCTCTACGGCGAGCGACGTGGCGGCGGTGGTGGCCTCGCTCTTTGGTCATTTGGATGGCGAGGAGCAGGCGGCGGGAGGTCCTGGAGTTGACGGTGCTTCGGCAAGTTCTTCTCCCAGATCGCGTTCTGGAGGCCGGACTCGGGGGCGACGGGCGGTCTGACTTATCGGGTGTGCATGAAGGTTTTTCCGGGCGAAAGCTCAGCGTTTCGACGCCAACGGCGACGATGCCTGTGGGCACCGTAACCCTCTTGGGGGCGCCGTTGCGGCTACCTTCACCGCGCTAGGGCTCCGGGTGAAAACCCTTGACCGTCTCGGTCTCAACGTCGGCGGCGGGTGCGTCGTTACCCTCTTGAGGGCGTCGTTGTGGAGCTCCGATTTCTCTCAGACTTGTGTCGATGTCTTCGGTGGCAAGTCTTGGTTCTTCTTGTACTTTCTTGTTTATTTTGATCTGTTGTGTAAGAGGATCTCCTCATCACCTTGTATCGGTTCTGCCGTTGTGTGGCTTTATTTATAAAGCGGGGCGAAAGCCTGTTTCGAGGCAAAGCGAAAGTACATGGTTATAGTAGCTTATTCTAGTCCTAACATATTGAATAATATGTTTTACTTATGCAGATAAGTACTCATATCTTTTCAGGGTTGCGCCAACAATAGATGCTGTTCTTCTGTCTCACCCTGACATCATGCATCTTGGAGCATTGCCCTATGCTATGAAACATCTTGGATTATCTGCACCAGTATATGCGACAGAACCTGTGTTTAGGCTTGGACTTCTGACTATGTATGATTATTTCCTATCTCAGTGGGTAAGCTTATTTTCTTGTAATTCGTAACTGCTTGTGCTTGTCTAACCATATGCATTTCCAGTTTCCGTATCCTCCTCGTGTGTTTGCGTGGGGCCAAATAAACATTCGCCTCCATTGTCATTTGTTGATCTTCATCGTTCATGGAGGACTCTAACCAATTTTTAATGTCTCTTTCGCAGCAAGTTGCAGATTTTGACTTGTTTACTTTGGATGATATAGATGCTGCATTCAAGAATGTTGTCAAGCTGAAATACTCACAGAACCACCTTCTTAACGGTCAGTGAGATCATGTCGATGTACACCACTTCAGTATGCTCAGCTGTAATCCCTCAGTAATCGTTTCTCAGCAGATAAAGGTGAAGGAATAGTTATTGCACCGCATGTGTCTGGGCATCTTTTGGGGGGTACAGTATGGAAGATAACAAAAGATGGGGAGGACATTGTCTATGCAGTTGATTTCAACCACCGAAAAGAGAGGTTAGATCCTCTGCTGTGTCTGTACTGTACAGATTCAGTACCATGTAGCTTAATAACTAATACCGATGTGTTTTTTCAGACATTTGAATGGTACTGCCCTTGGATCTTTTGTACGGCCAGCTGTTTTGATTACTGATGCTCACAATGCCTTGAACAATCAGGTCTACAAAAGGCATCAGGATCAAGATTTCATTGGTACAGCGGTGGACTAGCTACCAAATGAGTACTTTGTTTGCAGGTTATTTTACTTGCACTATATGTCAAACGCACTTGGTTGAAGTATGACCCTATTTTATGCAGATTCAATGGTGAAAGTTCTATCAAGTGGCGGTAGCGTGTTACTACCTGTTGATACAGCTGGTAGAGTGCTTGAACTTCTTCTAATAATGGAGCAGGTGAAATCATGATTTTATTATCAACTGTACTCATTTATCCTGTCGTGCTAATGATATGCTAACCTTTGACCTTCATGCATTTCAGTACTGGGCTCAGCGACATTTGGTCTATCCTATCTACTTTCTGACAAATGTTTCTACGAGTACTGTTGATTATGTCAAGAGTTTTCTTGAATGGATGAGTGATTCGATCTCAAAGTCTTTTGAACACAGTAGAGATAATGCCTTTTTATTGAGGTATTGCATTTGCTTTGTCATGCACATGCTTTCCCTCTGTTGCTCCAGTGGAGTAACAGATATATTCTCTCTTTGGAGTTCTGTTCTTGGAATACTATTATCAGAGCCATTTTAAATATGATTTCTAGGTCGTCCAATTCTTCATATGATTCTTGTGTAATTGCTTTGAACTTGTGTCCTTCCTATATTGCAGATATGTTTCACTGATAATTAACAAAGAAGAACTGGAGAAACTGGGAGATGCCCCAAAGGTTAGAGTAACAATGTATATGTCTACCATACTTTTGGAACCTTGAAGTTAACCGATTTGCAGGTGGTTTTAGCATCCATGTCAAGTTTGGAGGTTGGATTTTCTCATGATATATTTGTTGAGATGGCAAATGAAGCAAAAAATCTGGTACTTTTTACTCAGAAGGGACAGGTACATCCATTTGTTCAGCTTCTCTAAATGGATCGCAGTTTTCTTCAATCTTCACATATCTTCAGTAGCTTTGCACCTTAAATAAATAGTTATAAGAACTATGGAGCTTTGAAGGTATAAATGACTAGAGGCTTTGATAGCACTTAACTGAAACGTGGATATGTAAAGAGCATGAGCCAAAGTTGCTTTAGTTAATTATCTGCTGAATTGATCTTTATTCCTGGTGGAAAGGAAATTATAAAGCCTCATTTCCCTTAAATTTATCATTATCTCTGTGTCATTTTCCATATTTGAGTGCAAAGAATGATGAAATGTTTTGTTTATTTCATTTAGTAGCAGAACGTGCATTGTATGTCTATGTATGTACAAATATCTGATTAGAAAATATTAGCCTTTCAGTTTGGGACACTTGCTCGCATGCTTCAAGTGGATCCACCCCCCAAAGCTGTAAAGGTGAATATGAGCAAACGAATTCCTTTAGTTGGTGATGAGCTGAAAGCTTATGAAGAGGAACAAGAACGGGTAAAAAAGGAAGAAGCACTAAAGGCTAGCCTCAGCAAGGAGCTAAAGGCTTCTCATGGATCAAATGCAAAGGCTTCTGATCCCATTGTCGTCGATGCAAGCTTGTCTTGTAATTCATCCAATGGTATTCTTTTTCTCTCGATGATCCAATGGTATAAGATGGTTACACATTTTTGTGGAGCATACATGGGCTGTCTTACTTATTCCTATCACATTTGCAATGACATAGTGTCACAATATCATATGTCTCCTGATAGCCAGTTCTAGATCTTCTAAAAGTGTCTCTGACTCTGTTTGTATGACTATTCTAATTCCGATCCTTTTCTGCTTGTCTTGAGTGTTGACCTGATATAGTTCAATAACCCTGTTTCACTCTTGTTTACTGTACTGAAAAACCAAATCGAGGGTAACAGATCTGTTTGTTCCATCTATTGTCTCCGAACTGATCTTGTGCATAAGTCTTGTTACTATCTGATTCTGATGTAATATGTTATATGTAGTTAACTGCCCTTCTTTATTTTCTGGTTCCATCAGCTGGTTCAAATGTTGGCGGGAGTGTGGATATTCTAATTGATGGATTTGTCCCTCCGGCGAGCAGTCTAGCTCCTATGTTTCCTTTCTTTAAAAATACCGCTGACTGGGATGACTTCGGTGAGGTTATCAATCCTGATGATTATATGATGAAACAAGATGAAGTGGATAATAATTTGATGCTTGTAAGTTCTCTTATGCACTTGCTGTTCCTTTTGACTGCTCAGTATGTGTGTTAGTCCATTGTTACTTGTTGCATCCCTGTCACTATGATTATTGTGTCACGGTCATCTCTTTGGATACTGTTTTCCTTATTGAAAACTGCAAGAAGCTTTAAATGAAACTGACATGAAACTTCCTTGCCATCTTCAATGGTGTTCATTTATTTTTACTTAAGGCTTAGTGGTTTTAATAGTTAAATGCACTCTAGGTTATTAAGCGCATGCTTTCTCTCAGGGTGCTGGGGATGGTATGGATAGTAAGCTTGATGAGGGATCAGCATGCCTTCTCCTTAATTCGGCACTGTCAAAAGTTATTTCGAACGAGATGACAGTAAGTTTTCTTCTCTCTCTTTTATTTAGTCTCTGCATCTATATCAAAGTGATAGCAGTATGTCTATCCAGATTGAACTTTTACATCTGGTTACGTATATTTGGCATTTTTCAGGTGCAAGTGAAGTGCTCATTGGCATATATGGACTTTGAAGGTCGGTCCGATGGGCGTTCCGTAAAATCAGTTATTGCTCATGTGGCCCCACTGAAACTTGTACGCGTCTTTAGTTGAAATTTTATATCTTAATAGTATGTATGGCTTTGATTTTTAAGTTTTGACTCATTTGCTCCCTTTTGGATTTATTTGTTTACCCATGCCTTTTCACCAAACCTATGTTCTGAAGCACTTACCTTATTGAATCGAAAACTATCATGTGAATCTAACTTTGCATATCTATCCACTTGAAGTTGGACATGCCACCATAGATTTGTGTAGATTATTACTTTGGCGATATTTTTTTTGGGTTTACAATGTGATATCAGTGATTTGCAGTTGCAGTGATTGTAGTCAGTACTTGTGCTGTATGTGGAATCTGTAGCACATCCTGAACCTCTTCTCATATTTTTCCAGGTTTTGGTGCATGGATCAGCAGAAGCTACTGAGCATTTAAAAATGCATTGTGCAAAAAACTCTGACTTGCATGTTTATGCTCCTCAGATAGAAGAAACGATTGACCTAACATCAGATTTATGTGCTTACAAGGTTAGTTTGTTAACTGACAAACTCTTACGTAGTAGAGCTCTACTTAGGATATTAGGAAAGTAAAGTCACCCCCAGATACTGGTGTATTAATTCTTATTCTGAAGTCACTGCACCCACCATCATGATTCTCCATATTAGTAAATAATATGCATTGCCAGTTATTGAATTCACTGTACCACCACGACGCTCAATATTAAGCAGCAACGAACTTTTTGATATGCCATTGTTTATTCAAGCAAGGAAGCTAATGTAAGTTTGTGGCCAATCATATATGTATGTACATACTTGCTAATTTTGTGTGTGGTACTTATGAAATTTCAGGTACAACTTTCAGAGAAGTTCTTGAGCAATGTCATTTCTATGAAGGTATGAGCTATATTTGATTCCCTTAGTGTAATTAACTTTATCTCTTTATTGATGTTAAAGTCATCTTGATGTGGAGCCTGTGCCCTGATACGAACTTGACATAAGTAAAGCTAGCAATGTAATGGTTCAAGTTCTCTCTTTGAATAGCTGAGCTCTACTTAGTCCTCATTCAGAGAGTTTCCCAATCAGCAAACTAAAGGAAAAGGCTAGAACTCCTTTTGCTATTAGAGAAGTGCTGTTGCATTTCGACCAGGCAGCCCCATTCCATTTCCCAGCTAGTGACCAGCCATAAGCACATAACTAATGTCTAACCAGTGGAATTTCCTCATCAATTCCGAGCCATCTATGCCAAAAAATTGGCCAGTAACCACCGAGACCACCTTATCTCAGTCTACAGCTACTGACCATAGTGTTCTCCCATGTGGTTTATTTGGTTATTTGTTGAATTGTTCACTTTGGTGTTTGCTTACTTCACTGTGAGTTTTTACTGTAAGAAAGCACTAGCCCTGACACTACCGCTGCCTGTAGGTTGGTGAGCATGAAATTGCGTGGGTTGATGCTGAAGTTGGGAAAGTGGACGAGAAGCTTACTGTGCTACCGCCCTCGTCAACTCCATCAGCCCACAAATCAGTTCTTGTGGGTGATCTGAAATTGGCTGATTTCAAGCAATTCCTTGCAAATAAAGGATTACAGGTAGGTCTTTGTTTTTTAATTTATGATATTGCATTCCTTTAATCATCCGTCTTCCATGTTTTGGTTTCAGTATGTGCATCAAACTAATCTCGGGTCATATACTCTGACAACATCAAAATATGACGCTAAGAAATTTCTCGCAGGTTGAATTTGCTGGGGGTGCTCTACGGTGCGGCGAGTACATCACAGTGCGCAAGGTTGGCGATTCTAACCAGAAGGTAACTAATCACTCAACTGCCATACATTTGGCCACAATTTTCAATCAGCCAGCATTGTTTTTGCCAAATTTCGGTCACCACTGTCCTCCGATGACTGAATGCTACAACAAAAACTCTAGATCAGGGGCATGATATACTGCCTCTCAGTTCCTCGCGATAACTATACATTTTATGCGCTCTCGCTTGGGTTCGTGTACTGCTTTAGTCGGCCCGTGCGTCTCTGACACGCATGGTCGTGCATTGCAGGGCAGCACTGGTTCTCAGCAGATCGTGATCGAGGGCCCGCTGTGCTTGGACTACTACAAGATACGCGAGCTCCTTTACTCGCAGTTCTTCTTGCTGTAACCAAGGCCAACCTCCCGGAGCTGCCCTTGTGGCAATGTTCCTGACGTGCCGTTTGTACAAGCGACCAGATGGGTGAATAGTCGAGAGGAAACTACTAGCTAGTGTTGTGTTAATTTAATTCTAGGGTTTTCCCAGTTGTACTCCCTCAAGCGCCAGAACAAGGGGGCTGGTTCATGAGTATTGAAGAGTCCGGTCTGATTTCTGGCTACCATCTCTCTGCGTCCCCATTTCCTAGCAAGACAAGCAAATGATTATGACATACACTAATCCATATGTCCAAGCGTTTTGACATGGTACTATCTCTTACTACATGTGAGATGTCATCTGCCAATGTTCTTGCTCAAGAAGGTGGGGTTTTGTTTAGCATGTGCTCAGGAAGTTGATGAACAAGACAAAAAACTACACGGGCTGTATCTTAGACGAGTGGCGGCGTGGCGCAAATGGCCGGGCCAGTAATTGATGGGGAGCACGAGTGGTGCTGTTTAAACATGAACCAAATGCAAAATCCAAGTTAGCATGTCATGTGAACTCGTGTAAGCAGAACTGTATATTTACACCAAAACCAGTCTGAAGCTAATATTTTTCTAAAATCTTGGTTTTCTATTTTTCTTAGTAATAAAAAATATTGATTTGTGGTTGCCCCATCCTTGAATATCCTTTTACTGTTCTGAACGAATCGCTAAACCAATATTTATACTCTCTTTCCCGACGTTCGGCAGCTGCCAGTTCGATCCAGTTCCGGAAGTGCAAGTGAGTGCGTTTTTTTGCATTTTATTTGACTGATATTTTTGGCTTAAGAATTGATGGTTTGTAGCTGATGGTTTTCAGACTGAAGTTTTTTAGGGGCCGGTCGTAGGTGAGTTTCCTTATACTGCTCTTCAATATAGTTACTGACGACGCCGATGAGACTGTAGTATATGGTTAAGTACATACAGCAGGAAGAAAATGCTTCTTTTGCAATCTTCGTCGAACAGTGCATGCTGTTTCACAAAATGGAAACTGGTGCGTGAAAGCAGCTAAGTTCAGATTATCTTGTTTGCTCCATAAGGATTCGCAAAAAAAATTGTTTGCTCCATAAGGCCATGCGTTCTTAGGTGAATTATCTGTATGACTGTATAGTTAGATAATTTTTTTTTTGAAACGGGGGTATAGTTAGATAATTTTTTTTTTTTGAAACGGGAGCAAAAGTTTTGCCCCGATCTATTAATTAAGAAAGAAGAGAATGCTCAGTTAATTAACGGAAAACCGAGCAAAAACCTTTACAACAAAAACACAAGAGGACAACCTCGAAAGCATGCAACCTCTGAACCAACAAGCACACCCAACCCGCACAACCTACGACAACCACAAACTACATATGGAGCACCATGCCGCAAAGAAGACTGACCATCCAAAGGGAGGTTCAACAATCAAGCAGCTGTCAGAACTTTCCTCTTCCTTCTTTTACTTCTTAGAGATACCTTCCTGAGAGACTTCTCCACCTTCCGTACTATATCCTTCGAAGCCTTTCCCGCCAAGACACAGGCAATATCCTTGCCATAACCAGGGCTAGCCGCCTCCAAACTGGCCAGCAAGCCGCAAAGCTCTTTAGCAAAAAAAGCTTCAGAGCTATGCGCCAACACTCTATCCACAGAGGCAAGCAAACGCGGTGGCGAGGGTACCGTGGCCACCGTCAAGGCCTCAAATGAGCCTAACTCCAACGGAAGCATCACAGAAGAATCCTCACCCAACCCATTAAGCTCTGGCATGATCTGCAACACCGGAGCCAAATAGACACTATTATCATGGACTCATGCACAGTATACGTATTTGCATCATGAATCCTCTGGATTAAAACATTTCGTTCCCCTATGCATGCACGCAGCGCAGGTAGGTGCAAAAGATGCTAGTAGCTTCAACTCTGTCTGCAAGTCCAGACCCGCCTCCTGCGACTGCAAGGTTGCAAGGAAAGCAGCCAAAGTCAGCGAGGGCATCACCATCTTGATCTCGATCTCTCCTACAGTAGAAACAGCAGGTCAGCTCCTGCTCGCTACTGCCCCGACGAAGCATCTCGCCGTTACGATCTCTCCTTTCCTTTCGCCCAGATGCCAAAAGCAAACCAGAAAACAGAGCCAAAGCACGCAGCTTTGGAATATGTAGCCTTTTCACTGTTGGGAAAAGGAATTCCCAAAATTCCACCGGCCCTCCCCAGCTTTCCGTTCAGCTTTACCCGAACGGATGGAGACTGTCGCTGTTACTGTTGTCGCCGAGCCAGTCGCCATGTTTCCTTTGCTCCCCAATCATTAGTTCATGGGGCCTCCATGGATGCCTGATTACTGTTTGCGTATACCAATTCCATAGTCCACTAGCATCGCCTGGCAACAGTGGCACCGTGCCTCCATCAACAAGTTGTGAGCTGAGACGACAGTTCATCCGGAGGTTTCCATTAAAAGTTAAAACGACGGGTGTGTAGAGCTCTGAATGTAGAGATAGGGATCCTACAAGATTGTTTCTTCCAAAGAGAAGATCCGTGGAGATCTTGCTGCCTACACAGCGAGCTGCTGCAGTTCTAATCGATCGGGAGAAAAAGTACACGTGGAGATTACTTATTTTACAGGGTTAAATAAAAAGCATTTTGACTGGAAGTTAGATCAGCAGCCAAAAAAAGGGAAGTTAGATCAGCTAGCTGCCTGGTGGAGCGAATCATCCTCGCTTTTAGCGGATTGTGATCTGTGAGTGCCAAAGGATATCCCATATAACAATAGAGTTTCTTATCTTGTTCTAGAGGTTGTTATCGGAGGCAGCTTCAGTGCCTTACTGAATTTAAGGCTCACAGCGCCTTACCCCCACATCCACCGTCCAATCCAGATCGAATGGACAAGAACGTCCGAAATTTGAACATGAAATTCAAACTTTTCGGAAAAAATTGAAAAAATTACAGTACGTAGATTTCATTCAAAGATTTAATCTGAGAAAGTTTCAATCCATTTGGACATACGGTTTGTGATTAAAAAATATTTGATGTAAGAGCTAGCATATTTTGCATAGAGTCATTCTTGACCGTCCGATCTAGATTGGATGGTGGATATGAGGGTAAGGCGCTGAGAAACTTAGTTGGGTAAGTCACCGAAGCTGCGTCCGTTGTTATCATGTTTTGAAATGATGTGACATGGAAGAAACCCACACGCCAAGCCACACTGCCTATATACAATAATCTGGTGGTCATCTAAAAACGTGGTGCAATGATTGATTGATTAGTGCGAGGTAAGGGCATCTCTAGCGGGCCGACGCATCCTGCCGACGCAAACGGCCTGTCCTGGTCCGTTTGCGTCGAGGGCAGAACACAATTTGGGTCGCGGTCCGGTCGGCCTGGCCGGCGTGCCCAGCGGGCCGACGCATCCTATCTGATGCATGTTTTTTTTAATTGCTTGCAATTTAAATTAGAATCAAAATAGGCACAAATTTATATAAACTGGCATTGATATAAACGAAATTTACAATGGAAAATTTAAAAAAACCTAAAAATTAATCCGCCCGCAACTACGCCGCCGCCAGCTACTCGTCATCGTCAGAGACGAGGTCGACGAAGACCTCCTGCTGGGGTTGCGGGGGCGGGTTGATGACCACCCCCTGCGGGTGGTCATGGCGATGTTGGCGGCGCGAAACTCCGGGCGGCGACACCTCCTGCCCCTCGTAGTCGGCAAACGGCCGCGCGTGCGGCGGGAGTGGTGGTGGTGGTGGCAACGAGGCCAGGTGGTTGGCCACCAGGCCCGTGAGCTTAATGGCCTCGCTGTAGCTGGGGCAAACCTCGTCTTCGTCCGCCTTGGACGCCTCCAAGGCCTGCAGGAGAAGGGCCTCCTCCTTGTAGCCGCCGGCCACGAGTGCCTGGTACTCCAGAGGCAGGTACCCGGCGCCTAGCGGCACATCCTCCATGGCCTCCTCCTTGACGACGTGGTAGTTCTCGTCGTCCTCGTCTTCCTCGTCGGGGGGCAACTCGGCGACCGCGTGCGCCTCCCACGGCTGGAAGTCCTCGTGGCGGGTGGTGCGGCGGCACACCATCTACTCCCAGTTGAGGAAGTTGTACCATAACTGCCTGTTCTGGTACTGGCGGTCCTCCCGCAGCGACTAGGGGAGGTTGCAGATGCGGTGGCGGATCTCCGCATCCAGCCTCGGCCCCACCGGCGGCGGCGGCGGAACCGGCACCTTGGCACGGTTCAGGTGCCAGCCGTGGGGGAGGGAGACGTCGGGGTGGTCGACGCTCTGGTTCGCCGCCCAGAGCGCCTCACACTCATCGAGGCGCACGGAGCGGCGATCTTGCTCCCACGATGGGGTCTCGTCGATGGTCGCCCCACGTAATCCTTCGGCTGAGGCACCGGAGGTAGCTGGCGAAGAAGAGCCGCCGGTGTTGGCGGGGGGGGGGGGCCTGCCGCTCCGGCGTTGGTGGGGAGGGGGACCTACTGCTCCGGCGCGTGCTGCGGCTGGACAACGCATCGCGGTCGTTCTTCGTCTTCCTCGGCCAGGAAGACATCTTCATGGGCTCTAGCGCGTGCTTGCTTTGCGGTGGGTGTGGGTTGCTCTGGTGGTGTGTGCAGGAGCGGCGCTAGAGCGCGCCCACTTATAAAGCGTTGGGCGGCCACCGCCCGCGCAGCGCCTAGAGGCTTCGCCATCAATGCCGGCGCAGAAGCTCAGACGCCGTCGGGTCGGTCAGCGGCCAGCGCCTAAGCTTCTGTGCCAGCATTGATGCTGTTGCGTGTTCCAGCGTCGCGTCCATCGTAGGCGCCGACGTCAAGTCACATCTGTTTCGCTGCCATGTGGGCCCGTGGCATTAGTGAGAGGACACACGCGTCGTCTGGCAGCGTCCGGACCGATGCAAACCTACCACAAATTTGAGCCAGGAATGGGTCAGGATTGTATTGCATAGCTGGAGCGTGCACAACTGGATCGGACGCGTTCAGACGTGTACGGACGCGATGGATCGGCCCCTCTAATGCAGTCTCGGTCTCAACTGATCTTTCCATGCCGCCGAGCCGAGAGTACAGACAGTGAGACACCACTACGTACGCATGTCTACTGACTACCTAGGAGCACGAATAGGACGCGCGCGATGGAGGCACGAAGTCAGATCACCGATGGAGGACGCTGTCCCGCCTCGCTTGCTTTCGACCTCGATGGCCGGAGCCGGGGCCGGACGGCCGATCCCGTGCGAGCGTACGCTCGGTCGGTGCGCGCGTACTGCGTGCATCATCCGTTCGGACAAAGCCAGTACATACATGCATGATCAGTACAAGGCACGCTAGCTAGCTAGGATCACTTCATCCTTGCATGCATGATGTGACAAGCATTGCATGCACGTACGTACAGGATCATGAAGCGTACATGTAATGCTGTGTCAATATGATGAGATACTGATAATGCAGTACTAGTACAGCGGTCCGTGCCCTAGCTAGATTCCTCGCTAGCTGGATCTCCAAGGCCATCTTCAGCTAGCCGACGCATTGCATCTGCGCGCGTTTGAACTGGTCCGACTGAACCGACGCGTTGCCAGCACCCTTCCCAGCAATGCGACGCATTCGGACCGACGCGTCCGACTCGACCCATCCCTGTTCAAATTTGGGACAGGTTCGCATCGGAGCGGACGTGGGCGGACGGCGCGCATCTTCCCTAATTCACCATGGGCACGCATAGCATTGACATATTAGTAGGGCACAATATTAATATTAGTTCACTACAAGTTGATACGCTCATCACAAAAAGGGCCCACAAAATAAAACAAAATTCTATCCTACAGGCCAGTGGTCAATCTCCGGCGCCAGCGCCGCCGTCTCGGCGCGGAAAAGCATGGCTACGTGGCCAGCACCGCCGCCGCTACGTGGCCACCGTCGCCGTCTCCCTACTACAGGGCGCCTCCATCGCCGTTGCCGCCGACGCCGGCGGCCTCGATAGCCGCCATCGTCGCACGGATAGCGGCTTCCTGGCGGCGCACGGTCATGCGCCGCTCAATGCGGTGCTCAGTGTCGGCGCGGCGACCGGCCTGCTGCTCAATGCGGTGCTCAGTGTCGGCGTGGCGACCGGCCTGCCGATCAGTCTCGGTGCGGCGGGCGACATCCCGCCGAGCGGCGGTGTTCCGATCGACGTCCCTCTGGTAGGCGAGGGCCTTGTCCATCTTGTCCGCCCAGTGCGCGGCCTGCTCCGCCGCCTCCGCCGCAGTGGCGCGCTCCACCTCCGCCGCCGCCTTGACGCGCTCCACCTCCGCCGCCGCCTTAATGGGCACCTCCGCAGCACACAGCTCGGCGTCGCGTTGTGCCTCTGCCGCCGCCTCCGCCTCCTCGTCGTTGTTGTCGTCGTCCTCCACCTCCATCACGTCGCCGTCGACGAGCAGCCACGCTGTCGTCCTGGAAGCCACCATCGCCATCGCGGCGATGCACGACTCCTCGTCCTCGGTGTCGTCGCCGTACATCTGTGCCTTGACCAAGGCCTGGCGCGTGACGACGCCATCGCGTAGCTCACGCACGACGACCTTGGCAGCCTCCATGGCCACCGCCTCCAGCGAGACCATGGCCGGGTCGTTGCGCATCACGCACAGGGCCGCCATGGCAGCTTCCATTGCCACCGTCTCGACCGCCTTCCTGGCCGCGGCGGTGTGTATCTTGCCCACAGCGATGTCGGCGGCCACCGCGGATGTGTCCTCCAGCACCCTGACCATGGCCGCTTGGGCCACCTTGCCTTCGCACTCGAAGGCGGCCACCTCATCCTCAGCGTGCTGTCGGGCCAGCTCCGTGGCCTGCATCTCCAACTCCTCCACCGTTTGGGCGGCGAAACGGTGACGGCACATGTTGCGGATCGTCGTCCAGTTGGCGTTCTTGTGGCAAGGCATGGCTAGGGGTAGATCTTGGGTGGTGCTTTCTCCTTGGCTATGGTTTTGGTGGGTGCTCATCACTGCCGGCAGCGCCTGCTTATGTAGGCGGTACGCGGCGGGAAATGGCGCCGGGGGTGGGATAATTTCCGGCCAAGGACGGGGGCGAGATAATTTCCGGCCAGAGGCGGGGACTGGACGTGGTCAAGGTTCATACCACCAAACACTTTGGCAACCCGCCATTCTTTCAGAAGATGGGTTTTGCTCGTGAGTGGAGTATACACCCGGTAGAGGACAATCTTTTTGTTCTTCAGGTGTCTTGCCTGGGTGACTGGAACAGGGCTATGCTAGAAGGCCCTTGGATTTTTAGGCGGATGGGAGTCATGCTAGAGCCGTATGACATGATCGTGGATGCTTTGTTGGTTACCTTGAACTGCATCCATGCTTGGGTGCAAATTCGTGGAATTCCTCCGCTGTATCGGAAGGAAGGGATAGTGTGCGACATGTCGACAAGAATAGGAGAAGTGCTGAGTGTTGATCTGTTTGCCCTTGGAGCAAGTGGTACAAGCTTTGTTCATGTTAGAGTGAAGCTAGATGTGGGGAAACCTCTCATGAGGGTGGTGGGCTTGGGATAACTTTTTAGGTGGTTTACGAGAAGCTGCCCAAATTCTGTGAGGTGTGCGGCCTCTTTGGACTTGGTGACCTCGAGTGCGGGGATGGCATCCATGACGAAGACACCAAGCAGTACAGTAAATGGATGCTAGCTCCGATGGAAGACTGACACCCTCAATCATCTGGGGGAGGCTTTTGGGCACCTACTCGTGATGGTGGCCCGATTGGAAGGGGGAGTCTGGGGCCAGGGAGCGGGGCCAGAGACAAGGAAGCGGCCACCCGGGGAATCACCGCCGAGTGCGGGAAGTGGCCCGCTTGGCCACGGTAGAGGAAATGGCCAGCTGCGTCCGACTGGGCCGGAAGGTAACGGGACAGGAGGTGGTCCGGCAGCAAGGAAGAACATGGACGATGCACTTGCAAAGGAAGGGAACTTGAACCTTTCTCAATCTCCATTGAAGCCGGACCCAAAGAGGGCTAGGAAGACCGACTGTGATCTCGAAGAGACGGGCTCCGGAATGGAGCATCGCCAGGAGCAATGAGTTGCATTTGTTGGAACTGTCATGGGCTGGGGAGTGACGCGACAGTTCGGGAGCTTCGCAATCTCGTGAAGCGATTCAAGCCTACCGTGTTATGCGTTTTGGAGACACAATTACATAAGACTAGGGTTGAAGGACTAGCAAGATCGCTAGGTTTTGATAATGGGTTTGCTGTCAGTAGTTCGGGATGGAGTGGGGTCCTCAGAATGTTCTGGAATAATGAAACAGATATTGAAAATTTGTCATTTTCCCAGTATCACATTGATGCTAGGGTCACTGAGAGGAACTGTGAGCCGTGGCGGCTTACATGTGTGTATGGCGAAGCCCAGGTTGCAGAAACGTTCAAAACCTGGGATATGTTGAAATTCATCAAATCTTCTAACCCTGTGCCATGGATGTGTTTGGGTGACTTTAATGAAGTGCTGCATGAGCACGAGCATGTGGGGGTGGCAGAGAGGAGTCTAGCCCAGATAGAAGGGTTTCATGAGGCGGTCAACGTATGTGCACTGGCCGACCTCGGCTACGAGGGGAGGAGCTAGACGTATGAGAAAAAAGTTACAGGTGGCACGTTCTGTCATGTGCGCCTGGATAGAGCACCGGCTACGGCGTCCCGGAGCTAGCTATTTCCTATGGCAATGGCGGCAAACCTAATGGGCATCACATCCGATCATGGGCCTATACTCCTTCGGTGGCGCGAATCTGCTCGCCAGCGTCGACTGACAAAGGAAAAAATCTTTCATTACGAGATCATGTGGGAAAATCATAGTGACTTTAAACCTTTTCTCGATGATGCATGGTAGGTGGAGGGGAAGGCTGTGACAATGAGATAGCTACAACAAAAGCTGACTCGAGTTTCTAGCTTGTTGGACAGCTAGGGTAGGGAGACCTTCAATAATGTCCAGCAGGAGATACGCCAATTGAATCAGCAGCTGAATACCATGTGGGCAGAGCCAGCACGCTTGGGACCATCAGAGGAGGAGACGCAGGTTACTCACCGGCTGACTGAATTATATCAGCGCGAGGAAGTGATGTGGCACCAGCGGTCGCGAGTATAGTGGCTGCCCGAGGGCGACAAGAACACTCAGTTCTTCCACCTCCAGGTGAGCAAACTAAAGAAGAAGAACAAGATAAGCAAATTGACGAGGGAGGACGGATCGGTGATAGAGGATGGCCACAAAATGGCTAACATGACGAGAACCTTTTATGAGCAGCTTTACCACACGAAAGGTGTCTTGAACCTGGACGATGTGATTAACGTGATCTCGGCGAAGGTCACGGTGTAGATTAATGATAAGCTGCTAAAACCAATTGTGGGAGGAGAAGTGAAGACAACTCTCTTCCAGATGTTCACGACGAAGGCCTCGGGACCAGATGGTTTCCCGACACATTTTTTCCAAACTCATTGGGAAATTTGCGGCGAGAAGGTAACATCAGCAGTTCTTAGAGTCCTAAAAGGAGATGATGATATGAGTGATATCAACCAAACCTTCATCATGCTTATACCGAAGGTGGCTAGCCCAGAGGAGTGGGGCAGTACAGACCGATCAGTCTATGTAATGCGATATACAAGATAGCGTCAAAGGTGTTGGCCGATAGACTGAAGGTGTGCTTACCAAAGATCATCGCAGAGGATCAATCCACCTTTTTATCGGGGAGACTTATTACAGACAACATTATTAGTGCCTACAAGTGTTTACACTTTATGAAGCGGAATCGAGAAATAAAGAATCATTTTTGTGCACTCAAGCTAGATATGCGGAAGGCATATGATCGGCTAGAGTGGAGGTACTTGGAGGCGGTGATGATCAAGCTTGGTTTTCATCGTTTATGGGTTCAGATGGTTATGAGACTGGTCACTACGGTGTCTTTCCAAGTTCTGTTCAATGGAGAGAAATTGCAACAATTCTTACCCTCGAGAGGGGTGTGTCAGGGGGATCCCATATCTCCATATCTTTTCTTATTAGCAACAGAGGGCCTTTCATGTCTCTTAAAATACCACAGTTTATCATCAGAGCTCCATGGTCTAATGGTGGCACCGTCGGCCTCGGCGGCGAGCCACCTCCTTTTCATTGACGATGGCTGATGGCGTGTAGATGTCCGCCCTGTTGGGAACCCCAAGAGGAAGGTATGATGAGCACAACAACAAGTCTTCCCTCAGTATGAAACCAAGGTTTATCGAACCAGTAGGAGAAAGAACCAACTTCCGAAGGTTGATGCTCGCTAGCTTCGCGACAGCTCCAGACAATTTATATATGGTGCCTCGTCTGGGGCGTAGCTTTGCACCAGCAGCAATGTGGAACCTGCACACAACACTACCAAGTACTTTGCCCCAACTTACAGTGAGGTTGTCAATCTCACCGGTTTACTATAAACAAAGGATTAAGTGTATCTAGTGGTAAAAGATAATAGTTTGCGAGAATGTAAATAAAGCGAGTAAATGGTAAATGGTAATAACAATGTAAAAGAATGGACGGGGTCCACAATTCACTAGTGGTGTCTCTCCATAAGATAAATAACATGCTGGGTAAACAAATTACAGTTGGGCAATTGATAGAATAAAGCAAGCATACAAATGTCATGAGGATCACTATGAGATTCACTTGGGCATTACAACATAATACATAGACCGTAATCCAACTGCATCTATGACTAATAATCCACCCGCCGGATATCATCCGAGCAACCGTTGGGTATTAAGTTGCAAGCAACAGATTATCGCCTTAAGCAAAGTGTGTAATGTAAACAATACAAATGTCCTTGAACACAAGATTGTTGTTTTCTCCCTAGTAGCAACAACACATCTACAACCTTAGAGGTTTCTGTTACTCCCCTAGATTACTAAAGGCATGAACCCACTATCGAGCATAAATACTCCCTCTTGGAGTCACTAGCATCTAGTCGGCCAAGATATCTACTAGCAACGGAGAGCATGCAAGATCATAAACAACATAGAGATGATAAATCATAAATCAACTTAACAAAGTATCAATATTCATTGGATCCCAACAAACACAACATGTAGAATTACACAACAATGATCTTGATCATGATAGGCAGCTCACAAGATCTAAACATGAAGCACATGGAGGAGATGACAACCATCTAGCTACTGCTATGGACCCGTAGTCCAAGGTAGACTACTCACACATCACTCCGGAGGCAGGCATGGTGATGAAGAAGGCCTCCGGCGATGATTCCCCTCTCTGGCAGGGTGCCGGGAAGAGCTTCTGGACCCTCCTGATCTCACGTCGACGACGACGGCGGCTTATAGTATGTTTCATGGAAAATTGATCGGGGTCTTTAGGTTTTCCTCGCCGAGGAGAATATATAGGCGGAAGGGCGGCGTCAAGAGGTGGGCCAGGTGGCCCCACCACCTGGTGGCGAGGGCCAGGGGCTGGCCGCGCCACCCTATGGTGTGGCTGGCCCCTGGTCCCCCTCCGTCTCTGCTTTGGACTCCGTCTCGTGTCGGGAAAAATAGGAACTTCGGCTTTTGTTTCGTCCAATTCCAAGAATATTTCCTATGTAGCTTTTCTGAAACACAAAAATAGCAGAAAACAGGAACTGGCACTGTGGCATCTTGTTAATAGGTTAGTTTCAGAAAATGCATAAAAACGCCACAAAGTGTAACAAAACACAAAGCAAATGGTGCATAAACAAGCATGGAGCACCAAAAATTATAGATACGTTTGAGACATATCAAGCATCCCCAAGGTTAACTCCTGCTCGTCCTCGAGTAGGTAAGTGATAACAAAACAATAATTTTTGAGGTGATATGCACCAACACAATCTTTATCAAACAATGTAAAACATTGAGTGCTGAGATCAGAGTACTCTAACATGGGCATAAAAGACAATCTTGACAATAAAACTTAGCAACCATGTTATAACATGAAAAGTAACACAAACAAAAGATCATGAGTAATAATGCATTGAAAGTCAAGTGTGTGTTTCGAGTATATAGAAAAACATAGCAAAGTGGTTTTCAGCTTGTCCTTCATGGAATAGCAAAACATAAATGCATAGGACACCTTCAAGTTTAAGAGGGCGACTAGATACAAATAATTTAAGAACAAGCAAAACCATAATCATGAATCAATCAATAATAAATTTTGGGACTATCCACATTAAACTCAGAATGACAACTATGCTCTCTTAGACGGTGCATAAAGGTAGAAGGTGGAGACTCAACATAAAAGTAAAAGAAAGGCCCTTCACAGAGGGAAGCAGCGATTGCAAGTTTTATAAACCTCCAAAAATTATGATTCTTACTAGCTTTGAGCTCTCATTGCCCCCATCATAGGCATATAATATGCTCCCATATAATAAAAACAATGCATGATTCTTTCAAAGGCACATTAAGCAATCTCATTCATTTGAGACAAGTCATGCTACAGCAAAAACTACTAAGCATACTATCAAAATAACATCAAGCATGACATGCAAAAAGTCTAAGCCACAGTCTAAACAAGCTCCCATTTGTACCACTATAGGCATGAAACTTTTTTCTCTTTTCCAACACCATTCAACCTTTTTGAAACCACTCTTTAAGATAAAAACCAAAATAGACCAGTGGTCTAAATACACCTTGATACAATGATATAACAAGATTTTAACAAAAATCAAGGTGAAAAACAAAAGCTAAACGCAGTACTAGAAAAAGAGAATACTCGTTGAACGATAAGAGTGAAAACTAGAGTGTTCTTGGCAATGAAAAACGGAGTGTGTCTTCTCCAAAAGAAATTTGTTGGGGTCCAACCATTTATTGCAGCAAACAAAATGAAATAAAACTGAAAGTGAAAGTAAAGACGCTCCAAGAAAAACGCATAGTATACGAAGCAATAAAAATATAGTGTCTTGAAAGGTGACCTGATTTTTGCCGATGAAGAAGGGGTGCCTCGGGGCATCCCCAAGCTTTGACGCTTGTACCTCTTGGATATTTCTTGGGGTGAAATGGACATCCCCAAGCTTGAGCTTTTGTCCATACTTCATCTCATCTCATCACTCTCCTTTCCCTACACTTGAAAACTTCCTTCATACAAAACTTCACACAATTCTATTAGCAACATTAGTGTAAGCATGATAGTAAATCTACTCTTTTGGTTCAGTTTTAAACTCAAGTATAACGCCCATTAAAGCATAAGCTACTGTAGAAACTTCCTCAAAAGTTCCGTGATCAAAAGAACTCAAAAAGAAAGCGATCGAGAGGCAAACACAAATAGTGGCAGAAATCTGTCAAAACAGAACAGCTGACAAAGATCGATTTTTCCGAGGACCTTCTGTTGCTCAAATCGAAAAGTGTAAAACTAATAAAATTTTGGAAATAACCTGGGGCATGTGCACAAGAAATTGCAGATCAAAAAGATGTTCTGAGAATTTTCACGAATTTTTACGGTGCATCGCAGAAATCTGTTTTAGGACAACAACTTCCCCAAATCTAACCTTCCTCAAATTAGAGGTTCTTCTTGGCACAAAAACGAAATAAAAAATGATAAGGAGAGGTTATTACAGTAGTAATAACTTACAAGACTCAACAAAAAGAAAAATTACTGAAAATAAAATATTGGGTTATCTTCCAAGAGTTCTTTTCTTTAACGCCTTTGAGCTAGGCGCAGAAAGTGGAAATCAAGTATTTTCAAATGAAGCATTAAGATCAATTGCAGAAATCTTTTCAACAATGAATTATATTGTATCCAAATGAGTTTTTGAAGATCCCTTATGAACACTCTTGGCTTCACTACTTTTATGAAAAGGGTTTTCAGGAACAATCCAATCAAAATTCTTCTCCAAAGCTTCATGCAATCCTACAAGTTTGCAAGGTATTGGTACTTTGATCTCTTCCTTGTTTGTACCAACAACATTTACGCGTGAGCCAAGCATATTAAAATGCTCAAAAACTTTTCTAGCTTCTATAACAATATCTCTAAATTCTCTACGCAAAGTCTCCAAAATAAAATCTTTCTTTTTGGAGTCTTCTATATCATGAAGCTTAAGAAACATTTGTTGCATAAAAGGATTAAGGTTAACAAACCTAGCCTCCAACATGTGAACTAAATAAGCAGCAGCAACTTCATAACTAGGAGCAAGCTTGCCTAAAGATCTATCCTCAACATCTTTATGCATACTAACATGATTAAAGAACTCCTCAATGTTACCTTTCCCAATTATAGAACCACTACCTATTGTAAGGTCCTCCAGAGCATACTTAGGGAACAACATAATGAACTAAAAGTGAAAGTAACGGAATACCAACTATCAAAGGAACTAATTTTTTTTGTATTTTTTATAAAAAAGATGCAAGCAAAAATAAAATAAAGCAAAACAATAACAAAGTAAAAGATTAGAAGCGAGAGACTCCCCTTGCAGAAATCCTCTTTCTCCCTGGCAACGGCACCAGAAAAATTGCTTGATGGCATGTAGATATCCGCCCAATTGGGAACCCCAAGAGGAAGGCATGATGAGCACAGCAGCAAGTCTTCCCTCAGTATGAAACCAAGGTTTATCGAACCAGTAGGAGAAAGAACCTACTTCCGAAGGTTGATGCTCGCTAGCTCTGCGACAGCTCCAAACAATTTATATATGGTGCCTCGTCTAGGGCATAGCTTTGCACCAACATCAACGTGGAACCTGCACACAACACAACCAAGTACTTTGCCCCAACTTACAGTGAGGTTGTCAATCTCACCGGTTTGCTGTAAACAAAGGATTAAGCGTATCTAGTGGTAAAAGATAATAGTTTGCGAGAATGTAAATAAAGTGAGTAAATGGTAAATGGTAATAACAATGTAAAAGAATGGACCAGGGTCCACAGTTCACTAGTGGTGTCTCTCCATAAGATAAATAACATGCTGGGTAAACAAATTACATTTGGACAATTGATAGAATAAAGCAAGCATACAAATGTCATGAGGATCACTATGAGATTCACCTGGGCATTACAACATAATACATAGACCGTAATCCAACTGCATCTATGACTAATAATCCACCCTCCGGATGTCATCCGAGCAACCACTGGGTATTAAGTTGCAAGCAACAGATTATCGCCTTAAGCAAAGTGCGTAATGTAAACAATACAAATGTCCTTGAACACAAGATTGTTATTTTCTCCCTAGTGGCGACAGCACATCTACAACCTTAGAGGTTTCTGTCACTCCCCCAGATTACTAGAGGCATGAACCCACTATCGAGCATAAATGCTCCCTCTTGGAGTCACTAGCATCTACTCGGCCAAGATATCTACTAGCAACAGAGAGTATGAAAGATCATAAACAATATAGAGATGATAAATCATAAATCAACTTGATAAAGTATCAATATTCATCGGATCCCAATAAACACAACATGTAGAATTACACAACGATGATCTTGATCATGATAGGCATCTCACAAGATCTAAACATGAAGCACATGGAGGAGATGACAACCATCTAACTACTGCTATGGACCCGTAGTCCAAGGTAGACTACTCACACATCACTCTGGAGGTAGGCATGGTGATGAAGAAGGCCTCCGACGGTGATTCCCCTCTCCGGCAGGGTGCTGGGAAGAGCTTGTAGACCCTCCCAATCTCGCGTCAATGACGGCGGGCTTACAGTATGTTTCATGGAAAATTGACCGGGTCTTTAGGTTTTTCTCGCCGAGGAGAATATATAGGCGGAAGGGCGGCATCAGGAGGTGGGCCAGGTGGCCCCACCACTGGTGGCGTGGGCCAGGGTCTGGCCGTGCCACCCTATGGTGTGGCTGGCCCGTGGTCCCCCTCCATCTCTGCTTTGGACTATGTCTCGTGTCGGGAAAAATAGGAACTTTGGCTTTTGTTTCTTCGAATTCTGAGAATATTTCCTGTGTAGCTTTTCTGAAACACAAAAACAGCAGAAAATAGGGAACTAACACTGTGGCATCTCATTAATAGGTTAGTTCTAGAAAATGCATAAAAACACCACGAAGTGTAACAAAACATAAAGCAAATGGTGCATAAAACAAGCATGGAGCATAAAAAATTATAGATACGTTTGAGACGTATCAACGGCCTATTGCTATTTAAGGCAGATCTGGAGAGCGTGGGAAGAGTTCAGAAGGTCCTAAATCTCTATTGCAGGGCATTGGGTCAGAGAGTGAACCGGGATAAATCATCTATCTTCTTCAGCAAGGGCTGCCCTATTTCACTGAAGGAGAGTGTCAAGGCAATGCTGGATGTGCATAGTGAGACCTTGAATTTAAGGTACTTGGGAATGCCCTCAGATGCGGGGAGATTGCAGAGTGGAGCCTTTAAATATATAAAGGACCGAACTTGGAGCATGATTCAGGGTTGTATGGAGAAGCTACTCTCGGTAGGGGGCAAGGGCATCTTGATTAAAGCTGTCACCCAAGCAGTGCCAATTTTTTTGATGGCATGCTTTAAACTGCCGAGGGGACTGTGTGAGCACATAAACACGATGATACGCAAGTTTTGGTGGGGCAGCCGGGCAGGAGAGAGAAAGCCTATCTGGGTATCGTGGTAGGAGATGTGCGAACCCAAGCATATGGGGGGCTTGGGGTTTAGGGATATCGAGCTTTTCAATCTAGCTCTACTGTCTCGGCAGGGTGGTGTCTAATGCAAAACCCTGATTCACTAAGCGCCAGGATCTTGAAGGCGTGTGATACGTTGTAAACGTATCTATAATTTTTGATGCTCCATGCTAGTTTTACAACAATTGCTTTATGTTTTGTTTACAATTCGTGGCATTTTTATGCATTTTCTGGAACTAACCTATTATCAAGATGCCACAGTGCTAGTTCCTGTTTTCTGCTATTTTTGTATTTCAGAAAAGTTATACAGGAAATATTCTCGGAATTGGACGAAACAAAAGCCAAAGTTCCTATTTTACTGACACGAAGACGGAGTCCAAAGGGGAGACGGAGACCAGCCAGGAGGCGGCCACACCATAGGGTGGCGCGACCCCACCCTTGGCCGCGCTAGGCCCTGGTGTGGGCCCCTCGGCCGCCCTCTGACATCGCTCTTCCGCTTATAAATTCACTTCATCGGGAAAATCCTAAGGGCGAGAGCCTCCATCCACGAAAAGTACTGTAAGCCACCGCCGTCGTCAACCCGAGATCGAGAGGGTCCAGAAGCTCTTCTCGGCACCCTGCCGGAGAGGGGAATCATCACCGGAAGCCTTCTTCATCGCCATGCCTGCCTCCGGAGTGATGCGTGAGTAGTTCACCCTTGGACCATGGGTCCATAGCAGTAACTAGATGGTTGTCTTCTCCAATTTGCGCCTCATGTCTTCATCTTGTGAGCTGCCTATCATGATCAAGATCATCTTTATGTAATTCCACATGTTGTGTTTGTTGGGGTCTGATGAATATTGAGTACTATGTCAAGTTGACTGTTGATTTATCATATCTATGTTATTTGTGATCTTGCATGCTCTCTGTTGTTAGTAGATACTTTGGCCAAGTAGATGCTAGTGACTCCAAGAGGGAGTATTTATGCTTAATAGTGGGTTCATGCCTCTAGTAATCTGGGAGAGTGAAAATAACTTCTAAGGTTGTAGATGTGCTATTGCTACTAGGGAGAAAACAACAATATTTTGTTCAAGGATAATTGTATTGTTTACATTACACACTTTGCTTAAGACGATAATCTGTTGCTTGCAACTTAATACCCAAAGGTTGTTCGGATGATATCCCGAGGGTGGATTATTAGTCATAGATGCAGTTGGATTACGATCTATGTATTATGTTGTAATGCCCAAATGAATCTCATAGTGATCTTCATGACATGTACATGCATTGTTATGCATTCTTTATTTTGTCAATTGCCCAACTATAATTTGTTTACCCAGCATGTCATTTATCTTTATAGAGAGACTCCTCTAGTGAACTGTGGACCCCGGTCCATTCTTTTACATTGATAATACCATCTACTACAAGCACTGTTTACTTTCCGCAATTATTATTTTATTTCACTTCAAACGAACATCTCTTTCCACACTGTACGTTTAATCCTTTATTTTCAACAAACCAGTGAGATTGACAACCTCACTGTAAGTTTGGGCAAAGTAGTTTGGTTGTATTGTGTGCAGGTTCCACGTTGCTGCTGGTGCTGACACCGCGCCATCAACTGTCTTCTGGCGCCAGCTAGCAACAACCTTCAGAAGTCATTTCTTTCTCCTGTTGGTCGATTAAACTTTGGTTTCATACTGAGGGAGGACTTACTGTTGTGCTCATCATATCTTCCTCTTGGGGTTTCCCAACGGGTCCTATGAGACATCAAGACTGTTTTCTGGCACCGTTGCCGGGGAGAAAGAGGATTTCTGCAAGGGGAGCTCTCATTTCCAATCTCTTTACTTTATTATTGTTTTGCTTAGTTTCTTTACTTTATTGTTGTTTGCTTCTTGTTTATCAAAAATACAAAAAAATAGTACCTTTTATAGTTGTTATTTTTGTTGGTCTGTTTTAGTCTTGCTAGAATGAGTAATCATGAGAACACAAGTTGTGTGACTTTACTAGCACAAACAACACTGATTTCATCTGCACACCTATTGCGCCACCTGCTCCTGAAGCAACTTTCTATGAAATTAAACCTACTTTGTTAAATCTTGTTATGAAAGAGCAATTTTCCGGTGTTAGTACTGATGATGCTGCTGCTCACCTCAATAATTTTGTTGAGCTTTGTGAGATGCAAAAATATAGGGATGTGGATGGAGATATTATTAAGATTAAATTGTTTCCTTTCTCTTTGAGAGGAAGAGCTAAAGATTGGTTGCTATCTTTGCCTAGAAATAGTATTGATTCTTGGGTTAAATGCAAAGATGCTTTTATTGGAAAATATTACCCGCCTACTAAGATTATATCCTTGAGAAGTCACATAATGAAGTTTAAACAGTTTGATAATGAACATGTTGCTCAAGCTTGGGAAAGAATGAAATATTTGATAAAAAATTGCCCCACTCATGGACTGACTACTTGGATGATCATCCAAACCTTTTATGCAAGACTGAATTTTTCTTCAAGAAACCTTCTAGATTCAGCTGTTGGAGGTACCTTTATGTCCATCACCTTGGGCGCCGCAACAAAGCTCCTTGATAATATGATGATAAATTATTCTGAATGGCACACCGAAAGAGCTCCACAAGGTAAGAAGGTAAATTCTATTGAAAAAACCTCTTCCTTGAGTGATAAGATTGATACCATTATGCCTATGCTTGTTAGTGGTAAAATGCATGTTGATTCTAATAATGTTCCTTTAGCCTCTTTGGTTGCTCAAGAAGAGCATGTTGATGTGAACTTCATTAGAAATAATAATTTCAACAACAATGTTTATAGGAATAATTTTGGTAGTAACAATTATAGGCCATATCCTTTTACTAATGGTAATGGTTATGGTAATTCCTCCAATAACAATAGGAGTGCGCCCTCTGATCTTGAAGTCATGCTTAAGGACTTCATTAGTAAACAAACTGCTTTTAATAAATCTGTTGCGGAAAAGTTTGGTAAAATTGATGTTCTTGCTTCTAAAGTTGATAGCCTTGCTCTTGATGTTGAACTTCTGAAATTAAAGGTTATGCCTCATGATGATAAAGAAAGCAAGACTTTGAATGCCATTCAAGTTAGAATTGATGATAATGTTAGGATGTTAGCAGAATTGCATGCTAGGTGGGAAAGAGAAGATGAGATTGCTAGAAAGAATAATATGACTAAAGTTTGTACCATTGCCACCACTAGTAATGTTGAAGTATCAAATGCTAGCAAACCTCCTACTATGATTGGTGTAGGAAAAGTCCCCACTCCTGCAAATTTGCCTAAAACTACTAAAACTTTTTCCAATAAAAGTGCTGAAATTTTTCAAAGTATGGGACACAATGGTCCTACTATCTTTGATGATAATGATTTTGATCTTGATGGTTGCAATATCTCTGAAGTAATTATGTTTCTACAAAAGCTTGCTAGAATTCCTAATGCTAGTGCTATGAATATGGCTTTTACAAAACATATTACAAATGCTCTCATGCAAATTAGAGAGGAAAAGTTAAAACAAAAAGTTTCTATTCCTAGAAAGATAGAAGATGGTTGGGAGCCCATCATTAAGATGAAAGTGAATGATTTTGATTGTAATGCTTTATGTGACCTTGGTGCTAGTATCTCTGTTATGCCTAGGAAAATTTATGATATGCTTGGTTTTACCACCTTTAGAAAATTGTTATGTGGATGTTCATCTTTCTGATATTGCTAAGAAGAAACCTTTGGGGAGGATTAATGATGTTCTTATTATGGTTAACAATAACCTTGTCCCTGTTGATTTCCTTTTTGTGGATATTGAATGCAATGCTTCTTGTCCAATTATTTTGGGATGACCTTTTCTTAGAATTGTTGGTGCTATTATCGATACGAAAGAAGGTACCATTAGATATCAATTCCCACTCAAGAAAGGTATGGAACACTTTCCTAGAAAGAGAAAAAAGTTACCTTTTGATTCTATCATTAGAACAAATTATGATGTTGATGCTTCTTCACTTGAAAATACTTCATTCTTACTTTCTGCGCCTAGCTCAAAGGCGTTAAAGAAAAGCACTCTTGCGAGATAACCCATGTTTTCTTTTAGTACTTTTTCTTTTTGTTGAGTCTTGGAAGTTGTTACTACTGTAATGACCTCTCCTTATCATTTTTATTTCGTTTTTGTGCCAAGAATAGCCTCTAATAGGAGGAAGGTAAGATTTGGGGAAGTTGCTGTCTCGAAACAGATCTCTGCGCCTCGGTGTAAAAATTCATGAAAAATCCCAGAACGTCGTATTGATCTACAATTTTTGTGCACATGCCCCAGATTATTATCTAACTTTTGTTAGTTTTGCACTTTTCAATTTGCGCAACAGAAGATTTTCAAGAAAAATCGATCTTTATCTGCTGTTCTGTTTTGACAGATTTCTGCCACTATTTGCATTTGCCTCTTGATCTCTTTCTTTTTGAGTTGTTTTGATCACGGAACTTTTAAGAAAAGTTGCTACTGTAGCTAATGTTTTCATAGATGTTGTACTTGAGTTAAAACTGAACCAAAAGTGGATCTACTATCTTGCATAAATTAATGTTGCTAATGAGAATTGTGTGAAGTTTTGTATGAAGGAAGTTTTCAAGTGTAGGGAAAGGAGAATGATGAGATGAGATAAGAATGGACAAAAGCTCAAGCTTGGGGATGCCCATGTCACCCCAAGAAATATCCAAGAGGTACAAGCGTCAAAACTTGGGGATGCCCAAGGCACCCCCTTCTTCATCAACAAAAATATCAGGTCATCTTTCAAGACACTATATTTTTATTGCTTCATATGCTATGTGTTTTTCTTGGAGCGTCTTTATTTTTTGCTTTTGGTTTTCTTGTGTTTTGTTTGTTGGAATAAATGGTTGGATCCCAACATATTTCTTTTGGAGAAGACACACTCTGTTTTCATTGCCTAGAACACTCTAGTTTTCGCTCTTATCGTTCTACGAGTTTTCTCTTTTGCTAGTACTACGTTTAGCTTTTGTTTTTCACCTTTATTTTTTTCAGAACTTGTTAGTTCTTTGTAGTTAGGTGTGTCTAGACCTTTGGTCCTTGTTGATTTTTATCCTTGAGAGTTGGTTCAAATAGGTTGATTGGTGTTTGAAAAGAGTAAAATGCTTCATGCTTATAGTGGTGCAAAAGGGAGCTTGTTTAGACTATGGCTTAGACTTTAGCATGTCATGTTAGATATTATCTATCTATTATATTATTAAAACAACAAACAATCAACGGCAGAGATTGATCGCCTTAAAGTTATGATATTTCAATGGCTTAGATTTACCGTCATCCATGACAAGCACGTTTGCAATTTCAAGACTACGTATACAAGCTAGACTCCACGGCACGCACGTTTGCGGTCTCCTAGACGCATACAAGTTGAACTCTAATTGATTTAAGCAAGTACAGTCAGTTATGCGCATATACAAGAATACAAGACCACATTGCCTGGTGGATTTGCATGGTTCAAAAAGACACCTCAACTGAGAGAGATCGAACACAATGGACGAAGCAATGGCTCGCAACTAATTGGGAAGCACAAAAGCAGCAGGTGCAATCCGGTAGAAGCCCATCGGATACTCATGGGTCGATATCGACGCAGTCAGTATGGACCGGTGTCTTGAGTGGACGACAGCAACGCCGTCACGGCAACGATATGGAGATCAGCAATCTCCCGTCATACGCTGGCAGCAGGGACCGGAGAGGAGGCCGTCGGCTTGGAGCACAAAGGCATGGGCTGTATTCACAGATGGTGGTCACTCCTCAAAGAGGTTTAGATTCGTTGTTTTGGTGATGTTTTGAAACTCTATATATTTATCTTACACGTTCTAGGTTGGGTTGTTCAACTATTTTCGCTTGATTTGCGTCATATGAGATGACTTTGATTTATTTTACAAACAGATCGCCCGGCGGCTTGAGTGGACGACAGTAACGCCGTCACGGCACCGATATGGAGATCGGCAATCTCCTGTCATACGCTGGCGGCAGGAACCGGAGAGGAGGCCGTCGGCTTGCAGCACAAAGGCATGGGCTGTATTCACAGATGGTGGTCAGTCCCCAAAAAAGTTTAGATTCATTGTTTTGGTGATGTTTTGAAACTCTACATATTCGTCTTACACGTTCTAGTTTGGGTTGTTCAACTATTTTATCTTGATTTGCGTCATATGAGATGACTTTGAGTTATTTTACAAACAGATCGATTCATTACGTGATGTCTATGACAGATATTGAGACTAATCTCTAGACCACATTGCAGGAATTTGTGGAGTGCTCACAAGAAATCTGGGCATTAAAGAAAAGGGTACCAGTACGCTTCTTTTAATCTCCGTCTCTTCATTTGAATTGCACATACAAGATTACTGGGTGCAGCAACGTAAATTATTTTGTGTTTGGTATTGTTAATTAATGGCTAGCGCTAACTGAATTTTATTTTCTAAGATGTATTTAAGATAGTGAATACATCTGTGGTTGATTTCAGTATTTTCCCGTGAATAACTTTGATATTCAGCTGGGCATTAACTTCCCCAGTGAATTTCTTTAAAAAAAAAACGATGCCAAGGAACTGCATGAGAAATTCAGAGTAGAGGATGGGGCGGACGGCGGCGCTCCATGTCGCATGCGTGGCCGATCCATTCCATGTTAGACTCAAGGTGAACTAAAAAGCGGTTACATGGAGTACATCCAGTGACTCTGGCTATTTAGACTGGACAGTCGGTGGATCTTTTCAGCGTAGACTGTATAAACCTTCTTTTTCCAGTAATATTTAGAGGTTGATCAATTGCTCCAAAGAATTTATCTTTAACATTCTTGCTACCAAATCACTGTACATATCACTTTCGGTTCTCCCATAGCATAATGTTTGTCAAAGGCGTAACCCTTTTTTCTCAAGAACTTCTAATCAACCTTTTGTACCTTCTGTTTCATGTGCAAATAATTTAGTCTCTCCTCCTGTTAGATATGAAAGACAGAATTTTAATGAAATTCTTTCAGTTTACTTTGTGAGGTTGCAATAGCAAAAATGTTTGAAGATTATATTGCATTCTTCTTAGTCAGTTGACCATTCTCTGAAGTTGTTTGCCCCTCATATCTAACTACCCAGCAGATATTCATGATGTCAATGAAGAAATAATAAATATCATTGTTTTATTTCTTCACTGTTGCAGAACTGGTTATTACCATTGTAGGTCAACCTATGATCATTTCCTCAATAACTACTTACATGTTATTTCTTGCATTTTCCATATGATGTGTATCATTCAAAATAATTGTAGTTATTATTAAGAATTTATGATTATCAACTCGGTCATGCTCTATTCCTATAGTATTATTCTATTTGTTTTATATGGGGTTCATCAAGCTGGAATCCATATGCATATATTATGCGTCTTTGGCCTTCTATGTTGCTGATCTACAACCTCTGGCTGGCTCGCAATGATGCAAGGGAATCTTATCATATTGAGGATCCTAAATCCATCGTGAAGAGGACGATTGCGGGCATGGAGGAGTGGAAGAATGTCCATAGACCAAATGCTCCTAGGAAAAATGTCCGAGAGCTCTGGAGTCCTCCGGGTCAAGATCAATTCAAGGTGAACGTCGATGGTGCATTCAGAATGGAGGCATCTGCGGGTGGGGGTGGTGCAGTTCTTAGGGACTGCCACGGTGGATTCATTAGAGGATCATGCCGTTTTTCCCCCATGTCAAGGATGCGGAGGGTTCTGAACTGTTGGCCTGTAAGCAGGGTCTGTCTCTTGCGCGCGAGGCTCAAGCTCGGAGAATTGTTCTGGAGACGGATAATGCTGTGGTGGCAAGCAAGCTGAGGAGTGAGGGTCAGGACCGTTCTATCTACGGTTCATTGGTTGATGACCTAAAGACCCTTCTCCGCGGATTCCAGGAAGCTTCGGTGTCCTTGGTCCGGCGTTCGGCGAATGAAGTTGCTCATAGATTGGCTCAGGAAGGCTGCGTGAATAAGAGATGTAATGTTTGGGTGGAGGTTTCCCCAGATTTTATTGTAAACCGTATTTCCCTAGACTCCTTTGGTGGTTAATAAAACGCAGCTACTATTGTTTCTAAAAAAAAGCTCTTCATTTCTTACATAAAGTTAGGTTAGAATTAGGACCGATCCATTCCCTACAGTACATTGTTTATACTGCTATAATATATATTTACTAATTTGATCTCGATTACCTCTACTTAATTCTGATAGTCTACTTCGAATATCCATCGGATTTGCGCAATATTCTGGTGGATAAAAATATGATGTAATGTGCCTCCACCTCTTTCCTTTGCAGGTGTCTTCTCAATGAACTTCCCCCAACCATTGAACAAGAAAGAAAAAAGACGTGTTGCAATCTCACTGGCAGCAGTGGTCATATTTCCCATTGTAACCTCTCAGCGCTGTTCGGATTGTGCACCATGGCGGCGGCAGCCACATGTTTGTACTTACAAAGGTGTAATTTTTCTGTTTTGTTCATGGTATAACACGGTTGCCTACATTAATGTGTTTTCTGTTAATACATTTATAGGATTAACCAGCTCTCTCATCTTACTCAGTTAGATACCTAGGATTCACTGGTAGAAAAAGGGACTTTATTCCCGGTTTGTAAGGGGCTTTAGTCCCGGATGTCTAATCGGGACTAGCAAAGCGGGACTAAAGCCCCTCCTCTTTAGTCCCGGTTGCTCACAAACCGGGAGTAAAGGTCCTCCACGTGGTCCGGGTCGTGTGCAGAAGGCTGGAGGACCCTTTAGTCCCGGTTGGTGGCTCCAACCGGGACTAAAGGGATCCGATATAATTTTTGGTAGAATTATTGAAAAAAAGCCCAAATTTTTTTTGGATTTTTTTAAATTTCCATATTTTTGAATATTTGAATTGTTTAACAGTCTCCACTCTCCACTCTCCTCTTAATCTCTAATCACCTCTATTCTCATGTCAAATTACATACTTATGGTCCTCACTTCCCGGTCGGTCACCCATCCTCACACTACTCCACCCATAGCACACTTAACTTCTCCATTCCTTCCCTACTACCTTCCAACACTGCGCTCGCGACTTCTTGATAATGCTATGCTATCAATTCTATTAACCCATACACTTTGGTAACATATGATTTTAAGTTTTTGAATTCCAAATAATTCACAAAATAAGCAACAATGATTAAGTAATAGTAAGCATCAATGAATTCCAAATAATCTTTATGCATAATTTAATTATTAATTTTTAAACTCAAAATATTCAAAAAATAATAAAAAACTTAAAAAATTCCAAAATTCTAAAATTAATAAAAAACTTCAAAATGACCAAAAAGTAGAAGAAACAACAGAAGAAATGAAAAAATCCAAAAAAAAATCATTTTTTCTTATTATTTCTGACAAAATCTAAAATCTTCCTGTTTTCATATTTCCCTTTGGAATTTTGAGAAACAAGAAATTGTGCAAACGGCCGTAGGCGTTGAAATCGGATGTAAAATTTTGTGTAGATAGTTTTTCATATATTATACATTTTTTTTCGAGTCCGTATGCAAAAGTTATAGCCGTTTTAATTTGGAACAACTTTTTTTGCAAAAAATATCAAAATTCAAATTTTCCATAAAAGTTGGTTGCGTGAGGTACATGCATGTCAAAGGATTTTGAAATTTGGAGTTTTTATCATTTTTGTTTATTTGTTTTAGACGTTTTTTCTGCGCAGGGGGGGTAGGAATGAGAGGAAAAATGGGCGCCGGACCTTTAGTCCCGGTTTGAGCCACAAACCGGGACTAAAGGGTAGGCTTTAGTCCCGGTTTGAGCCACCAACCGGGACTAAAGGGACCTTTAGTCCCGGTTGGTGGCTCAAACCGGGACTAAAGCCTCCATTTGAACCAGGACTAATGCTTCCTGGCCCACATTTTCATTTGAACCGGGACTAATGCTCATATTAGTCGCGAACCAAATTGTTTGGGGACTAAAGGGGTCGAACGGAAGCCCTTTTTTCTACTAGTGATTGGACATTCACATTGTGGATGTTCCTCCAAATTTTCTCCAATACAACTCATATGAGTCTATTTTTTGTGCAGCAAAATCTCATAGAAGTTCATATAGTAATCTAAAGGATCAATGATGGGTCTGTTTCATCCCTGAACATGGCATCCATATTTACTAACAAAGTAGAGTCTACAAATTTATAAAACTTAGCGGGTGTAATTAGCTTACTATAGTTGTTATATCTTTTGTTGAAATGGAGCATTTGTCTATTTTAATCAAAATGCTAAATTTCTTAATCATACTTCTGCCATAATTGTTTCATAATTACCGTCTCGCCGCAGCCATAAAAATACCAATACCTTAGACTAAACTATTTAAAAATATTGTAGCCCCTCTAAAAAAATACATCATCATTTCCATTCAATTGCTAATTACCAGTTCAATCTATTTTGGTTTGTACTACCTACATTCCATTTAAATCATTTCACATAACATGGAAGCACATTTAGAACTATATATAAAATATTTAAATAGCAATCAATAAGCTAGCCGCGCTATTGCGCGGGCCACCCTGCTAGTTTTGATTATATGCTTAGTAGTTACTGTTGTAGCATGACTTGTCTCAAATGACTGAGAGTGCTTAATGTGCCTTTGAAACAATCATGCATTGCTTTTATCATACAGAAGCATAATATTGTGGTATTCTCCTTTGATGCTTTATTTGGGTTGACTTGGCGCATGCTTACACCATGTTATGACTATAAACCAGTCACTTCAAGCCTCTATGATCATTTATTTTTTGGCTTGTAATATCACTTTATGCTTTAATTAATAATGTTTTATCGCTATGCATGATTATGACCATTATTGCTCTCTTAGTTGGTCGCTCCCAGTCTTTTCCTAGCCTTCATCTTTACTGATTATAAGCTCTACTCGTGCATCCAACTCCCAAAAACCAAAGTTATTTCAAAGAGTCCACTATAAATTCCTATGCATGGCATTTCAAACCATTCCAAGTAAATTTTCATGTGCTACCTTTCAAAACCTTCAAAATACTTCTCATTTTGTGACACTATTTTTAGCTCATGAGGACGTAGTGGTTGGGTTTGTTATCTTCCATATTAAATTAACTACCCCTCGACTTGCATGCTTCATCTGCTCATCACTAATTTTGCAAGAGAGCTAGTCATACCATTATAACTTCAAGAAAGAAAGAAAGAAAGAAAAAAAGGCACTCCTCCATGGTATGAGATTGTTGGAAGGCACCCGAGGATTCGGTTAGGCATGGTTTGTGAAAGCAAAGGTGGGGAGGAGTGCCAAACTTTATAAAAGAGCATGTAAATGCCTATTTTCAATACTCGGAACCGCTCTCAACTTGTTTAGTATGGAAGATAACAAGAACCCCATTGCCATTTGTTGACAGGAACAACCACCTCCCAAAACAATTTTTATCTCTGTTTTACAAATGAAAAGATCTAGCACATGTTAAATCCCTGCTTCCCTCTGCGAAAGGGCCTTTCTTTTACTTTCATGTTGAGTCTTCATCTTCTATCTTTATGCACCAATTAAGAGAGCATAGTTGTCATTCTGAGTATAATGTGCATAGTCCCAAAATTTATTATTGATTGATTCATGATTATGGTATTGCTTGTTCTCAAATTATTTGTATCTAGTCACCCTTTTGAACTTTGAAGGTGTCCTATGAATTTATGTTTTGCTATTCCATGAGGGACAAGCTGAATACCACTTTGTTATGTTTTCTCTATGCTTCAAACAAACAAATAACTTTCAATGCATTATTATTCATGATCTTCTGTTTGTGTTACTTTTCATGTTGTAACATGGTTGCTAATTTCTATGGTTAGAATTATATCTTTTATGCCCATGTCAGCTTGCAATGCTTTACATTGACTTGATCAAGATTGTGTTGGCTGCATGTCACCTCAAAAATTATTTTTTGTTATCACTGATACGTCTCAAACGTATCTATAATTTTTGATGATCCATGCTTGTTCTTACACCATTTGCTTAGTGTTTTGTTACACTTCGTGGCGTTTTTATGCATTTTCCGGAACTAACCTATTAACAAAATGCCACAGTGCCAGTTTCCTGTTTTCTGCTATTTTTGTGTTTCAGAAAAGTTACACAAGAAATATTCTCGGAATTGGACGAAACAAAAGTCAAACCTCTTATTTTTACCAAAGCTTCACGAAGACCGAAGATGAGACGGAGGGGGGGGCAGAGGCTGGCCACACCACAGGGGGGCATGACCCAGCCCCTAGCCGCGCCCACCCATGGTGAGCCCGCCTGGTCCATCTCCTGACGACGCCCCTTCACCTATAAAATCCCCTCGACGGGAAAAACCTAAGGGACGGATCGCTTTTCGTAGAAACATACTGCAAGCTGCCGCCGTCGTCGAATCGAGATCGGGAGGATCCAGGAGCTCTTCCCGGCACCCTGCCAGAGAGGGGAATCCCTGCCGGAGGCCTTCTACACCGCCATGGTCGCCTCTGGAGTGATGTGTGAGTAGTCTATCTTGGACTACGGGTTCATAGCAGTAGCTAGATGGTTGTCTTCTCCACCATGTGCTTCATGTTTAGATCTTGTGAGATACCCTACATGAACAGGATCATCTTTATGTAATCATACATGTTGTGTTTGTTGGGATCCGATGAGTATTGGTACTATGTCAAGTTGATGTGCTGAATTATATCTTATGTTATCTCTATGTTGTTTATGATCTTGCATGCTTTCCGTTGCTAGTAGCTATCTTGGCCGAGTAGATGCTAGTAACTCCAAGAGGGAGTATTTATGCTCGATAGTTGGGTTCATGCCTCTATTTAATCCGGGGGAGTGACATAAACCTCTAAGGTTGTAGATGTGCTGTTGCCACTAGGGAGAAAACAACATTGTTGTGTCCAAGGACATTTACTTTGTTTACATTATGCACTTTGCTTAATGCAATTATCTGTTGTTCGCAACTTAATACTCAAGGGGTCCTCGGATGATTCCCCGCGAGTAGATTTTTAGTCATAGATGTAGTTGGATTACGGTCTATATATTTTGTCATAATGCCCAGAGTAAGCATGATAGTGATCCTCATGATGTATGTATGTTATCTTTACTCTATCAATTGCCCAACTGTAATTTATTTACCCAGCATGCTTTATTTATCTTATGGAGAGACACCACTAGTGAACTGTGGACCCCAATCCAATTTCCTTTACATTGCTTTGCCGTTTTACTATTACTCGCTCTGTTTACTTTCTTGCATACTATTATCCTATTACCACTCGATACGCTCATTCCTTTGTTTACAACAAACCGGTGAGATTGACAACCTCATTGTAAGTTGGGAGCAAAGTACTTGTTTCTGTTGTGCAGGTTTCACGTTGCTGTTAGGGGAAGACACGCCGTCAAGCAGTTTATCTGGCGCCCTTGTCCGGAGTGTCACGAAGCCAGCAAGCATCACCTTCTGAAGTTTGGCTTTCTCCTACTGGTTCGATTTAACCTTGGTTTCATAACTGAGGAAAGACTTGCTACTGTGCTCATCATACCTTCCTCTTGGGGTTCCCAACGGGCTGTACTTACAAGCCATCAAGCAAAGTTTTCTGGCGCCGTTGCTGGGGAGGAAGAAGACTTCTGCAAGGGGAGTCTCGCACACAAAACCTTTTACTTTGTTTATTGTTTTGCTTTACTTTATTTTACTTGCATCTTTTTATCAAAAAATACAAAAAAATTAGTTTCCTTTATAGTTGCTTTTATTTACTTGCTTTTAGTTTTGTTAGAATGGGTACTCCTGAAAACACCAAGTTGTGTGACTTTACTAGCACCAAAAACAATGATTTTATCTGCACTCCTATTACGCCACCTGCTCCTGAGGCAAATTTTTATGAGATCAAACCTGCTTTGTTGAACCTTGTTATGAAAGAGCAATTTTCTGGTGCCAGTTCTGATGATGCTGCAGCTCATCTCAACAATTTTGTTGAGCTATGTGAGATGCAAAAGTATAAGGATGTAGATGGTAATATTATTAAGCTTAAGTTGTTTCCTTTCTCTTTAAGAGGAAGAGCTAAGGATTGGTTGCTATCTTTGCCTACAAATAGTATTGATTCTTGGGATAAGTGTAAGGATGCTTTTATTGGAAAATACTATCCTCCTGCTAAGATTATAGCTTTTCATAGTGATATCATAAAGTTTAGACAGTTTGATAATGAACATGTTGCTCAAGCTTGGGAAAGAATGAAATCTATGATAAAGAATTGCCCTACTCATGGACTGACTACTTTGATGATTGTCCAAACTTTTTATGCAGGACTGAATTTTTCATCAAGAAATCTATTGGATTCAGCTACTGGAGGCACTTTTATGTCCCTTACCTTGGGCGCCGCAACAAAGCTTCTTGACAACATGATGGTAAATTATTCTGAGTGGCACACCGAGAGAGCTCCACAAGGTAAGAAGGTAAATTCTATTGAGGGAACCTCTTCCCTGAGTGATAAGATTGATGCTATTATGCTTATGCTTTCTAATGATAGAGCTCATGTTGATCCTAATAATATTCCTTTGGCCTCTTTGGTTTCTCAAGAAGAGCATGTTGATGTAAACTTCATTAGAAATAATAATTTCAACAACAATGCTTATAGGAACAATTTTGCTAGCAACAATTATAGGCCGTATCCTTCTACCAATGGTAATGGTTATGGTAACTCTTATGGTAATTCCTCCAACAACACTAGGGGCACGCCCTCTGAGCTTGAAGTCATGCTCAAGGACTTCATCGGTAAGCAAACTGCTTTTATTAAGTCTGTTGAGGAAAAGTTGGGTAAAATTGATACTCTTACTTCTAAAGTTGATAGCCTTGCTCTTGATGTTGAACTTCTTAAACTAAAGGTGTTGCCTAATGATGTGAAGGAAAATAATACTTTTGCTGCTGTGTCGGGACCCCCGGGGATCTAAGCTATACAGAGATGTTATATGTATTAGTCACGCTAGCAACGAGTGATACTGGGGTTACCAGTCCCATGCCGGAACACCATCGGCAGGCAGGCCGGAATTAAACATCGGCTCTACACATCTCGAAGCGCCGTGAAACTAATCATAACCAAGACTGCATAACAGAGAGCTCGAGAATCTTAAACCCCTCTCGTGCACTTTATATCCATACACGCATCATGCACGAGATGGGTAACCAAAGTTGGTACACAACAGTGACTCTACGACTCAAAGGTAATATTGTAAAGCTCTTACCTGAGCAAAAATCCAAAGGATTACAAACAGAGGTCACTGACCAACATTACATCAGACAACGGAAGGAAGGTTATGCTATTAGACATAGCAGGGAAAACATGGCCTAAGAGGCCAGAAGCATAACAGCGACAACCCATTCCACAGCCCCAAGCTGCTGTCTGGGAACCCCAAGCTACTCGTCGGTGTCAATCTTCGTACGGAACTCATCTTCGTTGTGGAATTTAACTTGCTGTAAAAATATCAACAAAGCAGGGGTGAGTACATAAGGTACTCAGCAAGACTTACGTATCCTATTAGCTAAACTTGGTTAAGAAAGGCTTTCTGTGGAGTTGTTTGCATAAAGCAATCTTTATTTGCATAAAACAAGTAAGAGTAGAAGCTCGACTACTCAGAACATTTAAAAAGGGTAGGGGAGCGGTATCTTTAATCATCATTGAGACATCCACCAAAACATCATCATCTGAACCTATCCACTAGGATTACATCCTCGAAACCCCAGAGGAAAACAATCCTATTCACATCTTGTTTTTCAAGTTTTACGATGAGGTTAAAGTTCTCTATGATCAAGCATCTGTCTCCAAGTCGTCCATAACCGTGGACACGGCTTTTCGAAAAGATTTAACCCTGCAGGGGTGCACAACTTTACCCACACGTGACGACCATCCCCTGGACCCTCCGGAAGGATCTTAGCGGGGTGATGGCCGCCTACAACCTTTACCTTACGTCGACCTATTCCATGAGCCACACCAAAAGGTTTTAGTCCGCCATCGCGAGATTGGCCGTTCTCGGACGCGGAACCGTTCGTTGTGTGCAGGGGATCCAGTTCAATGCCACCAAGCACCCTTCACCCCGGCCACATCCTGTATGTATGCACCTCTTCCACCATCTTGTTTCAAAACATTTTTGATGCGTATGCCAACTGGAAAGCCCGAACTAGGTAGCTCATGGGTAAGTCTAAGCAAGTTAGTCAGTCGACAGGAGTCCCATACCTCCACATGCGGTTGTACGCTCATCTTGGATCAAGAGACAAGAACTCGGGTCCTAGGGCGGCAAGAATGAGTCAAACAACCACATCCCATGTGGCGGCTCATCCAAACCTTTTAGCATGTTTAATCTCATATTCTCATCACACCACGTCATCCTGTCATACTAGATTCATTTACAGCTCTGATTCATTAACCATATGTACCAGAGTAAATAACTAAGCATGGCTAAGCATTTCAGATATAAAGCTCCAGCGACGCACACAAGCAAAACCTAGTCATGCTAGGAGCAGTGGATCAGGGTATTTAGGCGACAATAATTGAACATGCTTTAGATAGGTTAACTCTATCCATCGATAAAAGACAGTTGAACCGGGTGGTGCAAAATAGCAAGTTTTGAAATACTTTGAAACATAGGTTCAGAGGGGGGGCTGCTTGCCTTGTTTGTTGATAACCAAATAAATTAAATATCCAGGGTTCTTCTTCTTGACTTGTTCATTGATTGACAAGTATTGGTCTTCGGTGTTGTTGATCTTGAGATCGGATCGTTGCTCGCATCAACTCCGGATCCTACCGGGGAGAAGCAAAAACACATCGGAAAAGGAAAACAACATTCAAGCATGGCATCGATGCGCAAACAACAATGATGATATGACAAGTTCATGGTATTGAATATAAACCCTAAAACAAATTGAACAAGTTCGATAGAGTTTGAATGCATTCCGGCAAACCCTAATTTGAATCAAAGGGGACAATTGGTTCTTCTATTATAAACAGGGTTCAAAGTTGTTTATAATGCATGATTATTGACATAAACAAGTAGGTTACATTTTTCTGAGCATTTTGATAGGTCATTTACATTTTTTCGATAACCAGAGAATAAAATATGAATTTTACAAGTTTCAACTAATTTCTGCTAAATTTTCTGGAAATAGAATAAATCAGACAACCATTTTACACCGGGGTCAGAACGACCCAGAGATCAGGGGTCCGCGTCAGCTGCCACGCTGGCCAGGTCAAACCTAGTCAGCCGGACTGGCCTACCCCGTTGACCTGCTGGCCGGCGGTCAGCCGAAGTCCGACGACGGCGCTAGAGTGAGTGCCAGGACGCGCGGGTGCGCGTGTTCGACGCGGGGCAGCATGGCGGGCATTTTGGTGGCAGCGCCGCCATTTCTTGGTCACCGGCGCTTCGCCGGAGACGAGGCCGAGCGACGGCGCTCACAGGGACTCGGTGCGACGGAGCTACTGGACGGGAGGGAGAGAACGGGGAGGTCCAGGAGGACAATAGGCTCACCCTGAGCACGATGGACTAGCCGGAGGAGTTGGAGGAGGCTGGACGGCGACGCCATGGCCGTCAGCGTGCTGCAGGCTAGGCGGAGAGGGGGAGCTCGATTCGCTCCATCGGAGAGGTCTGAGCTTGCTAGACTTGGCGGAGAGGACGCGGGCGAGGAGGAGAAGCTTCGGAGGGGATTGGCGGAGCCCGGGGCATCGCAGAATGGTGGGGACAAGCGGTGGCCGGCGCTAGGGTTTCGGGCGAGCGCGAGGGAGAGAACAAGGGGGCGTGAGGAAGAGAAGCAAGGGGGCACGAGAGGGCGTCTCAGGGTGTCCTTATCCCCTCGTCCAGAGGGTCGGCGGCGGTGATCTTGGCCGACGACGGCAGGGCGGTGGCATCGGGCGGCTTAGCCAGCGACACGGAGCTGTTTCCGTGTCCTGAGGAGGACGACGACCAGGAAAACGGGCTGGGCCGCTTCTGTACTTCGGCTGGGAAGGGAGAGAGAGAGAGAGTTGGGTTGAAAACGGCCCAGAGCAAGGGAAGTTATTTTTTCTTTCAAAAGTATTTTTGATTTCTATTTTTCCAAAATCCTTTGCTATTTTATAAAAAGGTTTTGCAGATTCAAAATTATTTATGAAAACTTGAAACTATTCAGTCTCCTTCATAACAAGTAATGAAACGTCCACATACCTTGTTATGTGATTTTGAACATTTTAAACACATTTCAAAAATAGATGAAGAATTTGGCATTTGTTAGGGTTTCCACTTTAATTTAAATGAAAAAATTTCTTAGTGAAATTTAAATGATGGTAATGATGCTAATGCACTTATTTACAAACATGGGATGTTACAGCTCTACCCACCTTACAAGAATCTCGACCCCGAGATTCCTAGGTAAGAAAAGAGGGAAGGGTCGCAACGGTCTTCAACGATCTTCACAAACTCACCATGATCTTCTTTCTTGAAGGAAATGGGGAAACAACTCTGGAAAGATGGATCTTAACAAATATTGAGTATCTCATGGTCAACTCATGGAATGAGTGTTTGTAAACATCTCTTGAGCTAACAAACATGAAACACCTGATGGTATCAAAAGGAATGGGAAAGTTTCAATGGATGCCGTCGGAATAGCGTTGCTAGATTCTCAAGATATTGACTACAATGCCAAGCTCCAAAAGATAAACAAGATTGTGATTGCCAAAAGACAATTGCACTAGCAGGAGCTTATTGCAATGAAACACAACCGAGTCCTTATTGGGAGAAAGCGAAAGAAGATAGTGAAGGTCTTGGACTTTTTCTCGTTCTTGAATAAATTAGTCAGTGCCTTGTTGTGCATATAAGAAATTTTCAAGATGGAGGCAACAACCTGTCATCTCAAGAATACTCCGCACATGCATGACCAATTCGAGATGATTCCCGAGGAAACAAAGAATTTTTTTCTTGAATTCACGGCGACATCTTTCAGCATTTGCACGTGAACCAAAGAAAGAAAGTCACTTCCAACATCTAGAACACAAACTTTGTGATGACGCAAAGATGGTTCTAACAAGTTTCCAACATTAATGCCAAATGTCCAATATGAATGTCTTCAAACATGGAGAAGATAAGGATGTCATCGATGGGCTCAACAACAAGCTTATTTCGATGCTCCAAGAAGATGGACTCATATGTTGTAGGAACAAGGCAAAAGTATTGGTCAGACCGAAGGGAATGACAGTGTACTCAAGTGAAACACCACGAGTAGAAACACCATCAAGATTGTCCTTGGAGCTGAGTTTGATTTGACGATAGCCCAAACTCAAATCAAAGATTGGGAAGATAGCAAATTCAAAGAAGAAATACTATCTTGCTTCAACACGAAGAAAACTAGACATCCCTTAAGAAGGAACAAAGTCGGATAGAGCTTTTGTCTTTCAACTCTCCAAGTTGTTGTTTAAGCTCAACCAACTAGTCCAGGGTATCCGGTATGGATTCTTGGAGAAAGAACCGATTTCAGAGAACCAGCTAACTCATGAACTTGACAGTCATGTGGCAACATGGCAATACTTCTAGAAAGACAACTAGAATATCACAAACCATTGGTATGTCACTGAGTTCAAGAGTGAATCTTGCTTTACAAGGGAAGCAATGTGGTCTGAGAGTTTTGGCACAAACCTAACTCTTTGACCAAAGATGTGTGCCTGAATTACGGACTTGGCAACACAGCGAAACTTTGCTTAGTGATCGGTTAGCCAATCATGCTAAGAGTGATGCAAAGGACCTTGGATTTCAAAGCAATACAAAGTGCTAAGAATCTGAGATGGCCACATCAATTTCGCATACCCAACATTCCGAGCACGAACAGCTCAGAGAAAGGGTGACAAAGATGTGTAAGAGCATCACTTCATCAAGGAGGCCATGATACTCGGCACAACCTCTTGGTATAACAGAGTGTGATACTCTAAGCTAGAACAGAGCAGAAGCTGCATAGAGCTCATATTTCTGCAGATTACACCACTTTGACCTGGTCCTAAAATAGACGAGGTACTGGAGTTTGTTTCTCCTGACATTTTGGGGTAGAATGGCTTGATAAGACCACAAGAGTAATATGCACTAGAGGACACCAATGCAATTTACACCTTGGCTACCAACTGGCAGACGATGGATCAGAAAGTAGCTTAAGAGAAGGAACACGCTTAGAAGGAATCCTTAGATTTGGATGCACAAGTTAACATCTTGTGTAAACTAATGCTGAAAGGGAGGGTGTGGCAGAGTCACGGATATAGAGGTGAGGCTCACTAAGAGACTCTTGTCATGATCCATTTGGTTCCAAGAGAGAACATTTGCCATAACAAGTGGAAGGCAAGTCCTTTGTTGCCGCAATTCAATTACGACTATGACCATAAGCTCGAAAGGCAAATCATTTTGAGTTAATGACAAATCATTAACACAAGGGTTCAATAGAATGGATTTTGGGTTAAAGGTCAGCTTCATGTACTGGAATCCAGCACAATCCGGGACCTTCGGTTCAAGTCCATGGTTAAAAGATGGAGAAAAAAAATAACTACTAGCTGAGCAACTCAAAGGATGCCACGGAATAGTAATCACGAGGTAGCTTCTAGAACAACATATGGCTTCTGAATTACCCAAACAAATGGGAAGGATGCATACAAGGTGGAAGAAATCCTTGAAGCATAGAACGATGTGGAATCCTCAAAACAAAGAGATCATGATGGAAAGGAACCCTGTAGTTGCTTCTTCTTGTTTCAGAGAAGACTCTCCAGAACACAACACTAGGTCAACTGGTTTAGAAACGACATGCCCACGAGGGACCTAAGTTTTGAATGACCAAAAGAGATAGAAAAAACCTTTTCCAAATCAACACGAAAGGATACGAAAGCTCAGAACTAAGATTGATGGAGATAAGGAGTAAAAAGAAACCTTACCTACATTTTGCAACTCATTTTTAGCTTTTAAATAGTTTTTATAAACACTAGACTCAACATCGGCCAAAAGCAAGGGTTTCCTACAGACAGTCCTGCTCTGATACCAAAACTTGTCGGGACCCCCGGGGATCTAAGCTATACAGAGATGTTATGTGTATTAGTCACGCTAGCAACGAGTGATACTGGGGTTACCAGTCCCAGGCCGGAACACCATCGGTAGGCAGGCCATAATTAAACATCGGCTCTACACATCTCGAAGCGCCGTGAAACTAATCATAACCAAGACTGCATAACAGAGAGCTCGAGAATCTTAAACCCCTCTCGTGCACTTTATATCCATACACGCATCATGCACGAGATGGGTAACCAAAGTTGGTACACAACAGTGACTCTACGACTCAAAGGTAATATTGTAAAGCTCTTACCTGAGCAAAAATCCAAAGGATTACAAACAGAGGTCACTGACCAACATTACATCAGACAACAGAAGGAAGGTTATGCTATTAGACATAGCAGGGAAAACATGGCCTAAGAGGCCAGAAGCATAACAGCGACAACCCATTCCACAGCCCCAAGCCGTTGTCTGGGAACCCCAAGCTACTCGTCGGTGTCGATCTTCGTACGGAACTCATCTTCATTGCGGAATTTAACTTGCTGCAAAAATATCAACAAAGCAGGGGTGAGTACATAAGGTACTCAGCAAGACTTACGTATCCTATTAGCTAAACTTGGTTAAGAAAGGCTTTCTGTGGAGTTGTTTGCATAAAGCAATCTTTATTTGCATAAAACAAGTAAGAGTAGAAGCTCGACTACTCAGAACATTTAAAAAGGGTAGGGGAGCGGTATCTTTAATCATCATTGAGACATCCACCAAAACATCATCATCTGAACCTATCCACTAGGATTACATCCTTGAAACCCCAGAGGAAAACAATCCTATTCACATCTTGTTTTCAAGTTTTACGATGAGGTTAAAGTTCTCTATGATCAAGCATCTGTCTCCAAGTCGTCCATAACCGTGGACACGGCTTTTCGAAAAGATTTAACCCTACAGGGGTGCACAACTTTACCCACACGTGACGACCGTCCCCTGGACCCTCTGGAAGGATCTTAGCGGGGTGATGGCCGCCTACAACCTTTACCTTACGTCGACCTATTCCATGAGCCACGCCAAAAGGTTTTAGTCCGCCATCGCGAGATCGGCCTTTCTCAGATGCGGAACCGTTCGTTGTGTGCAAGGGATCCAGTTCAATGCCACCAAGCACCCTTCACCCCGGCCACATCCTGTATGTATGCACCTCTTCCACCATCTCGTTTCAAAACATTTTCGATGCGTATGCCAACTGGAAAGCCCGAACTAGGTAGCTCATGGATAAGTCTAAGCAAGTTAGTCAGTCGACAGGAGTCCCATACCTCCACATGCGGTTGTACGCTCATCTTGGATCAAGAGACAAGAACTCGGGTCCTAGGGCGGCAAGAATGAGTCAAACAACCACATCCCATGTGGCGGCTCATCCAAACCTTTTAGCATGTTTAATCTCATATTCTCATCACACCACGTCATCCTGTCATACTAGATTCATTTACAGCTCTGATTCATTAACCATATGTACCAGAGTAAATAACTAAGCATGGCTAAGCATTTCAGATATAAAGCTCTAGCGACGCACACAAGCAAAACCTAGTCATGCTAGGAGCAGTGGATCAGGGTATTTTAGGCGACAATAATTGAACATGCTTTAGATAGGTTAACTCTACCCATCGATAAAGATAGTTGAACCGGGTGGTGCAAAATAGCAAGTTTTGAAATACTTTGACACATAGGTTCAGAGGGGGCTGCTTGCCTTGTTTGTTGATAACCAAATAAAATAAATATCCAGGGTTCTTCTTCTTGACTTGTTCATTCATTGACAAGTATTGGTCTTCGGTGTTGTTGATCTTGAGATCGGATCGTTGCTCGCATCAACTCCGGATCCTACCGGGGAGAAGCAGAAACACATCGGAAAAGGAAACAACATTCAAGCATGGCATCGATGCGCAAACAACAATGATGATATGACAAGTTCATGGTATTGAATATAAACCCTAAAACAAATTGAACAAGTTCGATAGAGTTTGAATGCATTCCGGCAAACCCTAATTTGAATCAAAGGGGACAATTGGTTCTTCTGTTATAAACAGGGTTCAAAGTTGTTTATAATGCATGATTATTGACATAAACAAGTAGGTTACATTTTTCTGAGCATTTGACAGGTCATTTACATTTTTTCGATAACCAGAGAATAAAATATGAATTTTACAAGTTTCAACTAATTTCTGCTAATTTTTCTGGAAATAGAATAAATCGGACAACCATTTTACACCGGGATCAGAACGACCCAGGGACTAGGGGTCCGCGTCAGCTGCCACGCTGGCCAGGTCAAACCTGGTCAGCAGACTGGCCTGCCCCATTGACCTGCTGGCCGGCGGTCAGCCGGAGTCCGACGACGGCGCTAGAGTGAGTGCCGGGACGCGCGGGTGCGCGTGTTCGACGCGGGGCAGCATGGCGGGCATTTTGGTGGCGGCGCCACCATTTCTTGGTCACCGGCGCTTCGCCGGAGACGAGGCCGAGTGACGGCGCTCACAGGGACTCGGTGCGACGGAGCTACTGGACGGGAGGGAGAGAACGGGGAGGTCCAGGAGGACAGTAGGCTCACCCTGAGCACGATGGACTGGCCGGAGGAGTTGGAGGAGGCTGGACGGCGACGCCATGGCCGTCGGCGTGCTGCAGGCTAGGCGGAGAGGGGGAGCTCGATTCGCTCCATCGGAGAAGTCCGAGCTTGCTAGACTTGGCGGAGAGGACGCGGGCGAGGAGGAGAAGCTTCGGAGGGGATTGGCGGAGCCCGGGGTGTCGCAGAATGGTGGGGACAAGCGGTGGCCGGCGCTAGGGTTTGGGCGAGCGTGAGGGAGAGAGCAAGGGGGCGCGAGGAAGAGAAGCAAGGGGCGCGAGAGGGCGTCTCAGGGCGTCCTTATCCCCTCGTCCAGAGGGTCGGCGGCGGCGATCTTGGCCGACGACGGCAGGACGGTGGCATCGGGCGGCTTAGCCAGCGACACGGAGCTGTTTCCGTGTCCTGAGGAGGACGACGACCAGGAAAACGGGCTGGGCCGCTTCTGTACTTCGGCTGGGAAGGGAGAGAGAGAGAGAGAGTTGGGCTGAAAACGGCCCAGAGCAAGGGAAGTTATTTTTTCTTTCAAAAGTATTTTCTATTTCTATTTTTCCAAAATCCTTTGCTATTTTATAAAAAAGGTTTTGCAGATTCAAATTATTTATGAAAACTTGAAACTATTCAGTCTCCTTCATAACAAGTAATCAAACGTCCACATACCTTGTTATGTTATTTTGAACATTTTAAACACATTTCAAAAATAGATGAAGAATTTGGCATTTGTTAGGGTTTCCACTTTAATTTAATGAAAAAATTTCTTAGTGAAATTTAAATGATGCTAATGCACTTATTTACAAACATGGGATGTTACATGCTGCTAATGCTATTCAAGTTAAAATTGATGAAAATGTTAGGATGTTAGTAGAATTGCATGCCAGGTAGGAAAGAGAAGATGAAATGGCTAGAAAGATAAAGGTATGTACCATTACTACCTCTAATGATGTTGTTCCAAATGCTAGCAATCCTCTTACTTTGATTGGTGTAGAGAAAACTCCTACTCCTTGTGTTTAAAAAGCCCAAAACTGTAAAAACTTTTTCTCAAAGAGTGCTGAAATTTTTCAGAGTATAGGAGATGATAGACCTATTTCTTTTAATGATTTTGATGTTGATGGCTGCAATATATCTGAAGTTATTTTGTTCTTGCAAAAGCTTGCTTTAAGTCCTAATGCTAGTTCTTTGAATATTGCTTTTACAAATCATATTACAAATGCTCTCATGAAAATTAGGGAGGAAAAGTTGAAGCAAAAAGCTTATATTCCCAAGAAGTTAGAAGATGGTTGGGAGCCCATCATTGATATGCATGTTAATGGTTTTGATTGCCATACTTTATGTGATCTAGGTGCTAGTATTTCTGTTATGCCTAGAAAGATTTATGACATGCTTGGTTTACCACCGCTTGAAAAGTGTTATTTTTGATGTTCCTATTGCTGATGTTGCTAAGAAGAATCCTTTGGGAAGGATTAATGATGTTCTTATTATGGTTAACAATAACCTTGTTCCCGTTGATTTTCTTGTTATGGATGTTGAATGCAATGCTTCATGTCCTATTATTTTGGGAAGACCTTTTCTTCAAACTATAGGTGCCATCATTGATATGAAGGAAGGCACCATCAAATATCAATTCCCACTCAAGAAAGGTATGGAACACTTCCTAGAAGGAGGACGAAATTACTTTTTGACTCTATTCTTAGAGCAAATTATGAACTTGATGCTTCATCGCTTGATATTACTTGATTTGCACTTTTTGCGCCTAGCTCAAAGGCGTTAAAGAAAAAGCACTATTGGGAGATAACCCGTTGTTTTATTTTCAGTACTTTTTATTTTATTTGAGTTTTGGAAGTTATTACTACTGTAATAACCGCTCCTTATCCTTTTTATTTCGTTGTTGTGCCAAGAAACTCTAATTTGAGGGAGGTAAGATTTGGGAAAGTTGCTGTCCTAAAACAGATTTTGGTGCTGCACCGTAAAATTCGTGAAAAATTAATCAGAATATCTTTTTGACCTGCGATTTCTGTGCATATGCCCCAGGTTATATCCAAACTTTTATTAGTTTTTGCACTTTTTGATTTGAGCAACAGAAGGTCCTCGAAAAAATCGACCTTGTCGGCTGTTCTGTTTTGACAGATTTCTGCCACTATTTGTGTTTGCCTCTCGATCGCTTTCTTTTAGAGTTCTTTTGATCACGGAACTTTTGGGGAAGTTGCTACAGTATTATATGCTTTATATTTGGTGTTTTTAGTTGAAAACTGAACCAAAAAGGGTTGATTCATTATTATGTTTATGCTAACATTGCTAATAGAATTGTGTTAAGTTTTGTATGAAGGAAGTTTTCAAGTGTAGGGATTGGAGAATGATAAGATGAGTTGAAGATTGGACAAAAGCTCAAGCTTGGGGATGACCATGCACCCCAAGAAATATCCAAGAGTACAAGCGTCAAAGCTTGGGATGCCCCGAGGCACCCCTTCTTCATCGACAAAAATCATGTCACCTTTCAACACACTATATTTTATTTCTTCATGCACTATGCATTTTTCTTGGAGTGTCTTTACTTTTGCTTTTAGTTTTCTTTTCTTTTGTTGCTGCAATAAATGGTTGGACCCCAACAATTTCTTTTGGAGGAGATTTACTTGTTTTCATTTGCCAAGAACACTCCGTTTTTCACTCTTATCGTTCAATGAGTGTTCTCTTTTTATAGAACTGTGTTTAGCTTTCATTTTTCGCTTTTGATTTTTGTTCAGATCTTGTTTTTATCGTATATCAAGGTGTATTTGGACCTCTGGTCTATGTTGGTATTCATCAAAAGAGTTGTTTCAAAAAGGTTTGAATGGTGTTGGAAAAGAGAAAAAGTTTCATGCAAAAAAGTGGTATAAAAAGGAGCTGTTAGACTGCGGCTTAGACTTTTTCATGCCATGCTTGATGCCGTTTGATAGTATGCTTAGTAATTTTTGCTGTAGCATGACTTGTCTCAAATGACTGAGATGCTTAATGAGCCTTTGAAAAAATCATGCGTTGTTTTTATTATTTGGAAGCATTAATTTGGTTTTCTCCTTGATGCTTTATTTGGGTTGACTTGGCGCATGCTCACAACATGTTTGACTCATACAAAGTCGCCATAAACCTTTATGATCATTTATTTTTTGACTTTTGATGCCATTTTATGCTTCTCTTAATAATGTTTTGTCGCTATGCATGATTATGGCCGTTATTGCTCTCTTAGTTGGTCGCTCCAGTCTTTTGCTAGCCCTCATTTTGTACGAGTATGAGCTCTACTCGTGCATCCAACTCCCAAAAACCAAGTTGTTCCAATATGTCCACCATACATACCTATTAGCAATTGCTATTCCAAAGTACATTTGACTTGCTTTATCTATCCTTCAAATTAAACTCTTTTGGTGTTTATGTGAAAATTAGTCAGTAAAGCTCTCACGAACCTGATGACACACTTTCCTTTCTCGCTCTTAATAATTTTGACATTGTGGCTCTTTTATGTTGACGTTATGCTTGCAAGTTGTAAGTTGGAAATTAAGCCAAACCATGCCGTCATGGGGTAAGCTTTCAACATTGCACTTCTTATTTGAGTTGATGTCGTGATCTTTTGTTTATGGCTACTCGTGATGTGAAATAAGTTGGAATCTTGCGGGATCATGGTAGTTTGTAGACGTGTTAAAGAAATGCCTGGGCCGCCAATCTAAGCCATGCATAATTCATGGTGGAAATTTATAGCTGCCCATAGTGGACATTCGACGACGCATCTCAAAATAAAAAGCTATACCAATGGTAAATAAAAGAGATGCCGAGGTGTTCATTGTCTGTTTGTCCTGCCATTTTGATGTGGGCTTGTTCCATGTCATCGGACAAGGAGGTACCCCGTTGGTGGTTCTCAATGATACGTGTATACTTTTAATGACAAGAGCTTGCTTGGGACTCTAAGTCGAGTAGCATGAAGGTTTGGGTATTCGTACTTCACGGGACCGAGGTTTTCAACTTATAATTTGTCAAGCATATGCTCATAAACGTTCTTGCATTTACTTTAACCATTCAAGATGCCTATGATGGGGGCAATGAGAGCTCAAAGCTAGTAAGTACCATAATTTTTGAAGGTTTATAAAACTTGCAATCACTGCTTCCCTCTGTGAAGGGCCTTTCTTTAATTTTATGTTGAGTCTCTGCCTTCTACCTTTATGCACCATCTAAGAGAGCATAGTTGCCATTCTGAGTTTAATGTGCATAGTCCCAAAGTTTATCATTGATTGATTCATGATTTTGGTTTCACTTGTTCTTGAATTATTTGTATCTAGTCGCCCTTTTAAACTTGAAGGTGTCCTATGCATTTATGTTTTGCTATTCCATGAGGGACAAGCTGAAAACCATTTTTTCCATATGATTTGAACACACGTTTGACTTTCATTGTTTCATTGTTCATGATCTTTCGTTTGTGTTTTTTTCATGTTATAACATGGTTGCTAAGTTTCTTATTGTCAAGATTATGTCTTTTATGCCCATGTTTTAAGTTCTTTTGATCCCAGCACTCAATGCTTAGTTTGATGATCAAGATTGTGATGGTGCATGTCACCTCAAAAATTATTCTTTTGTTATCACTTACCTACTCGAGGACGAGTAGGAGTTAAGCTTGGGGATGCTTGACACGTCTCAAACGTATCTATAATTTTTGATGCTCCATGCTTGTTCTTACACCATTTGCTTAGTGTTTTGTACACTTCGTGGCGTTTTTATGCATTTCCGGAACTAACCTATTAATAAGATGCTTGATACGTCTCCAACGTATCTATAATTTTTGATGCTCCATGCTTGTTTTTACACCATTTGCCTACTGTTCATTACACTTCGTGGCACTTTTATGCATTTTCCGGAACTAACCTATTAACGAGTTGCCACAGTGCCAGTTCCCTGTTTTCCTGCTGTTTTTGTGTTTCAGAAGTGATACACAGGAAATATTCTCGGAATTGGATGAAACAAGTTCCTGAAGTCTTATTTTACCCGGAAGCTTCCAGAGATCCGAAGGAGAGTAGGAGAGGGGCCACCATGGGCCCACACACAGGGGTGGCGCGGCTAGCCCCTGCCCGCGCCACCATGGTGTGAGGCCACCTGGCCCCTCCTCTGACATCGCCCCTTCGCCTATAAAGACCCCCCGACGGAAAAAACCTAAGTACCTGATCAATTTTCCAGAACACATCGCAATCCGCCGCCGCCGTCGACCTGAAGATCGGGAGGGTCCAGAAGCTCTTCCCGGCACCCTACCGGAGAGGGGAATCGCCACCGGAGGTCTTCTTCATCGCCATGCTTGCCTCCGGAGCGATGAGTGAGTAGTCTACCTTGGACTATGGGTCCATAGCAGTAGCTAGATGGTTGTCTTCTCTACCATGTGCTTCATGTTTAGATCTCATGAGCTGCCCTACATGATTGAGATCACCGTTATGCAATTCTACATGTTTGGTTTGTTGGGATCCGATGAATATTGGTGTTTATGATTGAGTTGCTGTACTGAATATTATCTTTAGTTATCTCTATGTTGTTTATGATCTTGCATGCTCTCCGTTGTTAGTAGCTATCTTGGCCGAGTAGTTGCTAGTGACTCCAAGAGGGGGTATTTATGCTCGATAGTGGGTTCATGCCTCTATTTAACCTGGGGGAGTGACAGAAACCTCTAAGGTTGTAGATGTGCTGTTGCTACTAGGGAGAAAACAACATTCATATGCTCAAGGGCATATGCTTTGTTTAAATTACACTCTTTGCTTAATGCAATTATCTGTTGTTCGCAACTTAATACTTGTGGAGTTCTCGGATTGATTCGCCACAAGTGAATTATTAGTCATAGATGCAGTTGGATGGCGGTCTATGTATTTTGTTGTAATGCCCAGAGTAAATCTCATAGTGATCTTCTTGACATATCACGTTTATCTTTATTCTATCAATTGCCCAACTGTAATTTGTTTACCCAGCATGTGTTATTTATCTTATGGAGAGACACCACTAGTGAATTGTGGACCTCGGTCCTATTTCCATCATATTGCTATCACCTGTTTACTTTACTCGCACTGTTTACTTTACTCGCATACTCTATTGTTTTCCACTGGATACGCTCATAATCTTTGTTTCAAGCAAACCGGTGAGATTGACAACCTCATCGCAAGTTGGGAACAAAGTACTTGGTTGTGTTGTGTGCAGGTTCCACGTTGCTACTGGTCGAAGACGAGTCAACAAGTATCGTTAAACGGCGCCCTTGTTGGAGTGCTATTAAGCCAGTCTGCATCACCTTCAGTCGTTTGTCTCTCCTCTTCAAGATCGACATACCTTGGTTTCTTAACTGAGGGAAAACTAGCTGCTATACTCATCATACCTTCCTATTGGGGTTCCCAACGGGCTGGTTATTCACCACGCACAAGGACCGCCAGCTACACGCTAGCAGCCTCTTTTCTGGCGCCGTTGCCGGGGAACGCAGAAGAATAATCTCCCTCGTCAACTGGGCGCCATCAAACGCAGCAATGCCACAGTGCGAGTTCCCTGTTTTCTGCTATTTTTGTGTTTCAGAAAAGTTACAGAGCAAATATTCTCGGAATTGGACGAAACAAAAGCCGAACCTCCTATTTTTACCAAAGCTTCACGAAGACCGAAGATGAGACGGAGGGGGGCCAGAGGCTGGCCACACCACAGGGGGCGCGGCCTAGCCCCTGGCCGCACCCACCCATGGTGAGCCCGCCTGGTCCACCTCCTGATGACGCCCCTTCGCCTATAAAGTCCCCTCGATGGGAAAAACCTAAGGGATGGATCGCTTTTTCTAGAAACATACTGCAAGCTGCCGCCGTCGTCAAATCGAGATCGGGAGGATCCAGGAGCTCTTCTTGACACCCTGCCGGAGACCTTCTACACCACCATGGTCGTCTCCGGAGTGATGTGTGAGTAGTCTACCTTGGACTACGGGTCCATAGCAGTAGCTAGATGGTTGTCTTCTCCACTATGTGCTTCATGTTTAGATCTTGTGAGCTGCTCTACATGATCAGGATCATCTTTATGTAATCATACATGTTGTGTTTGTTGGGATCCGATGAGTATTGGTACTATGTCACGTTGATGTGCTGAATTATATCTTACGTTATCTCTATGTTGTTTATGATCTTGCATGCTTTCCGTTGCTAGTAGCTATCTTGGCCGAGTAGATGCTAGTAACTCCAAGAGGGAGTATTTATGCTCGATAGTTGGGTTCATGCCTCTATTTAATCTGGGGAGTGACAGAAACCTCTAAGGTTGTAGATGTGTTGTTGCCACTAGGGAGAAAACAACATTCTTGTGTCCAAGGACATTTGCATTGTTTACATTACGCATTTTGCTTAATGCAATTATCTGTTGTTCGCAACTTAATACTCAAGGGGTCCTCAGATGATTCCCCGCGAGTGGATTTTTAGTTATAGATGAAGTTGGATTACGGTCTATGTATTTTGTCGTAATGCCCAGATTAAGCCTCATAGTGATCCTTGTGATGTATGTACGTTATCTTTACTCTGTCAATTGCCCAACTGTAATTTGTTTACCTGATTGCTGGTTGATGGTGCCAGAAAAGAGTTGGTGCCTAGTTGAATGTCCAGCCCGTTGGGAACCCCAAGAGGAAGGTGTGATGAATACAGCAGCAAGGTTTTCCCTCAGTTAAGAAACCAAGGTATGTCGATCAGGAGAGGAGAGACAAATGACTGAAGGTGATGCTTGCAAGCTTCGCGACAGCTCCGGACAATTTATATATGGCGCCTCGTCCAAGCTTTGCTTTGCGAGCAGCAACGTGGAACCTGCACACAACACAACCAAATACTTTGTTCCCAACTTGCGATGAGGTTGTCAATCTCACCGGTTTGCTTGAAACAAAGGTTATGAGCGTATCGAGTGGAAAGCAGTGAAAGTATGCGAGTAAAGTAAACAGTGCGAGTAAAGTAAACAGGTGATAGCAATATGATGGAAATAGGACCGGGGTCCACAGTTCACTAGTGGTGTCTCTCCATAAGATAAATAACACATGCTGGGTAAACAAATTACAGTTGGGCAATTGATAGAATAAACATAAACGTGATATGTCAAGAAGATCACTATGCGATTTACTCTGGGCATTACAACAAAATACATAGACCGCCATCCAACTGCATCTATGACTAATAATCCACTCACGGGGATATCGTCCGAACACCCCATGAGTATTAAGTTGCGAACAACAGATAATTGCATTAAGCAAAGTGTGTAATGTAAACAAAACATATGCCCTCGAGCATATGAATGTTATTTTCTCCCTAGTAGCAACAGCACGTCTACAACCTTAGAGGTTTCTGTCACTCCCCCAGGTTAAATAGAGGCATGAACCCACTATCGAGCATAAATACCCCCTCTTGGAGTCACTAGCAACTACTCGGCCAAGATAGCTACTAACAACGGAGAGCATGCAAGATCATAAACAACATAGAGATAACATAAGATATATTTCAGTATAGCAACTCAATCATAACACCAATATTCATCGGATCCCAACAAACCAAACATGTAGAATTACATAACGGTGATCTCAATCATGTAGGGCAGCTAATGAGATCTAAACATGAAGCACATGGTGGAGGAGACAACCATCTAGCTACTGCTATGGACCCGTAGTCCAAGGTAGACTACTCACTCATCGCTCCGGAGGCAAGCATGGCGATGAAGAAGACCTCCGGTGGCGATTCCCCTCTCTGGCAGGGTACCGGGAAGAGCTTCTGGACCCTCCCGATCTTTGGGTCGACGGCGGCGGCGGATCGCGATGTGTTCTGGAAAAGTGATCGGGTACCTAGGTTTTTTCCGTCGGGGGGTCTTTATAGGCGAAGGGGCATCGTCAGAGGTGGCCCGAGGGGCTCTCACACATAGGGGGCGCGACCAGGGGCCTGGCCGCGCCGCCCTGGTGTGCGGGGCCCTCGTGGCCCCCCTCCAACTCCTCTTCGGATCTCTGGAAGCTTCCGGGAAAAATAAGACTTCAGGAACTTGTTTCGTCCAATTCCGAGAATATTTCCTATGTAGCACTTCTGAAACACAAAAACAGCAGAAAACAGGGAACTGGCACTGTGGCGACTTGTTAGTAGGTTAGTTCCGGAAAATGCATAAAAGTGCCACGAAGTGTAACGAAACAGTAGGCAAATGGTGTAAAAACAAGCATGGAGCATCAAAAATTATAGATACGTTGGAGACGTATCAAGCATCCCCTAGCTTAACTCCTGCTCGTCCTCGAGTAGGTAAGTGATAACAAAGAATAATTTTTGAGATGACATGCACCTACACAATCTTGATCATATATGTAAGCATTTGTGAGCTGGGATCATAAGAACTTAAAACATGGGCATGAAAGATATAATCTTGACAATAAAAACTTAGCAACCATGTTATAAACATGAAAATGAACACAAACAAAAGATCATGAAAATGAAACAATGAAAGTCAAACGTGTGTCCAAATCATAAGGAAAAACATATAAATGGTTTTCAGCTTGTCCTTCATAGAGAGCAAAACAATGCATAGGACACCTTCAAGTTTAAGAGGGCGACTAGATACAAATAATTTGAGAACAAGTGAAACCAACAATATGAATCAATCAATGAAAACTTTGGGATGATGCACATTATACTAAGAATGACAACTATGCTCTCTTAATGGTGCATAAGATAGAAGGTGGTGACTCAACACAAATGTAGAAGAAAGACCCTTCACGGAGGGAAGCAGTGATTGCAAGTTTTATAACCTTCAAAAATTATGGTACTTACCAGCTTTGAGCTCTCATTGCCCCCATCATAAGCATCTTGAATGGTTAGAGTTAATGCAAGAACAATTATGATGCATATGCTTGACAAATCATAAGTTGAAAACCTCATGTCCCGTGAATACGAGTACCCAAACCTCATGCTACTCAACTTAGAGTCCCAAGCAAGGCTCTTGTCATTGTAAGTATATATGTATCATTGAGAACTGCCAACGGGGTACCTCCGTGCCTGATGACATGGAACAAGCCCACATCAAAATGACAGGACAAGTAGACAATGAACACCTCGACATCTCTTTTATTTACCATTTGTATAGTTTTTTATTTTGAGATGCGTCGTCGAATGTCCACTATGGGCATGCTGCAAATTTCCACCATGAATTATGCATGGCTTAGATTGGTGGCCCAGGCGTTTCCCTAATACATATACAAACTCCATGATCCCCACAAGATTCCCAATTCATTTCACACCGCGGGCATCCATAAACAAAAGATCACGATATCAACTCAAAATAGAAGTGCAATATTGAAAGCTTGCCCCATGACTACATGGTTGGGCTAGTATCCAACTTACAACTTGCAAGCATAACAACTCAACATAAGAGACCACAATGTCAAATTTTTAAGAACAGGAAAAAGTAAAGTGTGCCTTCCGGTTCGTGAGAGCTTTACGGACCAATTTTCACATAACACTCTTAAGAGTTTAATTGAAGAGAAAATAAAAGCAAGTCAAATTTACTTGGAATAGCAAATTGCTAGTAGGTATGTATGGTGGACACTTTGGCAAACTTGGTTTTTAGGAGTTGGATGCACGAGTAGAGCTCATACTCAGTACAAGGCGAGGGCTAGCAAAAGACTGGGAGCGACCAACTAAGAGAGCAATAATGGCCATAATCATGCAAAGCGGCAAAGCGACATTAAAAGAAGCATAAGATGGCATCAAAAGTAAAAAACTAAATTATCATAGAGGCTATTGGCGACTTTGTAAGAATCTAACATGTGTGAGCATGCGCCAAGTCAACCCAAATAAAGCATCAAGGAGAAAACCAAAATAATGCTTCCAAACAATTAAAACAACGCATGATTTTTTCAAAGGCTCATTAAGCAATCTCAGTTATTTGAGACAAGTCATGCTACAGCAAAACCACTAAGCATACTATCAAAAAGACATCAAGCATGACATGAAAAATCCTAAGCCGCGGTCTACACAAGCTCCTTCTTATACCACTTTTTTGCATAAAGCTTTTTCTCTTTTCCAACACCATTTGAAATTTTTTAAGACACCTCTTTTGATGAAAACCAATAAATATTAGAGGCAAAAATACACCTTGATGAAAATATATGACAAGGTCTGAACGCTAATCAAGGCGAAAACGAAAACCAAAAGCAGTAGCACAAAAAGAAGAACACTCGGTTTTTGATAAGAGTGAAAACTAGAGCGTTCTTGGCAAATGAAAAGCAAGGCAACTTCTCCAAAGGAAATTTGTTGGGGTCCAACCATTTATTATAGCAAACAAACTAAACTAACTAAGAAAACTAAAACAACTGACGCTCCAAGAAAAACACATAGTGCATGAAGCAATAAAAATATAGTGTTTTGAAAGGTGACCTGATTTTTGCCGATGAAGAAGGGGTGCCTCGGGGGCATCCCCAAGCTTTGACGCTTGTACTTATTGGATATTTCTTGGGGTGATGCATGGGCATCCCCAAGCTTGAGCTTTTGTCCATTCTTCAACTCATCTCATCATTCTCCAATCCCTACACTTGAAAACTTCCTTCATACAAAACTAAACACAAATCTATTAGCAACATTAGTGTAGCATAACATATAATCAACCTATTTTGCCTCATGTTTCAACCTAAAACCACCTCATATATAGCATATACTACTGTAGCAACTTCCCCAAAAGTTTCTTGATCAAAAGAAAGCGATAAAGTGGCAAACACAAATATTGGCAGAAATCTGTCAAAACAGAACAGCTGACAAAAGCCGAATTTTTAAGGGGTTTTCTATTGCTCAAATCAAAAAGTGTTCAACTAATGAAAGTTTGGATATAACCTGGGGCATATGCACAAGAAATCGCAGGTCCGAAAGATATACAGAGAATTTATACGAATTTTTACGGTGCAGCACTGAAAACAGTTTCAGAACAGCAACATCCCCAAATCTTACCTCACTCAAATTAGAGGCTTCTCTTGGCACAACAACAAAATAAAAAGGATAAGGAGAGGATATTACAGTAGTAATGACTTCCAAGACTCAAATAAAAGAAAAAGTACTGAAAATAAAACATTGGGTTATCTCCCAAGAGTGCTTTTCTTTAACGCCTTTGAGCTAGGCTCAGTAATTTGAGAAGATGCTCACATAAGAAATATGAATTGAAGAAAAAGAGAGCATCAATGAGCAAATATGAAACACATTTAAGTCTAACCCACTTCCTATGCATGGGAATCTTGTAAGAAAATAAATCAAAGAAGAACATAGTAACAAGCATGGGTAGATAAAATAAAAGCAACTTCGGAACTTCCAATATAAAGAGAGGTGTTTTAGTAACATGAAAATTTTGACAACCATATTTTCCTCTCTCATAATAATTTTCAGTAGCATGATGAACAAACTCAACAATATAAATATCACACTTACCCTCCTTTGTTAAGCATGGAGGGCTATCAAATAAGGTATTAGTTAAAGAGTTACTCTTATTGGGAGGTAGACATGGGTAGGTCCATTCTTCCACCTCTTGATCATCACTCTCCTCCTCTTTTTCATCCAATGAGCTTCCAATTTTAGCAATTTCTTCTTCCATAGGCTCCTTCAAGGCATTAGTCTCTTCCGTTGGAGAGCATCTATTAAGATATTTAAGAATATAGCCATTTTCTTCCTTGTAATTATCAAAGCAAAATGTAAGTATATCATAAACCTCATATTTATAAGGTGCATCATCGGTATTTTCAAGCAAATAAGCAAGTTCGAATGCACCCTTCCAAGCAATAAATTCTTCAATTTGTTCCACATCATAAAAGTCATAATTTCCATTAATATAAGAAGATATGGTAACATCATCGTTATATTCACATTGAAAAGGGAGGTGTTTATACCTCCTACAGCAACAAGATTTATCAAAGCAATAAGTAACATTATAAGTAGAGCACACGTTTCTAGCAATGATATACAATCTATTGATTTGTTCCCATAAGTGTTTCCCTTTTTGTGACAAGCGGTGTTCCTCATAATAATCTTGCTGCTCTTTCGTGAACCCACCTTGCCAAAAAGATTTAGTTTCAAAGAAACCAACCATTGATAGAAAGCATGATAAAGAAAGACAATAACAGACCAACAAAAATAAAAACTATAGTAGGAACTAATTTTTTTGTATTTTTGATAAAACGATGCAAGTAAGAATAAAGTAAAGCAAAACTTAAAACAAAATAAAGGATGTGCGTGCGAAAAACTCCCGTCGCAGAAGTCTTCTACTTCCTTGCCGGCAACGGCGCCAGAAAAGAGCTTGATTGCTGGTTGATGGCGCCAGAAAAGAGTTGGTGCCTAGTTGAATGTCCAGCCCATTGGGAACCCCAAGAGGAAGGTGTGATAAATACAGCAGCAAGGTTTTCCCTCAGTTAAGAAACCAATGTATGTCGATCAGGAGAGGAGAGACAAACGACTGAAGGTGATGCTTGCAAGCTTCGCGACAGCTCTGGACAATTTATATATGGCGCCTCGTCCAAGCTTTGCTTTGCGAGCAGCAACGTGGAACCTGCACACAACATAACCAAATACTTTGTTCCCAACTTGCGATGAGGTTGTCAATCTCACCGGTTTGCTTGAAATAAAGGGTATGAGCGTATCGAGTGGAAAGCAGTGAAAGTATGCGAGTAAAGTAAACAGTGCGAGTAAAGTAAACAAGTGATAGCAATATGATGGAAATAGGACCGAGGTCCACAGTTCACTAGTGGTGTCTCTCCATAAGATAAATAACACATGCTGGGTAAACAAATTACAGTTGGGCAATTGATAGAATAAAGATAAACGTGATATGTCAAGAAGATCACTATGCGATTTACTCTGGGCATTACAACAAAATAAATAGACCGCCATCCAACTGCATCTATGACTAATAATCCACTCACGGGGATATCGTCCGAACACCCCATGAGTATTAAGTTGCGAACAATAGATAATTGCATTAAGCAAAGTGTGTAATGTAAACAAAGCATATGCCCTCGAGCATATGAATGTTGTTTTCTCCCTAGTAGCAATAGCACATCTACAACCTTAGAGGTTTCTGTCACTCCCCCAGGTTAAATAGAGGCATGAACCCACTATCGAGCATAAATACCCCCTCTTGGAGTCACTAGCAACTACTCGGCCAAGATAGCTACTAACAACGGAGAGCATGCAAGATCATAAACAACATAGAGATAGCATAAGATATATTTCAGTATAGCAACTCAATCATAACACCAATATTCATCGGATCCCAACAAACCAAACATGTAGAATTACATAACGGTGATCTCAATCATGTATGGCAGCTCATGAGATCTAAACATGAAGCACATGGTGGAGGAGACAACCATCTAGCTACTGCTATGGACCCATAGTCCAAGGTAGACTACTCACTCATCGCTTCGGAGGCAAGCATGGCGATGAAGAAGACCTCCAGTGGCGATTCCCCTCTCCGGCAGGGTGCCGGGAAGAGCTTCTGGACCCTCCCGATCTTCGGGTCGACGGCGGCGGCGGATCGCGATGTGTTCTGGAAAAGTGATCGGGTACCTAGATTTTTTCTGTCGGGGGGTCTTTATAGGCGAAGGGGCATCGTCAGAGGTGGCCCGAGGGGCTCTCACAGATAGGGGGCGCGGCCAGGGGCCTGGCCACGCCGCCCTGGTGTGTGGGGCCCTCGTGGCCCCCCTCCAACTCCTCTTCGGATCTCTGGAAGCTTTCGGGAAAAATAAGACTTCAAGAACTTGTTTCGTCCAATTCCGAGAATATTTCCTGTGTAGCACTTCTGAAACACAAAAACAGCAGAAAACAGGGAACTGGCACTGTGGCAACTTGTTAGTAGGTTAGTTCCGGAAAATGCATAAAAGTGCCACGAAGTGTAACGAAACAGTAGGCAAATGGTGTAAAAACAAGCATGGAGCATCAAAAATTATATATACGTTGGAGACGTATCATTACCCCGCATGCTTTATTTATCTTATGGAGAGACACCACTAGTGAACTGTGGACCCCGGTCCAATTTCCTTTACATTGCTTTACCGTTTTACTATTACTCGCTCTGTTTACTTTCTTGCATACTATTATCCTATTAGCACTCGATACGCTCATTTCTTTGTTTATAGCAAACCGGTGAGATTGACAACCTCATCGTAAGTTGGGAGCAAAGTACTTGTTTGTGTTGTGCAGGTTTCACGTTGCTGCTAGGGGAAGACACGCCGTCAAGCAGTTTATCTGGCGCCCTTGTCCGGAGTGTCATGAAGCTAGCAAGCATCACCTTCTGAAGTTTGGCTTTCTCCTACTGGTTCGATTTAACCTTGGTTTCATAACTGAGGAGAGACTTGCTACTGTGCTCATCATACCTTCCTCTTGGGGTTCCCAGCGGGCTGTACTTACAAGCCATCAATCACTTACCTACTCGAGGACGAGCAGGAGTTAAGCTTGGGGATGCTTGATATGTTGCAAACGTATCTATAATTTTTGATGCTCCATACTTGTTTTATACCAATTGCTTTATGTTTTGTTTACACTTTGTGGCGTGTTTATGCATTTTCCAAAAACTAACCTATTAACAAGATGCCATAGTGCCAGTTCCTGTTTTCTGCTGTTTTGTATTTCAGAGAAGTTATACAGGAAATATTCTCGGAATTGGACGAAACGAAAGTCGAAGTTCCTATTTTACTGACACGAAGACGGAGTCCAAAGAGGAGACGAAGACTAGCCAGGAGGTGGCCACACCATAGGTTGGCGCGACCCCACCCCTAGCCACGCCAGGCTATGGTGTGGGCCCCTCGGCCGCCCTCTGACATCGCCCTTCCGCCTATAAATTCACTTCATCGGGAAAACTCTAAGGGCGAGAGCCTCCATCCACGAAAAGTACTGTAAGCCGCCGCTGCCATCGTCGACTCGAGATCGGGAGGGTCCAGAAGCTCTTCACGGCACCCTGCCAGAGAGGGGAATCATCACCGAAGGCCTTCTTCATCGCCATGCCTTCCTCCGGAGTGATGCGTGAGTAGTTCACTCCTGGACCATGGGTTCATAGCAGTAGCTAGATGGCTGTTGATGCGGGCAGGATAACCACCCAGTTGGGAACCCCAAGAGGAAGGTATGATGAGCACAGTAGCAAGTTTTCCCTCGGTAAGAAACCGAGGTTTGTCGATCCAGTAGGAAAAAGCCAAACTTCAAAAGGTGATGCTTGCTAGCTTCGTGACACTCGAGCAAGGGCGCCGTTTACAATTCTTCTTGGTGCATCTTCAACTAGTAGCAACGTGGAACCATCACACAACACAACCATGAACTTTGCTCCCAACTTACGATGAGGTTGTCAATCTCACCAGTTTGCTGTAAACAAAGGTATGAGCGTATCGAGTGGAAAACAATAGTAGTATGCGAGAAAGTAAACAGTGCGAGTAATAGTAAAATGGTGTAACAATGTAAAGGAAATTGGACTGGGGTCCACAGTTCACTAGTGGTGTCTCTCCATAAGATAAATAACAACATGCTGGGTAAATAAATTACAGTTGGGCAATTGATAGAATAAGGATAACATGCATATGTCACAAGGATCACTATGAGATTTACTCTGGGCATTACTACAAAATACATAGACCTCCATCCAATTGCATCTATGACTAATAATCCACTCACGGGGATATCGCCCGAACACCCCACGAGTATTAAGTTGCGAACAACAGATAACTGCATTAAGCAAAGTGTGTAATGTAAACAAAACGAATGTCCTTGGACACAAGAATGTTGTTTTCTCCCTAGTGGCAACAACACATCTACAACCTTAGAGGTTTTTGTCACTCCCCCAGATTAAATAGAGGCATGAACCCAACAATCGAGCATAAATACCCCCTCTTGGAGTCACTAGTATCTACTTGGCCAAGATAGCTACTAACAATGGAGAGTATGCAAGATCATAAACAACATAGAGATAACATAAGATAATATTCAGCACATCAACTTAACATAACACCAATATTCATCGGATCCCAACAAACACAACATGTAGAATTACACAAAGATGATCTCGATCATGTAAGGCAGCTCACGAGATCTAAACATGAAGCACATGGTGGAGAAGACAACCATCTAGCTACTGCTATGGACCCATAGTCCAAGGTAGACTACTCACTCATCGCACCGGAGGCAAGCATGGCGATGAAGAAGACCTCCGGTGGCGATTCCCCTCTCCGGCAGGGTGCCGGGAAGAGCTTCTGGACCCTCCCGATCTCGGGTCGACGACGGCAGCGGATCGCGATGTGTCTCTAGAAAATTGATCGGGTGTTTAGGTTTTTCCCGTCGGGGGGTCTTTATAGGCGAAGGGGCGGCGCCAGAGGTGGGCCAGGGTGCCCTCACCACCTGGAGGCGCGGGCCAGGGGCAGGCCGTGCTGCCCTGTGGTGTGGCCGCCCTGTGGCCCCCCTCCATCTCCTCTTCGGACTTCTGGAAGCTTCGTTAAATAATAGGAGGTTCGGCTTTTGTTTCGTCCAATTCCGAGAATATTTCCTGTGTAACTTTTCTGAAACACAAAAATAGCAAAAACAGGGAACTGGCACTGTGGCATCTTGTTAATAGGTTAGTTCCGGAAAATGCATAAAAACACTACGAAGTGTAACAAAACACTAAGCAAATGGTATAAGAACAAGCATGGAGCATCAAAAATTATAGATACGTTTGAGATGTATCAGCTGTCTTCTCCAATTTGGGCCTCATGTCTAGATCTTATGAGCTGCCTATCATGATCAAGATCATCTTTATGTAATTCCACATGTTGTGTTTGTTGGGATCCGATGAATATTGAGTACTATATCAAGTTGATTGTTGATTTATCATGTCTATGTTATTTATAATCTTGCATGCTCTCCGTTGTTAGTAGATACTTTGGCCAAATAGATGCTAGTGACTCCAAGAGGGTGTATTTATGCTCGATAGTGGGTTCATGCCTCTAGTAATCTGGGAGAGTGACAATAACTTCTAAGGTTGTAGATGTGTTGTTGCTACTAGGGAGAAAACAACAATCTTTTGCTCAAGGATAATTGTATTGTTTACATTACACACTTTGCTTAAGGCGATAATCTGTTGCTTGCAACTTAATACCCAAAGGTTGTTCGGATGATATCCCGAGGGTGGATTATTAGTCATAGATGCAGTTGGATTACGATCTATGTATTATATTGTAGTGCCCAAATGAATCTCATAGTGATCTTCATGATATGTGCATGCATTGTTATGCATTCTTTATTTTGTCAATTGCCCAACTGTAATTTGTTTATCTAGCTTGTTATTTATCTTTATGGAGAGACACCTCTAGTGAACTGTGGACCCCGGTCCATTTCTTTTATATTGATAATACCATCTACTGTAAGCGCTGTTTACTTTCTGCAAGTATCATTTTATTTTACTGCAAATAAATATCTCTTTCCACACTGTACGTTTAATCCTTTATTTTCAGCAAACCAGTGAGATTGACAATCTCACTGTAAGTTGGGGCAAAGTAGTTTGGTTGTGTTGTGTGCAGGTTCCACGTTGCTGCTGGCACCGACACCACGCCATCAACTGTCTTCTGGCGCCATCTAGCAACAACCTTCAGAAGTGATTTCTTTCTCCTACTGGTCGATTAAACTTTGGTTTCATACCGAGGGAAAACTTACTGCTGTGCTCATCATACCTTCCTCTTGGGGTTTCCCAACGGGTCCTGTGAGACATCAGCGTGGTATTTTCCGGAGTCTACCCTGCTAGATTTGGAGCTAGGGTCGGCGCCCTGGCAGGTGTGGAGGGTGATTCATGAAGGAGTTCAGGTGATGAAATAGGGAATCATCAGGAGGATTGGTAATGGTGAGACAATAGATTCATGGAATGATCAATGGATCCCTCGCGATGGCACACTGAGGCCGATGGCATGCTTGGCAGCGAACCCTCCAAGTCATGTATCGGAATTCATCGACTGGGGTACCACAATTTGGAAGGAGGAGAAGCTACGACAGTATGCCGATGGACGTGGAGCTGATCCTACAAATTCCTATCTGTACAAGGCAACACGAAGATTTTTGGGCTTGGCATTACGACCGGTGTGGTTTGTTCTTGGTTCGGTCAGCGTACCATATGCTGGTGGCCACTCGTGACCGGAGGGAGGTGTGGCTCGATGGCACTGCATCCAGCTCCAATGGTGCCATGGTCGAGAAGGAGTGGACAAGTCTCTGGCACACACCGGTGCCGGCCAAGATAAAAATGTTTCTGTGGAGGCTAATGAAGAAATCGCTGCCCACCAACGATCTGCGTCATCGGAGACACATGGCTGGCGATGACATCTGCCAGCTATGTGGTGCAGCAGACTCATGGCGCCATGCGCTTCTTGAATGCATGATGTCCCGCTGTGTTTGGGCTCTTGCCGACGAGGAGGTGACAAAGCATATGCATAGCATGGAGGAGAGGGGGGCTCGGGAGTGGCTAGCAACGTTGAGGGCCACTCTGAACCATGATGATCAGATACGTGTGTTCGTTACCCTTTGGGCTATATGGCATGCCAGACGGAAGGCCATCCATGAACAGCGACGCCAGAGTCCGCTCTCGATGCATGATTCGTTGAGAAGTTTGTGGCGGACCTCTCTGAAGCCGATCACAAAGAGGTACAGAGGCGGGTGACCCCTGGGAGGAGAGCAGCACCGGCATGGATCCCGCCGCCGCAGGGCTTCTTGAAAATCAATGTCGACGCGGCTGTAGGAAAAAGCACCTGCCGAGGTTCAGTGGCAGTGGTGGCTAGAGATGCATGTCGAAGATTTCAGAGGACCTCAGTTTTTGTGTTCCCCACGAAGACGGAGGCGGAGACTCTCGAATCACTAGCATGCAGGGAGGCAATCGCCTTGGCACGGGGACATAAACGTGCAACGAGTCCGCATCGGGAGCCATTGCCATGGAGTTATCAAGAGCCGACGTTGGGTGCCTATGCCCACATCATCCAAGAAATTACTGAGTCACAGTCACAGAATGATTTCGACGAGCTTATCTTCATTCACGAGCGAAGAGTGTCAAATAAAGAAGCCCATAGTTTAGCTAAAAGTAATGTGCTCGATCAGCCGGTCGTCAAGTTTGGTTTTTTGTCACCGCCGCCTGGGGTTTATATCCCTTTGAACTTTGAGTTTTAATATAATAAAGGCGGTTGATCCTTTTAAAAAAAAAAAATCCCCATTTTAAACCTCACGGACGCTGCGTTGTTTTTCTGAAACATCCCGGGGGTTATCTCTTCTTTGTCTCCGAAAGAAAGAAATCGGAAGAGAATACAGAGGAAACAGCGGCGATGGCGAACGGCGGGATGGCGAAGAAGGAGATCGGCGGGAGCCACGACGTGCTCCGCTTCGGCGTCAACGACAGCGTCAGGGGCGAACTCGCGCCGCCGCACCCGCTCCAGGCCACCATCCAATCGGTAACCGCCTCCCTCCTCCCTCTCCGATCTCCCCGTTCGTTCGTGAAACCCTAGCGCTGAAGATCCGTGTTGACGCGCTCGCAGGAGAGCAAGTTCTGGGACGACAAGAAGAAGTTTGGGACGGAGTCCATCTACGGATCCGCCTTCAACATCCGCAAGGATCTCGACGCCCAAATCCTCTCCAGGTAGTAGTTCGCTCATCGCCCCTCCTATTCCCCTCCCGGAAAGTTGGGTTCCGATGTCGTTTTCGTCAGTTAAAGAGTCAGCGGCAGCTGATGTGGGAATTAGAGAAGTTTCGCGATACCAATCTGGTTGCTCGAATTGTTGGTGCCGATGTGAATTTTGGGCGAATTTGACCAGGCTCTGAGCACGTGATGCGTTAGTATATTTGTGGTCTTTACTTGGTAGATATGCTTGTGTCCGTAGAATTGTATGCCTGCTCATGTCACTAACTTATTTCAATCTATGAATGTTGCATGAGGTCTTCTGTTAATTTTCCATAGGATAGTATATAAGATACCTGGTTGACTGTATCTAAAATTCAAGAGCATTTCCATAGATCAAATGCAATGGTTGCTACCTTACGAGATTATTCAAGATACAGTTCATTGGGTCACTTGGAATGCCTGATCTCTTGCTCTATTTCAATGCACAATCATATATTGAGGTTTTTCTTATTCACATTTTCATATCACAAACAATAAGTACAACAATTCAACGACAAAGCAGGCCAGTATAAGGATGCACTTAATATCTTGTTACGCCCTTTCTTTTGAATACCCTGAGCACTTGTCTCCAATTGGCTTTTTGTAAATTTAAATAGGTGGTATGTGTTAAAAATGTTTGTCTGATGGAATCATGTATTGCCAGGTTCCAAAGGCCCCCAGGTGCGTTACCATCATGTTTGCTAGGATATGAGGCAATGACAGGTTCCTTGGATGATTTTGGATTTGAAGATTATCTTAACAGTAAGGACCGTTATCCTTTTTGTTCTCCTCAATCCTCTTGCTTGCTGTTCCACAATTTGTGCTAGAGTCTTTGCAATAACTTGCTACTATATGAACTGCTTTGGCCGAGTCAGGGAGGACTGTTATCCCTAATCCCTCTCCAGCTTTATATTGGCAGTAATTCTTTTGCTCACAGACGAATGCACATGAGCAAATCTTTGTATTTTGATGTCATCTTTAAAGGACTTTTTTAGAACAAGATCTTACCAATGTATTAAAATGGGGGGCTGTTGTTCACCTGTTATTTATACCTCCAACTTATTACTGCAAGTAGTTTAGAGTTTTTTTTTTCTTTGACAGGCTGTAGTATAAAGTTTGTGCTGTAGGATATACTCAGAGGTGATGATTACTATATACTGTTATGAAAAGCAATGTATCTAGTACATGGTACTCAAATGGTTTCTAAAGGAATCTATTTAACAATAAACAACAGTGTTTCACAATTGTCGTACTAACTGACCTAAACTTGCGCCAAGAAGTTTAACTAACTCACTTAGGCACATCCTGTCATATGTGCTTATACCACTATAAATGCGGAGAGCGTCGATTTGGAGGACGAGCTCACTAGAGCTCGTTCTTTTCAAACTTCGAAAAAATTCAACCAAAATGCCAGTGTGTAGTATATGATTTATTCTACCTGTGTGTAAATTTTTATTACGAAATACCTTGTATTCTGTCGTTGGCAAAAGAAAAAATAATTCCAGATCTGTGAGCAAAAATCCAGGTTTGGGAACATGTTTTAAATTTCTTCCAATTTTTCTTTTTTTGCTGAGGCCACAAAACAAGGTATTTCACATTAAAAATTGGCATGCTCATAGTGTATGAAGTTGACTATTTCCCCATATTTGTTTAGATTTTTTTTGAAACTTTAAAATGTCGATTCAAAAAAGGGGCTATAGGCAGCCCGGGCTCCAAACCGATTTTCTGGTCTGCTTCACTTTTGTCATTGCAAGTTATAACTAACCCTTTTCTATGTTGGTAGAAATGGCTTATCCATTAATATTCTTCATTCCTTGGCTATTTTGCAGTGCCCCAAGACTCTGACAGCCTCCGTATACCAGACATGCACCATGGGATGGAGGTCCGCCTTGGCCTGTCGAAGGGACCTGTGTGCCCTAGTTTCAATTGATTCCACCCATGTATGTGATACGTTGTGCTCCTTGTCCAGCATCTGTACTGGTTGTTAGATCGTACCTTGGATTTGTGGAACTTGACAAGTAGTGGGTGTAATGCGTTCCGTTGAACAGATCAAGCAACTCAGGTGAATGTATCTCATCGTCCTCTTGGCCCGATATAGTTCTGCTGTTTGTCGTCTGTGGTGGGGTTGGTTCTCTGTTACATATTTACTACATCCGCACTTCTCCAGTATAACTGCACTTCTGCAGTATAGCTACGGCTGTATGCAATCGCCAAACAGTAGGAGCAGCACGTAGGTAGGATTACACCAAGAAACACGACTGGCCTACGTATTGCTCCTGTGCAAGAAACCCAAGTAGAATCCGCCATAAGGATGCCAAAAATGCTGCTACCTCCATTTCACAATTTTTATCATAATTGTAGTTTAAATTTAAACTAAAACCACGACAAAATTTATAGAACGAAGATAGTAGGTTAGGTCCTCCGTACGCCATGATTTACAGTGTCGGACGCCACCGCAACAGGGAAAGAAAACAAGGTTGTTTTGGTGAGCTTCAAAGAAAAAACAAGCTCTTCTTCTTCTTCAGTAAGCAATTCTTCTAAAAATGCCAAACCTTATCGTTTAGCTATCTAGTTTAACCTATCAAGTATCAACCCGCATGCATAATGAGAAAAACAAGATAAATGGTTAATGAATTTTATTTTTTGACCTTTTTCTTTACCTTAGTTAATGGATTTTAGAGGAACGCACACGTCCCTCGCGTCGAGCAAACAGGACGCGATATATTCCGGGTTCTGCCGACTGATCACTTGATCAGATGAGGTCCCCAGGCCGATCGTGGCCCACCCAACCCTCACCGGTGTCGAGCGATCCGGCGAACTCCTATCCTATCCAAACTAGCTCCCGCTGTCTCGTCACCCGAGCTGCTCTGCCTCTGCTTGATGGCTTGAGGTGTAGTCACGTAGGGTTTATGCTGTGTCATCACCGTCCCATCCACATTCCATCACAGGGCAGAGTGGAGACAAGTGAACAAACTCGTACTGTGCTATACTGTTGTGCACTTGTGCCGATAAATATCGGAGGGTTCACATCACAAGATCCATTTGTCAACAAGAACAGGCATCTTGAAGTTGCTATTCCATTTTCTAGAAAAAGAAGTACCGCCTGTCTGGAAAACTTTGTGTCACTTCATAGGTCTTTCGTGTATAAGGTATTTACTTGTGACAGCATTAAGAGAATCCAATTTTCTTCAATTTAATCATTGAAATGTGAGCTCACTCAAGTCAAATTGGCACCATAATACGTGCCGATTGCAGAAATTCTTTAGTGTCGTGGGGATGACTTCAGGGGTATGCCAAGGACAGCGCTGTCTGCCGACTGACGTCCTAGGAGTCTCCACGGCGTCAAGTAAGGAAGACCGGCTCTAGCTAAAGGGCCGGCTGCGCCAGCAGCCGGCTGGCGACTCCACCGAGGAGAGCTAGAGCCGGGCGATGAAGACAAGATTCCTCCAAACGGCTGTTTTGCCGAAAGTGGTCTGGCCCCGACAAGATCGACAGGGGCAAAGGACGGGAGTGACGCACGCCACGATCGGACTCCACCAACCAGCGAGCAAGAGCCTTCCCCACGAAAGGATCCGAGGCAAAAGGGAGGGCATATGCCTCCCAGATGCCGGTCCAAGGGGGAAAGACGCTTTATAAAGTGCAATCGTCAGAAGAGGACATATGAGGGCCAGAAGATCACGCCAAAGACGTGGCCGCGGGGAGCCGGCAGCCGGGCAGCCGGCCACCTAATCTGTAACTAGACCCCTGCCTATATAAGGGGGTCTGGACCCTTAGCCTAGGGGATCCGATCCATCTTCTTCTTCCTCCTCTAGACCGAACAGCTCGAGGAGCATTGTAACCACTGTGAAGATAATAGAAAGCAGGCAGGAAGTAGGGGTTTTACCTCCGGCGTGGAGGGCCCTGAACCTGGGTAACCGAGGTGTCTCCGTTGGCACAATCCCGAGCCGGACCCATCGTCACCACCGTCGAGCCCCTCCGTTAAGACATCCCCATGGCTACTGTCTCCAAATTCCCACGACAATTGGCGCCCACCGTGGGGCAACGCGCAGCGACGACCAGAGTCAAGTTCCGGCCGGGATCCCCATTGATCTCCGGCGAGAGGGTCGCCTCCGGCCTCGTCTGGAGGTTCGGCACCCTCAACTGCGTCAGCGACAACTTGGCCTGCTTCGAGGACGGCTTCGGCGATAGTGGCTCCTTCCTTGACGTCGGCAGGCACCGCTTCTACATCGCCAAGCCCTTCCCGGAGGAGGTAACCGATGTGCTTGACCCTCTCTGTGACGCAGGCTCAGACTGCAGCGAAAGCAGTGATCTTTGTGCCATGGTCGAAGTGATGGCCCTGGAGGAAGATGGTGGCGGCGACCTACCGCGCTCCGCGCGCCCGCCGCTCGAACGTCCACCTCTACCGGAACAAGATCTTCCACCTCCAGAGCGGGACATGTTGGATGCCGCCATCACGGACCTGCGCGCTCCTCTCGACCTCACCGCCGATCCAGCCAAGCTCTTCGAGGATCTGGAACGGACGCATCGCAACCTCCTCAAGGAAGCGATCGGCGTCGAAGACACTTGTCGGCGCGTCCTCTCCACGCTCCACGAGTACAACACCATCCAAGGCTACACGCCGGCCGGGGATGGCCCCAGCCGGGCCGGACAAGTTCGTCAACGAGGTCGCGAACTGGGCGCGGAGCTGAACCAGGCGGCGCCCTCGGCAAAGCTGCCTACTGTCATCGCCAAGCCTACGTACAACACGCCCACGAAGAACCTCTGTGTTGTGCGCTACGTCACCTCCGAACTGGCCGGACTGCAAGCCGAGGACTTGCGGGAGAAGCAAGCCCGGCTCCAGGAACTCCTAGACGCCGCCGATCTGCAGCAGCAGGCGATGGAACCGCATGGAGAGGCGAGCGGCGCGCGGCCCGACAACCGCATCATCGTGGCTGGCCAAAACAGGTCACAGGCGCAGGCCTCTTCACCGAATCATGGCCCCGCGGAGCACAGCCGAAGCAATCGAGCTCCTGGCAGGAGCGGTGGAAATCATCACACCCAGCATTCTGGCCACCACAGCCGGCAGCCTCGAGACCCGGCCGCGGTCACCAGCAAGCCACGCAATCACCCTCGGCCAGATGTGGCGGAGCCAGCACGCGACAAGCCTGCAACGCAAGCGGCGCCGGCTCCAGGAGCCGGCCAAGGCGCCCAAGGTCCCCAGCCGGCTCGCTCGCACGTGAGCTTGAGGATCGGAGAGCGCGTCGACCCGCCAAAGGATGACGCGCGCCACCGGCTCAACCAATTGGCGGACTCCAAGTTCGACGAAGAGGAGTCTTCGGCGGGGCTGGTCTGTTTCGGTCCCCGCATCGGCAATGAGCCCTTCCCGGCCAAGTTTGCGCTCCCACGCGATATGCCCAAGTACACCGGGGCGGTGAAGCCAGAGGACTGGCTGTCAGACTACGTCACCGCCGTCGACATCGCGGGTGGCAACAAGAGGACAGCGGTGCGCTACGCGCCGCTCATGCTCACAGGATCTGCTCGGACATGGCTCAATAGCCTGCCGGCTCTGCAGATCAACTCATGGCATGACTTCCAGGAAGTCTTTATCAAGAACTTCACCGGGACTTACAAGCGACCACCCCGTCCGTGGCAGCTGGTGCTCTGCAAGCAAGGTCCGGACGAACCAGACCGTGACTACCTCACGAGGTGGTCCGAGCTGCGCAACTCATGCGAAGGAGTGGGCGAGGAGCAGGCCATAGGCTACTTCACGGACGGATGCAGAGAAGGGACCTTGTTGAAGCATAAGCTCCACAGGACCGAGCCGAAGACAATGGCTGACTTCATGGCGATAGCGGACAAGTATGCTTCCACTGACTCCACCGCAAGGGTGCAGTACATTGAGCCAGCGCCAGCCGGAGGCCAGTCTCAGCCGGCATCCGGCCAGGGAGGACATCACAACCGTGATCGCCATGGCAAGAGGAAAGATGAGCGTCATGACAACAAGTATGGCTCCAGGCAGGTGGCCGCTGTCCAAGGAAGCCCGGGGGCTACGGGTGGAAGTCAGAAGCGCAAAGGGGACAAGTTCAGTAAGGACAAGTACACCATCGAGGTGATGCTAGATCAACCCTGCAAGTTTCATAGCGTCTCAGGCAAGCCGGCGGCACATACTACTCGCCAGTGCAGTTTCACCAGAGACCTGGAGCAGGGCGGCCACCAACTGCCGGGCCCGCCGCCAGGCCTGCCAGCCAAAGCGCAAGGGAACAAGAACCGGCAGCCGGCTAAGGCTGCTGGGGACTACCCAGAGGAAGCCAATGTGGAACAGTATCACGTGTTCACTTCCCAGACGGAAGACCTGAAGGATGAACCTTGGTTTGGAGTCGAGGTGAACGCGGTCATGCAAATCGGACCGCGGTACATGCACTGGTCTGAAGCGTCCATCACCTGGGGGCGCGAAGATCACCCGCCACTCATGCCTAGACCCGGGGGCTACGCGCTGGTCTTGGACCCAATCGTGTTCTCAGATACGCGTACCTGCCGGTTCTCACGCGTGCTCATCGATGGAGGCAGCAGCATCAATCTGCTTTATCGCACCACGATGGAGAAGGTTGGGATCCCTGCAATCCAGCTGAAGCCCACCAAGCTAACCTTTCATGGGATTGTGTCGGGGCACTCTTGCACGCCAATGGGGAAGATCCAACTGGAAGTGCTATTCGGCGAGAAGGACAATCATCGTCGCGAGCCAATTTGGTTCAAGGTGGTAGACCTTAACAGCCCCTATTGTCGTGGGAATTTAGAGACAATAGCCATGGGTAGGCTTATCGGAGGGGCTCGACGGTGTAGACGAGGCGCCCGGCTCGGGATTATGCCTACTGAGACACCACGGTTTACCCAGGTTCAGGGCCCTCCCGGGTGGAGGTAAACCCCTACTTCCTGCCTGCTTCGTATTGATTGGATAGTATCGATTACAATGCTCCTCGAGCTGTTTGGGCTAGAGGAGGAAGAAGAAGATCGGATCTCCCCTATGCTAAGGGTCCAGGCCCCCTTATATAGGCGGGGGCCTGGTTATAGGTCGGGTAACGATTCGGCCGGCTGCCGGCTCCTCGGCGGCGGCGTCCTTAGCGTGATCCCTTCGCCCTGCTCTGACAGCTTCGCTTTATAAAGTTCCTTTCCCCTGGGACCGGCATCTGGGAGGCATATGCCCTCCCTTTTGCCTTGGATCCTATCGTGGGGAAGGGTCCTTGGTCGTCGATTGGTTGGACTTGGTCATGCCGCTCGTCACTCCTGTCCCTGGCCTCTGTCGCTCTTGTCTGGGCCGGCCCACTTTCGGCGAAACGGCCGTTGGTGGGTTCTTATCTTCGTCGTCCGGCTCCGGCCTTCCACGGTGGAAACGCCAGCCGGCTGTTGGCACAGCCGGCCCTCCAGGTGAAGCCGGTCTTCTTGTCTTCAAGCCGTGGAGACTCCTGGGACGCCAGCCGTTAGATAGCTCGGCCTGTGGCATGCCCCATAAGTCATCCCCACGACACTAGCCCCCGAAACTGGCGAAGTCTCATGGGCTAGCATGGGGCTTCGGCGGGTTCCTCTTTTCGCCGAAGTCTTGCTCGTCCTCGTCGAAGTCCCAGGATTTCTGGTCCGGTTCGGTCGCTCTAATCAGCGAGGTTGAGTCTTGCGGAGCTCTCCCGGCCGTCTCGAGACGAGCCGGTTCCAAGATGCGACCCGGCTGGCGGCCGCGAGTCGGCGCGCTGCCTCTTGGGAACTTGCGCTGCTTCGAGTCTTGTTCCCACGCGGCGGCCGGCGCGGCGTGCCAGTGGCCAGTCCTGTCACTTTGACCCTTCGGCCATCGCAATGATTCCGGTAAACGTCATGTAACGAAACGGGATTGGCGTCAGCGACACGTCCCATCGAAGCGCCACGCGCACGACTTAATCGCATTTAAACCGGCTCGGCTTTTCGTGCCTTGCCAGCCCTTAAATCTCGGAGCTCTCGAGGGTTTTCTTCACTCCGGAGTGCCTCCATTCCTTCGCCCCACCAAACCGTCGCCTCCGCCACTCCCGCTTCGATCTCGATGTCGTTGCTCGGAGCAGCCAGTGGAACCGGGACCGGAGCCGGCGATGGGCCGGGCGGGCACGAGCGGGGTCGCCCGCTCGGAGGCCCGGACGGAGCCAGAGGCCTGGCGGTGACGCCGCCAGTGCCCCGGAGGCGCGACCGCCCACCGGGCAGCCGCAATAAGAGAACTTTGGCAGCACTCGCGGCCGCGGCCCCGCCGCCGCCGAGCCTTTCGGGGCTGGCCGCTCCACTGCCCTCGTCGCGGCCCTCGGTGGGTCCGTCGCTGCGGTCGCCGGCGGCGCCGTAGTTCCCGCGGCCGTGACCTCCGCCGTCGGTCTCACCGGGACACCCCTGGAGGCGGCGTCCGCCCTTGTCGGTGCCGCGATGGCATTTGGGGCCGCCCCTCCGGGCCTCGCCGGCCTGAGCGCCGGTGGCTCCTCCAGCGCGGCCGCGAAGAAGGTGCGAACGCCACCGCCGCGCCCGCCGACCAAACAACGGCTCTCCTACGTCCCGAAGCACGGGTTCGCCACCGCCATGGTGCCCCTGCTGGCCGGGAGTGAAGAGCGCCTCCCGCTCCCCGCCAGCTTCGTTGGCACGATGGGGAAGAATCCCCCAACGAGCTTCATGATTGAAGATGGCAGCGGCGGACAGCCGCTGTACGACGTCGAGGTTCTCCACGACGAGGAGGGGAAGAGCTACCTCACCAGGGGGTGGGAGCGGTTCTTCGCCGACTATGGCCTAGAGCGGGGATGGTCTCTCATCCTGACCCACCGCGCCAGGTCACCCATCCTCTGCATCCGCGTCATCGACGGCTCCGGCTGCGCCCGCGCCTACTCCCCCTGGCCGTGATCGGCGAGCGTCCTCGAAGCCCCCTCCTTGACGGCAGCATCGTCAACAGGAGTCTAGGGGTTAGAAGGGGGGGCTTTTGCTGTTTCGGCCCTTAGCGTGGCCCACATTGTGTGACCGCCAGCCGTATAACTAAGAACTTCTTTTAATTTCCTGCAAATCTTTGCTTGTTCGTCTTCATTTGCTATGTGAATGTCTTTCTTCACTTTGTGCTTTTGCCATCGCGCAAATGTCCTCTGCTTGACACCGTTGTGATGCGAATTCGTAGATAGGGACCGCGATGATCACTGGTTTGCGCAAACGCCTCGGGCAGGGTCTTCCAGCTTTAGCGCAAAAGGAGCGGTGCTTCTGCTAGCCGGCTCTGGGAAGGATGGACTAGCTCCGGCTCCAGCGCGGACGAAACGGAGACTGAGTCTTGTACCAGCTCGGGCGAGGGTCGGAGCCGGCACGTTTCCTTTCCTGGGCCTTCGCACGTTCCTTGCTGCAGTTGGAGTAAATCCTTGGTTTCTGGCTCTAGCCCCTGCTTTGCGAATGTTAGGTTTCGATTTCGTTGCTCATCTGCTGATCGTGTCACAGCGCCAACTGATCGGACAGCCGGCGAGGTACTGGAGCCGGCCTGCTTCTGAGGGCCAATTCCCTTTCCCCCTAGCCCCCGAGTTTTGGGGTAGCTGGACTAACAGCTAGCTCGAAACTAACTTTTCACGAACGATGCCGACGCCAAGCTAGGCAGCTCTAGCTTCGAACCTCTTGGACGTGACTTCTCATCCCAAGCGTCGAGAGACTATGGCTATCAACTATTTGCTGGCTTTGTCTTCGTCCGGTTCCCTCAACTTTTTCCTTAATCTTCCCACCCTTCGGCCCTTCTACCCCCAACCGGCAGCCTGGTGCCGGTTGGTCTCCCTTGGGCCGGTAGCCGAATGCCGGCCTAGGGTGGGAGCGTGCCGCGGAGTGAGAAGTAGTACTTCGGTCTATCGGGCCCCCGACTCGTGCTAGCCAACGCTTAGTTAACAGACACTGCCCCTAACACCTGGTTGAGCAATTTTTCTATCGTTTGCGGTTCTGCTCTGCGGCTTTCCTTCGTATGTGGCCTACCGGCTCCTATCCGTCCGGCTGCGCGGAGTCGGAAGGCGGAGGCTGGGCTCGAGACCTTCTTCATACGTAGTACTCATCCGGCTGGCGAGAGATCGATCTTTTCGGGGCTGCCGGCTGTGGCTCGGTGCCTGGAGCCGGCTGCCGGTCAAGTGAATAATGCAGGAAGCAAAACATACACGAAGTGTTTTCTTCGGAGCCGGTCATAACTGGCCGCTCCGTTTTCCTTTATTCATTGACATGTTTTTCGGGGTACAAGCTTTTGCCTTAGCAGAAGAAAGGTCTTAGGAGACTGACATTTCAGGGACGCTCGGTCTCCTTGTCAGAGTTATCTTTCTTGTTCTTTCTGTGCTCTTGTGCGTCGATGAGGTAATATGCCCCATTTCCCAGCACCCGGCTGACAATGAACGGTCCCTCCCAGGGAGGAGACAGCTTGTGCATGCCCTTGGTGCTTTGGACCAGCCGGAGTACGAGATCTCCTTCGCGAAACACGAGCGAGCGAATCTTCCGGCTGTGGTATCGTCGCAGCTGCTGCTGGTAGAGCGCTGATCTGGCCAGAGCTTGTTCTCGTGCCTCCTCGAGGTGGTCGACACCATCTTCACGAGCCTCTTTTGCTTGCGTCTCTGTGTACTGGACGATTCTAGGCGCATCGAACTCGATATCCGTGGGAAACACCGCTTCTGCTCCATAGACCAGGAAGAAAGGTGTGAAGCCGACAGAACGATTTGGGGTGGTGCGCAGGCTCCAGAGCGCTGAGGGTAGCTCCTCGACCCAACAGCCGGCTGAGCGCTCGAGAGGCTCGATCAGCCTTGGTTTGATGCCAGCCAGGATCAGCCCATTTGCCTTCTCCACTTGCCCATTTGTCTGAGGGTGCGCCACTGACGCTAAGTCCAACCGGAAGCCTTTCTGGCCACAGTAATCAGCAAAGACTCCCTTCGCAAAGTTCGTCCCATTGTCGGTGATGATGCTGTGGGGAACTCCATATCTTGTGATGATCTCGTTGAAGAACTTGATTGTGGACGAGCCGTCGAGTTTCTTAATTGGCTTGGCTTCGATCCACTTGGTGAACTTGTCCACAGCAACCAACAGATGCGTCAAGCCCCCGGGTGCGGTCTTGAATGGCCCTACCATGTCTAGGCCACAGACAGCGAATGGCCAGGTGAGCGGGATGGTCTTGAGGGCTGCCGTCAGAGTGTTTCTGTGCTTGGAGAAGCGCTGGCAGCCGTTGCATTGCTTCACCAGCTGATCTGCATTTTGCTTGGCCGTTGGCCAGTAGAAACCATGGCGGAAGGCCTAGGCCACCAAGGCTCTTGAAGATGCGTGATGCCCGCACTCCCCTTGGTGTATCTCTCTTAGCAGCTCTATCCCTTCTTCCGGCTCGATGCACTTCTGGAAGATGCCTGACATGCTGCGCTTGTACAGCTCGCTGTTGATGATGGTGTACACCCCAGCTCGACGTTGAATTCGCCTAGCTTCCGCTTCGTCCTGCGGCAAGTCCCCAGTGATGAGGTAGTTGGAGAATGGCTCCGCCTAGGAAGGTATCTCCCGTATGTGGATGACACTGGCGACCAGGGGATCAGCAGCCCCCAGGTTCGTCGTTGCGCCGGCTTCATCTGATTGTCCGGCTGGGGGAGCGGGAGTGGAGCCGGCAGTCCCCTTGTCCTTCGTCGAGCCGGCCGCGCTGGGCTGGCCGGCCGCCTCCTTCAGCCCCGAGACGGCAGCCCCTGGGTCCGGTAGCGGTACCTGAGCCGGGGCTGGGTCTCCAGACACGTAGATGGATATGGACTCCGGCGAAGGTTTGATGGACGACTTGTGGATGATCTCCAGGGACACCCCAGCTGGGATATCCTGCTTGGTGGAGCCGATCTTGGACAGCCGGTCTGCTTCCTCGTTGTTTGCTTTGGGGACATGGTGGAACTCGCAGCCCTCGAAGAATCCGCTGAGCTGCTGCACGTAGAAGCGGTAGGAGGCCATGTTGGCGTCCTTGGCGTCCCAATCCCCTGAGACCTGGTGCAACACTAGATCGGAGTCTCCGAAGCAAAGGATCCTCCTGATGCCAATCTGCTTGGCCATCTTGAGCCCATGCACCAGGGCTTCGTATTCGGCGACGTTGTTCGACGCACAGAAGTGCATCTGCGGTACGTACTGCAACTTGTCTCCCTTGGGAGAGGTGAGGACGACGCCGGCTCCCAAGCCCCCGAGCAGTTTGGAGCCATCGAAGTGCATGCGCCAGTGGGTGGAGTCTGGAGCCGGCGGCAGGTACTGGTGCTCTCCCCAGTCAGCGAAAAAATCCGCTATGATCTGCGACTTGATCGTCGTCCTGGGCTTGTACTGAATGGTATGAGCTGCGAGCTCGATCGCCCATTTGGCCACTCTTCCTGACGCGTCCTTGCACCCGATGATCTCCGAGAGCGGAGTGGTGCTCACCACCGTGATTGGGTGCTCTTCAAAGTAGTGCTTCAGCTTCTTGGCCGCCATGTACACGCCGTACGCGACCTTCTGGTAGTGTGGGTAGTTCTGCTTGGAGAGAGTGAGCACCTCACTCAGGTAATACACCGGGCGTTGAACCGACAGTTCTTTGCCTTCCTCGGTGCGCTCCACCATGATCATGACACTGATGACTCGCGGAGTAGCCGCGATGTAGAGCAGCATTGGCTCTCGTGGAGCTGGCGCTGCCAAGATTGGCGCGGTAGACAAGGCTCGCTTGAGGTCGTTGAAGGCGTCATCAGCACGCTGGGACCAAACGAAGTGGTCTGTCTTCTTCATCAGCTGATACAGCGGCATGGCCTTCTCCCCGAGCCGGCTGACGAACCGGCTAAGCGAGGCCAGGCAACCAGCGAACTTCTGCACATCTCTGAGCTGGGTGGGCTTCTCTAGGGCCTCGATGGCTTTTATCTTCGAGGGGTTAGCCTCGATCCCTCGCTGGGAAACGATATAACCTAGGAGCTGTCCAGCCGGCACACCGAAGGTGCACTTCTCAGGATTGAGCTTCATGCGATAGCGCCGCAGGTTGGCGAAGGTCTCCTTGAGGTCATCCAGGAGCGTGCCACTCTGCTTAGTCTTCACCACCACGTCGTCCACATAGGTGTGCACGTTCCTCCCAATCTGCTCCTGCAGGCATCGCTGCATGGTTCGCTGGTAGGTGGCTCCAGCGTTCTTCAGGCCGAACGGCATGGTGACGTAGCACTAGGCTCCATACGGGGTGATGAAGGAGGTCTTGATCTGATCCGGCTGGAAGAGCGGGATCTGGTGGTAGCCTGAATAGGCATCCAGGAAGGACAGCAGGTCACAGCCGGCTGTGGAATCGATCACCTGGTCGATGCGTGGTAACGCAAACGGATCCTTGGGGCAAGCCTTGTTGAGGCTGGTGTAGTCAATACACATTTGCCAAGTGTTGTTCTTCTTCAAGACCAAGACTGGGTTCGCAAGCCAATCGGGGTAGAACACCTCCATGATAAAGCCGGCTGCAAGGAGCCGGGCGATCTCCTCGCCAATAGCTTTCCTCTTCTCTTCTGCAAAGCGTCGCAATGGTTGCTTGACCGGATTGGCATCCGGCCTGACGTTGAGTGAGTGCTCAGCCAGCTCCCTCGGCACACCTGGTATGTTCTTTGGAGACCATGCAAAGATGCCCCGATTCTCACGGAGGAAGCTGGTGAGCTCGCTTTCCTATTTAGCAGAAAGGCCGGTGCCGATGATGACGTACTTGGATGGATCGCTCTGGTCCAACAGGATCTTCTTGGTGTCGTTGGCCGGCTTGAACTGCTCCATCGGCGACTGGCGAACTGGTACGTCTTGCTGGGTCAGCTCCACGCGATGTAGAAGCTGCCTCTTCTCTTTGGCGACGACCAGCGCCTCTGCCAGCTGCGAGCTTTCCTTTGCGCAGGCCAGGGACTTCTTGAAGCTTCCCGTGACAGTGATCACGCCTCGGGGTCCTGGGAGCTTCATCTTCAGATAGGCATAATGTGGCACCGCCATGAACTTAGCCAGGGCCGGACGGCCTAGTAGCGCGTGGTAGGGACTGCTGATGTCCACCACCTCGAACCAGATGGGCTCGCGGCGGCTATTCCCCTTCTTTCCAAAGAGAACCTCCAGCTGCACCTTGCCCAAAGGGGTGCAAGAATGCCCAGGCACGATGCCATGGAAGGTGAGCCGGCTAGGTTTCAGCTGAGCAAGCGGGATGCCCAACTTCTCCAGAGAGCTTCGGTAAAGAAGGTTGATACTACTACCGCCGTCGATGAGCACGCGGGAGAATCGGCACATGCGCGTATCAGAGCACACAACTGGGTCCAGAACCAGAGCGTATTCTCCAGGGCTGGGCATTAGCCGCGGATGGTCCTCGCGCCCCCAGGTGATGGCCGCCTTGGACCAATGCATGAACTGGGGCTCTGCAGGCATTACAGCGTTCACCTCCGCCTCATGCCAAAGGTCGTTCCTTTTGTCCTTGCTGGCGGTAGTGAAGATATGATATTGCTCAACATCTGCCGGGAAGTCATCGTCCTGGTCCGGCTCGCCTCCAGCCGGGCCTTGCTGTTGGTCCTCCTGACCTCCAGCCGGTTGTGCTTGCGACGTGCCAGGGATCTGCCGAGCGCGCTGCTCCAGCTCTCTCATGAAACGACACTGACGCGTGGAGTGGGTCGCTTCCCTGCCCGGGGTGGTGTGGAATTTACACGGCTGATCAAGCGCAGCATCGAGGGTGTATTTGCCCTCCTTGCGCCCACGACCGCTGCCTGCAGCCCCCGGGCCTCCTTGGTCAGAAGCCGCTCGCTTTGAGCTAGCAGATCCTCTGGGGAGCGTCTTGGCGTGGTCAAGCCACAGGTGGATGTGCAGCGCCGATGGGCGAGCCTAGGACTCCGACCCTGGCGCTGACTCCGCGATCAAGCGTGGCCTTCTTGCTCCGCCGCCCTGCTGGACGTGGCGGCCTTGAGCGTTGCCGCTCGGAGCACGGCCGCCCTGTCCACGCCCTCCGCGGCCTCGGCTCGCCGATGGCGACCGCTGGATCTGGCCAGGGATGATAGTGGCAAAGCTGCGGCGCAGGTCACGGGCGAGCTCGGTCGGTGCGTCTCCATGCACGTCGTAGAACTCGCTGAGCGTGGTGCTCGCGCGGCACCGGTTGGCCTCGTCCTCAGCCACCTTGCCGAGGAGGACGAGACGAGTCCCCTCCAGGGCCTCGGCGACCCGGGCGGGATCGATGACGCGGCCGAGGGGAGCGCGCAGGTCCACCACGGAGACGTCCGGGGTGTCCTGCTCTGGGAGTAGAGCATCTTGATCCTGTGGAGGAAGGCGTTCGGGCGACGGGCGCTCGGGGCGCGGTAAGTCGCCGCCCTCGTCTTCTCCCAGGGCCATTACCTCGACCATGGCGCCAAGATTGCTGCTTTCACCGCAGCTTGAGCCTCCGTCGCAGAGGGAGTCGAAGACGTCGGTGACCTCCTCCGGGAAGGGCTTGGCGACGTAGAAGCGGTGGCTACCGACGTCGAGGAAGGAGCCGCGGTTGCCGAAGCCGTTCTTGAAGTGGGCCAAGTTGTCGTCGATCCAGTCGAAGGTGCCGAACCTCCAGACGAGGCCGGAGGCGACCTTCTCGCCAGAGGGTCCCGGCCGGAACTTGACTCCGCTCGCCGCCGCGCTTTGCCCCACGGTGGGCGCCAACTGTCGTGGGAATTTAGAGACAGTAGCCATGGGTAGGCTTATCGGAGGGGCTCGACGGTGGAGATGAGGGGCCCGGCTCGGGATTATGCCTACTGAGACACCACGGTTTACCCAGGTTCAGGGCCCTCCCAGGTGGAGGTAAACCCCTACTTCCTGCCTGCTTCGTATTGATTGGATAGTATCGATTACAATGCTCCTCGAGCTGTTCGGGCTAGAGGAGGAAGAAGAAGATCGGATCTCCCCTATGCTAAGGGTCCAGGCCCCCTTATATAGGCGGGGGCCTGGTTACAGGTCGGGTAACGATTCGGCCGGCTGCTGGCTCCTCGGCGGCGGCGTCCTTAGCATGATCCCTTCGCCCTGCTCTGACAGCTTCGCTTTATAAAGTTCCTTTCCCCTGGGACCGGCATCTGGGAGGCATATGCCCTCCCTTTTGCCTTGGATCCTATCGTGGGGAAGGGTCCTTGGTCGTCAATTGGTTGGACTTGGTCGTGGCGCTCGTCACTCCTGTCCCTGGCCTCTGTCGCTCTTGTCGGGGCCGGCCCACTTTCGGCGAAATGGCCGTTGGTGGGTTCTTATCTTCGTCGTCCGGCTCCGGCCTTCCATAGTGGAAACGCCAGCCGGCTGTTGGCACAGCCGGCCCTCCAGGTGAAGCCGGTCTTCTTGTCTTCAAGCCATGGAGACTCCTGGGACGCCAGCCGTTAGATAGCTCGGCCTGTGGCATGCCCCATAAGTCATCCCCACGGCACCTATCATGCGTTGCTTGGACGGCCAGCCCTGGCCAAGTTCATGGTGGTCCCGCACTACGCCTACTTGAAGATGAAGCTTCCTGGCCCTCGTGGGGTGATTACTGTCTCCGGATGCTACAAGAAGTCGATAGAATGTGCGAGAGCCAGTTCTAAACTGGCAGAGGCTCTGGTCACCACTGAGGAGAAGCGTCAGCTACTGCAGCGGGTGGCAGCAACCCAGCCAGGCCGTACGGCACCGAGCCAGCCGGCTCCTCACCCCAAGCCAGCAAGCGGCGCCAAGGAAGTCCCACCCAAAGTGGGCAAGGAGGCTAAAGTTCTTGTCTCAGGGGCTGGCCCCTCCTCGAGGTAGGAGGGTGCACATCGCGGCCTCGCCCGAGATAAGTCAAGATCGCTTAAGACCTTTGGCTTGCCAAGGCAAAAAACCTTGTATCCCGAACAAGTGTTGATTGATAAAAGAAAGTTGGGCGGCATACGGCTGATCCCAGAAAAGAATGCTTTAAAGTATCTTTTACCTTTCTAGCGTTATTCATGGGACTGAAGGCCGACTCCAAACGGGAGCCGGCTGCCTCAAACCGACGAACCTCCCATCAGACGAACGAGTACTACGTGCGGATCGGACCCAGAGCCTAACCTTTGTCCCTGGCGCAAGATAGGCCGAGGGATTGGAGCCGGCAGGTCACCCACCTAGGAAAATCGCTAAGAGGAAACGCCCGAAACACGACGAATCAAACTTCTTGTCAGACGAACGAGTACTGTGTGCGTATCGGACCTCGAGCCTAACCTCTATCCCAGGCCCAGGATAAGCCCTGGGAATGGAGCCGGCGGGTCACCCACTTAGGAAAATCGCTAAGAAGAAGAGACGCCAAGACGTCGAAAGCGTCATCGTTCACCTAAGAACTGTATACATCGATCAATAGTTGCGCGTGGGCTGAACCGAGCTGGATCTTTTACGCATCGAAGTACTACTCCTCATTCTGCGGCACGCTCCCACCCTAGACTGGCATTCGGATGCCAGTCCAAGGGAGACCAACCGGCACCAGGCTGTCGGTTGGGGGTAGAAGAGCTGAAGGATGGGGAGATAAAGGAAAAAGTCGAAAGAGATCAGGCAAAATCCAGTTCACGAACAATTATAAATCGATGCATAAAGGACTTAGGATGAAACGTCATCGGCGTACATGAGCGAGATGTGATGGTTGGCGTGTAGTTGATGATGATGATTATAACCAGTCAGTTGGGAACCCCAAGCTGAAGGTGTGATGAGCACAGCAGCAAGTTTTTCCCTCAGTTAGAAACCAAGGTTTATCGATCGAAGAAGAAAAAGCCAATACGACTGAAGGTGATGCTTGCAAGCTTCGCGACAGCTCCGGACAATTTATATGGCGCCTCGTCCAAGCTTTGCTTTGCGAGCAGCAATGTGGAACCTGCACACAACACAACCAAGTACTTTGTTCCCAACTTACGATGAGGTTGTCAATCTCACCGGTTTGCTTGAAACAAAGGGTATGAGCGTATCGAGTGGAAAACAGTAGAAGTATGCGAGTAAAGTAAACAGTGCGAGTAAAGTAAACAGGTGATAGCAATATGATGGAAATAGGACCGGGGTCCACAGTTCACTAGTGGCGTCTCTCCATAAGATAAATAACACATGCTGGGTAAACAAATTACAGTTGGGCAATTGATAGAATAAAGATAACGTGATATGTCAAGAAGATCACTATGCGATTTACTCTAGGCATTACAATAAAATACATAGACCGCCCTCCAACTGCATCTATGACTAATAATCCACTCACAGGGACATCATCCGAACACCCCATGAGTATTAAGTTGCGAATAACAGATAATTGCATTAAGCAAAGTGTGTAATGTAAACAAAGCATATGCCCTCAAGCATATGAATGTTGTTTTCTCCCTAGTGGCAACAGCACATCTACAACCTTAGAGGTTTCTGTCACTCCCCCAGATTAAATAGAGGCATGAACCCAACTATCGAGCATAAATACCCCCTCTTGGAGTCACTAGCAACTACTCGGCCAAGATAGCTACTAACAACGGAGAGCATGCAAGATCATAAACAACATAGAGATAACATAAGATATATTTCAGTATAGCAACTCAATCATAACACCAATATTCATCGGATCCCAACAAACACAACATGTAGAATTACATAACGGTAATCTCAATCATGTAGGGCAGCTCATGAGATCTAAACATGAAGCACATGGTGGAGAAGACAACCATGTAGCTACTGCTATGGACCCATAGTCCAAGGTAGACTACTCACTCATCGCTCCGGAGGCAAGTATGGTGATGAAGAAGACCTCCGGTGGCGATTCCCCTCTTCGGCAGGGTGCCGGGAAGAGCTTCTGGACCCTCCCGATCTCGGGTCGATGATGGCGGCGTATCGCGATGTGTTTCTGGAAAATTGATCGGGTACTTAGGTTTTTCCCATCGGGGGGTCTTTATAGGCGAAGGGGCATCGTCAGAAGTGGACCGAGGTGGTCTCACACATAGGGGGCACAGCCAGGGGCTGGGCCGCGCCGTCCTGGTGTGTGGGGCCCTCGTGGCCCCACTCCGTCTCCTCTTCGGTTCTCTGGAAGCTCCGGTGGATTTCTGGATGTTTGGCTTTTGTTTCATCCAAATCCGAGAATATTTCCTGTGTAACTTTTCTGAAACACATAAACAGCAGAAAACAGGGAACTGACACTGTGGCGACTTGTTAATAGGTTAGTTCCAGAAAATGCATAAAAGTGCCACGAAGTGTAACAAAACATTAGGCAAATGGTGTAAAAACAAGCATGGAGCATCAAAAATTATAGATACGTTGGAGACGTATCAAGATGTCACAAGGCAGGGCATAAGTTCAACACACGTACAAACGAACAAAGAAACCTTGACATAATCAGGGGGCCGTCGGCGAGCCGGCCGGATCCAACGGAGAAGCGTCGCCAGTCCTAGCTGCCAAGACGAAGTTGTCGCCACTGGGGGACGGAGGAATGGAGCTGTCAGCGAGATCCTCGGGGGCTTTCTGAGGTGCCTCTGCAGAGCTGGGCTCCTCGAAATCCGCATCGTCCAAGGACTCATCGCTCTCCCCAGCGTTAAAGAGCACGTCAGTATCGGCACACTCTGTGATGGCGCGGGCACGCTGGCGAAGCTTGGCCTTGTCGAGGCCTGCCAGTCCACCCTCGCAAAGGTGCTCTAGTTGGTCCAGGCTAACACCTGGATACCACGAGAGCATGAACTCCAAAGCCTGCGCAGCGCCGGCTCGAGCCGCGGACTCCTTCCAGACATCGACCCGGTTGGACACGAGTGAAATCCATTTGAGGAGCGTCTGGATTTTGTCAGGCACCGCTCGCCCAGGCCACAAAGCTTCAAAGAAAGAGACAACAGCTTGGCGAATATCTCCACTCAGCCCAGCAACTGGGTGGAGCCGGCCTTTGACCGATGCCATCAATTCCCCAGAGGAAAGCTTGGCCTCGGGGTCACTGTTAGGGACGATCTTTTGCTCTGCCCTATACTCCTCCAGCGCGGCCGCCGTGGCTCCGTCGGAATCGGGGAAGGCCTCTGCGTGGGCAATTAGAGAGTGAGGAAACGACCTGAAAGAGCAAAAGCTAGGAAACGGAGAGGGAAGCGTACCATGAAGAGCATGCTCTAATCCCAGAAGGCCGGACTGGAGTTTGCGATCTCGGGCGCGCCAAACGCCGAGCTCCTGGTCATGCTGCTCACCGTCAAGCTTTCGGAGGGTTTCCAGCTCGTTGATCTTGGCATCACGGCTCTCGACTTTTCTTTCCAGCGACGCGCGAAGCTCGTCCACCTCGCTGTCATACTTCGCAGAGAGGATGTCTCGCTCTCTGGCCAGCTGGTGATCAAACTCCAGCCGCAGCTTTGATTCCGCTTCGCGAGCTTCTGTTAGCTCCGTTTCCAACTTCTGGGCCCGGGCGACCTGGGACCGTAAACTTTGGAGCTCCTCCGCATGCTTCTGCTTGAGTAGCGCAACCGCGTCGGCCGACACCGAGTTGGCCAGCCGGGACTCCAGTGAGGAGATAAGTGAAGCGGCATCTGGGAATGGAAATGTGAGGACAGAGAAGGCATCAGCGGCATTTCGGGGCGAAGGATCTCGAGCTTACCTGATAGCTTCTCCAGCTCCTTTTTTAGAGCCTGGTACTGAGACTTGCCGGCACGATACTTCGCTAACAGCTTCTAGAAGACGCTAGCTTGGAGTGTGTTCAAGCCCTGCGGAAGATAGAAGGGAGATGTTTCTTAGCAAGATCCATTTTCAAGCCAGCTGCCACTACAGCTACCTCGAAACTCGGGGGCTAGGGTGAAGGGAGAAATTGGCCACAGAGTTACGGGCCTCGCCTCCTAGCCAGCAGAAGAAATCGAAGGCTAAAGGCACGTTACTTACATCGGTTGTCCGCGCTGCATCAAAGAACTGGAGGTTGACGTTCCTCAGCGACTCCTTGATGGTAGAGAACTGCCTGCTTAGCTCCGCCAGGGTCAAGTTGTTACCCTGGGCCTTGAGCTTTCCTCCGGCCTCGGCGCTCGAGGCGGTATCCGCCCATTCTTGCTGAAGTTGGCCGGCGGAGCTTAAACTCCCAACGCCAGACCCGGCCGGAGCAGCAGGGGCTTTCCCCCTCGAGGTGTCCTTGGTCGCAGCCTCAGGAGCCAGAGAAGCCTCACCGCGCTCACTCCCCACCACCCGAGTGGTGAGGGGTCTTGAGGAACCTCGCCAGAATTGGAGGCCAGCCCAAAGAAAAGGGGACCAGCGGCTATGCCAGCCCCTGTCCCAAATGCAGGCACTACAGACCGCGCGCTGGTGGCAGGCTCAGGGCTGGAAGGGGTCCGGGCAGCCGGCTCTGAGGGTTCCAGTGACCCCGCGAGCACCGGGGTCTCTTCCATCATTTTCGCCGTGACCTCGCGCGTGTCTTCCTGACTGGGCGGGTCAGAGGACGCGTTGGCGGCGGCGACATCCCCCACCGCGATCTCTTCGATGGCATGAGGAGGCGTGGCCGTTTCTACCGAGGTGATTTCCGCGGCTCGCGTAGGTACGGCCTCGGCCGTGGCAGCCGGGCTGGAGACAACGTTCACCGGCGCCTCCGGGCGGACAGGCTCCTCCGCCCTAACCTCGCTCTCGACAAATTCCAACCGCGGGGAACGGCGGTTCTCTTCAGCGCGACCCAGGTCATCGCCAGCATCCTCCTTGCACGCCCTCTTGCTGCACGGGAGGTCATGAGTCGAAGTTTCAGTTTCCCTCGATGCGGATGCGGGGGGAGGCTGCGTAAGCAGGTCAACGGAAATGGGAGACCTACGAAGAAAGCACCCCATAATTGAGTTGATCAGAACTGCGACGGCCAAAAGTGGTGAGAAGCACGGAGGCGGAAAGCTTACCCGGCTACGGTGGTAGCTCGCCGTTTGGTCACCTTCTTCGTCTTGGGATGGAGCAGGCTCTTCGTCGCCGGCTCCGTTTTCCTTTGCTTCTCAGCCGGCTCGGTCGGAGCCGGCTGGTACCCTCTCTTGATGCCAGCCGCCCTGCCTCCGGTCCCCTCCGGGTTTGCCAGCTTCGAGGTGGCCGGCTCTGGAGCAACAGGAGGTTGCTCTGGAGATTCCGACAGATCCACGATCGGGAGAGCTTGAGCTCCAGTGGCGGCCGCGGCGGCTACATGAAGGGCTGCGCCCTCGGGGGTGGCAACCGACCCTGGTTCGTCATCATCATCCTCGGACCAGTCTCTTAAGGAGGAGGGACCCGGAAACTTACTAGAGTGGCTGAGGGGCTCGCCCGAATCTACGAGCTCTTTGCTTCCTTTGTTGCTGTGGGTAGCGCTTGAACTCTCGATGGCGGCGTGAGAGCCGGCATCCTCATCCTCCTCGGCATCGTCCCAAACGACCTCATCGTCCAACTCCGCCCTATCGGCGGCAAAGCCGGCTTGACGCAGGGCCGAGTTCTCTGCGGTCTGCAGAGCAAACAAGTTCTGCCCGAGCCAGACAAATAAAGGTCAGATGGTCAAAATTGCAAGGGAAGAGAGACAGAGGCTGAGCCCGGCAAGCGTACCTCAGCAATCGGGTTACTCCGGTCATGAGGCTTCAGGCCCCATGTCCACGAGGCCGGAAGTTTGACATCGGCAACTCGATTCGTCTTCTGCGCCACCTCAGTTGCTGACAGCGTCCTGGAAGAATGACGGGTTGGATCCCTGGCCGACCCCAGGAAGCACATCTTGTGCGAGCGACACTGGAGGGGCGACACACGGGCGTCCAGAAAGGCGAGCAGGAGGTCAGACGGCTTCAGGCCGCCATCCTTTTGCAGAGCGGAGACCCGCTGGAGAATCTTCTCCACGTCTGGCACGGGGCGAGGAAGAGGGGCGCTCCAACTGTCCCACTCAGGCCCGTTTGCATCAAAGGGCGGCAGGTTGATATGGTCTGCGCCCTCCTTCAGATTCTTCACATAGAAGAAGGAGCGCTGCCACTTTTTACAAGACTCCTTCCCCTTCAGTCCGGGGAAGTCTGCGGTCTTGCGTACATAGAAGGAAGCCGTCCCGCACACTACGGGAATGGCGTCCGCTGTCTGGGTCTCAAAGTAGATCAGCCGGCGGAACAACTGAACATTAGGCCAGATGCCCAAGTATGCTTCGCAAAGGGCCGCGAACGCGGCCAATGTCATCATCGCATTCACCCCGATGTGGTGCGGCTGCAGATGGAAATGATCCATGAATTGGCGCAGGAAGTTGCTGGCGGGCAGCGCGAAGCCCCTTGGGAAATGGTCGTAGAAGACCACCATCTCCCCGGGCTTAGGAGTGGGAATGCGCTCGCCGCCGGCGGGGCGACAGCCCACGAGATCCGCGGGCGGAAGCACTCGACCTTGGCGCAGCAGCTCGATCTGCTTCTCCTTCACCCAGGAACCTTCCCAGGATCCTTTCGGTAGAGGGGACGGAGCGGCGTCCTTTTTCGAGGCCCCCCCTTTCCCTTCTGCCGAGAAGCCTTGGGAGCCATCCGAGTGCGGATCTGGATGAACGGAATGACGGCGGTGGGAGTTTGGAACCCTAAATCTGTGGGGGAGAAGCTCGGGAGCTGAGGATTTCGGGGCGAGCGAGCGCTGAAGGAGGAAGAGAAGCGGGCGACCGATGTTTTGCTTCAGGGATGGTTCCCAATTTAAAAGTGGGAGGGCGGATCAGTTGCGTATTTCACCCACAACAAGCTGGCAACTGACCCCTCCGTCATGCGTCACGATTGCGTAAAGATCGGGCAACCGCCATGGTTGCCGCAAAGGATCGTGGGGCCAGAGCCGATTGGATGTGACGCAGTGGCGCATGGACAAGTGGCGCCTAGGTCCAGACCCCGAGGGAGCAAGTCCCAAGGAGCCGGACACCGGCGGGCGGCCGCACGATAGCCGCCAGCCAGACCGGTCTTGGAACCGGTGCGTCCCGAGACGGCCGGCGACACTCCGCGAGACTTGACCTCGAGGGCAGCAACCTCCAGGTCAGACGAAGAGCCCTAGGACTTCGACGAAAACGAACAAGACTTCGGCGAGGAAAAGAACCCACCGAAGCCCCATGCAAACCCATGAGACTTTGCCAGTTTCGAGGGCTAGTGTCATGGGGATGACTTCAGGGGTATGCCAAGGGCAGCGCTGTCTGCCGGCTGGCGTCCCAAGAGTCTCCATGGCGTCAAGTAAGGAAGACCGGCTCTAGCTAAAGGGCCGGCTGCGCCAGCAGCCGGCTGGCAACTCCACCGAGGAGAGCTAGAGCTGGGCGATGAAGACAAGATTCCTCCAAACGGCTATTTCGCCGAAAGTGGTCTGGCCCCGACATGATCGACAGGGGTAAAGGACGAGAGTGACGCACGCCACGACCGGACTCCACCAACCAGCGAGCAAGAGCCTTCCCCACGAAAGGATCCGAGGCAAAAGGGAGGGCATATGCCTCCCAGATGCCGGTCCAAGGGGGAAAGGCGCTTTATAAAGTGCAATCGTCAGAAGAGGACAGAGGAGGGCCAGAAGATCACGCCGAAGACGTGGCCGCGGGGAGCCGGCAGCCGGGCAGCCGGCCACCTAATCTGTAACCAGACCCCTGCCTATATAAGGGGGTCTGGACCCTTAGCCTAGGGGTTCCGATCCATGTTCTTCTTCCTCCTCTAGACCGAACAGCTCGAGGAGCATTGTAACCACTGTGAAGATAATAGAAAGCAGGCAGGAAGTAGGGGTTTTACCTCCAGCGTGGAGGGCCCTGAACCTGGGTAACCGAGGTGTCTCCGGTGGCACAATCCCGAGCCGGACCCATCGTCACCACCGTCGAGCCCCTCCGTTAAGCCATACCCATGGCTACTGTCGCTAAATTACCACGACATTTAGAAACATGAGCTGGGCTACCGAGCTTAATTCTTGGTCACATGGCTATGAACTTGTCAAGCAAAATAAATTAAAGTAAAGCTGGCCGGTTTCTTGTTGCCAAGAAGGTAGGACCAAAGACAATGTCCGCTCGCTCGTAGTATAAAGGAGCTAACACTCCCAGTTGTCCCTCCATTTTTTGCAGCGGTCTCTTCCCATGCCTTACCCCTTCTTCCTCCTACTACTCTTCCTCCCGACAATGCACCATTGTCAATACCCGCCATCTACACTACTCTCTTTTCGCCTCTCGCATTCCTCCCTTCCCTCTTATTTTTTGGTTATCACAATCCTTTTCACCTCAACACACTACACGTCCATCACCACACGTGCGGTATGTTGGATTCTTCAATCATAAAGATTGAGGGAGGGAGTGTGTGTGGGGGGGGGTCTTCGTGAGTCATGGCAACATGTCACCCCATGCCCTAGTTTTTTTTTCAAACGAGGCAAAAGCTTTGCCTTTTCGATTAATTAAGAAGAAGAGAGTTGCCCAGTTAATTAACGGAAAACCAGGCTAAAACCGATACAACAGGGGCAAAGCCCACACAACACCACCCAACCAAGATGACCTCCTACTAAGACAGAGAGAAGACGCCGTGAGAGCTGTGGGAGGAGCAAACACGGGATGCTCCAACGAAGATGAGAAGTCAACCCTCTAGAAGAGCTGCGCCACACGGCGCCAACGACCAGCATCGAGACAACCTCGTCGCCCACACGACACGAGGTCTCGATACACTCAGCACTGAGAACCTTCGGGGCCGCCGCCCCGACATCCAACTGCTCTACCACGCCTGGCAGACCACCCACACCACCTTCCGGGACCGCCGTCCTGACATACCACCGCTCGAACTCGAGCCACAACGCCGCACGACCCAGCTGCCCGCAGCCCAAGCTGCACAGGGCAAACTGCTCGTAGACCATGGCCGCCGCACCAACATCCGGGGCCGCCGCCCCAGCCTAAAAGTCAAGAACGTCTCCTCTGAGACAACATCAACCGAGCCGACAGCCTCGCCGCACTAGCGACACAAGACAGTCACCCAAGTCATGCAAGCAACTGCTCCGCCTCATGAAGCATCTGCTCACCATGTATCCCGAGGCCGCCGCCTCGACGCACATCCACCATCCGGAGCCGCTGCCCCGACATCCACCGACCCAAACGTAGGAGAAGCCACACAACTGCCAAAACTGACTCTCCAAGACGACGCCCACAAGAGGGATGTGACGCTGACGCCATCGTCGCCCGCTCCGGCTAGCCGAAACTTGGGTTTTCACCCGAAGAGTCCAAGCCATACTCGACGAAAGAGAAAGCAAAGATCCACGACGATGCCTCCATAGAGGTAAACGACGCCCGTAGGCGCAGCCATCATCGGCACCAACCCGAGAGTCGGTGCAAAGCTATCGCCTGGATCTTGTCCTCTCCAAGAGAAGGCTCGCAAGACTAAACAACATAGTGTCCATGTCTGCAGAGCAAAGCAAGTTGTGCCGCCAAACTCCATTGTCGACCACCAAACACCACGAAGCAGCGCCAAGAGCAGCACCTCATACTGTGAAGGACGCATCCACACATCTGCAACGACCCAGGATGGCGTCGCCCTCGTCCCGGGGCCGCCGCCCCGACATCCTCTTCTCCGGCGGGAACTCGTCGCCAGAGATGCAGGCCGGCCAGCACCTACCGCACGTAGTCGGGGGCGCCGCCCCGAGCTCGTCGGCTCGGCAGCCAAGCAGACACTCGCCGCAACGTCAACAACGCCCGCTGCACTCCTGGCGTCGCCCTCCGGAGACGATGGCTCGGGCCCGCCAGGCCCAGATCGAGCCCGATGGCCCACATCTGGCCCGCGCGGCTGAGCTCGAGGCCGCCCGCCACCGCACCCATGGCGCCCTCCACACCGCAGCGACCACTGCCAGCAGGCCGCAGAGCCCCGCCGGCTGAGGACGGAGCAGTCGCGCCGGTGGCCGCCGACGAGATCCCCAGCTCGCCTGCCGAACCGCCGCGGACGAGAAGAGTCAAGGCCCTGCCGCCGCCGCTCCGCCCGGGGTTTGCCCGGCGGAGGCCACCGGCGACGGCCAGGGAGGGGGAATAGGTCGAGGGGGGCCGGTGGTCGCTGTGCCTGGGCGCCGCCCGTGCCGCCCCTGGGGATGGAGCGACGCGGGGGTCAAGTCTCTTTATCCGTGACTCTATTACTGACTTGATTTTAATACCCCATGCGCTAGTAAGTTCTTTATAAAAACTTAGTACTACCTCCATACCGGATTATTAGGCAATTCTATATTTTAAGACAAACTTTAACCATTAATTTTAGTCAAGAAAATATGTGATATTTGACATAAAATTTATCCCATTGGAAAGTTCTTTTGAATATGAATCCAATGGTATATTTTTTATATAATATATTTTATATTTTCTTAACTAAAATTAAAGGTCAAAGTTTATCTCGAAGTACGTAATTGCCCTATAATCCGGGATGGAGGGAGTAGGAAATGAGGTGACACACTGTCATAGTAAATTGATGCACACAACCCAACCCTCCCCTCATTTCTCATCGATAGTTTGATACAATCACTAGTAGAAAAATGGTCTTTAGTCCCGGTTGGTAAGGGCCTTTAGTCCCGGTTGTACCAACCGGGACTAACTAATCGGGACTAAAGGTCCTTCTCTTTAGTCCCGGTTGTGCCACAACCCGGGACTAAAGGTTCTCCACGTGGCTGTCCTGAGCGCTGCGGGCTGGAGAACCAACCGGGACTAAAGGTCATTTTATCATTTTTAAATATTTTCAAAAAAAGTTTCAGATTATTTCAGATTTTCTTGAATTTTCCTATTTTCGGATTTTTGATTTGTTTGACAGTTTCTCCTCTAATCCCCTCTAATCTCTAATCATCACCCCTATTCTTCATGTCAAAGTATATACTCGTGGTCCCACTTCCCGGCCGGTCACCCATCCTCACACTGCTCCACACTCAGCACGCTTAACTTCTCCATTCCTTCTCTACTAGCTTCCAAGACTGTGCTCGCGACTTATTGATAATACTATGCTATGAATTATATTAACCCTTAGACTTTGATAACATATAATTTTACTTTTTTGAATTCTAAATAATTTCAAAAATAAGCAACAATGAGTAAGTAATAATGAGCATCAATAAATTTCAAATAATCTTTATGCATAATTTAAATATTAATTTTAAAACTCAAAATATTCAAAAAAAACAAAAAAATTCAAAAACTTTTAAAATTCCAAAATTAATAAAAAACTTCAAAATAACTAAAAAGTGGAAGAAACAACTAAAGAAATTAAAAAAACCTTGAAAAAATCATTTTTTTTCTCATTTTTCTAACAAAAACTAAAATCTTCCTGCTTTCATATTTCCCTTTGGAATTTTGAGAAAGTAGAATTTGTGCAAACGGCCATAGGCCGTTGAAATCGGATGTAAAATTTTGTGTAGATAATTTTTCATATATTATACGTTTTTTTTCGAGTCCGTATGCAAAAGTTAGAGCCGTTTTAATTTGGAACAACCTTTTTTTGCAAAAAAATTCAAAATTCAAATTTTCAAATTTTCCATAAAAGTTAGTTGCATGAGGTACATGCATGTCAAAGGATTTTGAAATTTGAAGTTTTTATCATTTTCATTTATTTATTTTAGACGTTTTTTATACGCGGGGGGTGGGGAGTAGGTATGAGAGGAAAATTAGGGGAGACCCTTTAGTCCGGGTTGGTAACACCAACCGGGACTAAAGGGTGAGGCTTTAGTCCCGGTTGGAGATACCAACCGGGACTAAAGGTCGCTAACCCTTTAGTCCCAGTTCGTATTTTCAACCGGGACTAAAGGTCCCGTTTGAACCGGGACTAAAAATTCCTGGCCCACATAGTCTTTTGAACCAGGACTAATGCTCACATTAGTCCCGGATCAAAACACAACCGGGACTAAAACTCAAATTCATCCTGGACATTAGGCCTATTTTCTACTAGTGAATCCCCACCCCCCCCCCCCCCCCCCCCCCCAACACACCCACCGACCCACCCCCATCCCATTTCCCCTTCATTCTAAATGTAAGTTAGCCAGCCATGGTTTGAGCCTCACCTCTCCCATAAATTAAAATGCCATGGGGATTCCTCCCCCATTTGGTCCATTTTTTAAAATGTTAGCTCCCACGCTGCTCGTCCAGGCCTCAACAAGCTCCTCTCAAACTGATATGACAAATCGAGCACGTGGTGCGTTCATCAATAGTAGCGTGCTGTATTTTTGCGTATCTTTTCTGGTAATGGACAAAACATATACAATAATATCAAGCTGACACATTTTGCCACCTAAAAGCCATAAAACATCCATGCACAGTTTTTGACTGATCAATGCCCTGATCGGGTTCCCCAACGTCACTCTCCAGTGTGCATACATCGTGGCATGTGGAAAAAGTAATCAGTGGAACCCGATCTCTGAGATTCTGACGGATGTCACACGAAACAAGGAAAACCTTCAAGCGCGTGGTCTGCAGTTAGGACGCAGCTAGCGCTAGCTAGGTAGCAGGTGTAGTAGCTCGCGTCCCCGCGGTCAAAACCCTTTCCAGAACCCCCACACGACGACGATCCGATCATCGGCACCTGAGGCCGACGCGCATTCAATTTCGATTTCTGACCCGACCTTCGCATTCAGACCGTCGATGGGGGAAATCTGGCCGTCGCCGTCGCAGTTTTTCCAAGCGATGTCCAGAATATAGTACTAAGTTGATCGGGGCTGCGAGGCTAGCCGATGATATAGTCGCTAAACTAATCGCCAATCAAGCTAGCTAGTGCTCAGCGTCAGCGAAAGCTTAAAGCTAGTGGTAATCTCGATCCGGTCCGATCTTGGTCGATCGGTCCTGTGACGTCGCTCGATCGAAATTCCAGAACTGCGATAGCTCTGGCTACCTCGCTTTCCGTCCCTTTCGGGGAAGAAAGGTGGTTAAGTCGGGGGTACGGTGGCAGCAGATTATAATTAGGACTGTTTGTTTCCTTCACGTCTGAAATGAAAATGAAATTGAAGGCATGCACAATTCGAAGCAATAATAGTACCCCAAGTGTACATGCATGTCAATATCAAGGTTGTCACGATCGATCGGTATCCTGCGCACGCAGGATAGAGGTTCGAACCGTAGGATCATCTAAAACCTGTGTTGAGCAATCTATTTTATTTTCTTAATTAACACAGACACATTCAAGGAATATGACCACTAGTAGAAAACTGGCCTTTGGCCTGGACCATTTAGTCCCGGCCTCCATCTGGGCCGGGACTAAAGGCCCGGCCAAGTCGCCCCAAAATGGCCTAGCCGCCCGGGAGGCTTTGGTCCCGGCCCGTAACGAGCCTTTAGTCCCGGTTTGATACACAAACCGGGACTAAAGGGCTATGCGCTGAGCGGCCAGCATGTGCGCCCCCTTTAGTCCCGGTTTGTGTATCAAACCGGAACTAAAGGTCCCTGCCTATATATACTGCGCCTCTCTCCCCTCTTCCTTGCATTTTTCTTGGATGGAAGAGTGTGGGTGTGTGCTAGCTCTCCTTTTTTTCTTGGATGCACTAGAGGTGTTTGTTGAAATGTGTGTTAGAGCGATGCCGCTTCAGTTCACCGAACACAACTACGATATGAGATGCCCGAGCCACGTTTAAACCTCTTCCTCTTTATTTCCACTTATTCTAAAAGGTTAGCAACTATATTTTCTCGTTTAGACCGCGCGGTACTAATTTTTAGGATCGTGATTGTGTTTGATATACTGTCGTATGATGCAGATGAGCCATCCATGGATGTACGGTGATCGACGCACAGCCGCTTACAGAGAATGCGTGCATTCTTTTCGAGATGCGGCCGATGCGAACAAGCATGGTGGTGGCTATATGTTTTGTCCATGTGTTGAATGCCGGAATGAGAAGGATTACACTTCCTCAAGAGTCACTCAGAGCCACCTGCTTTGGTCCGGTTTTATGTCGGGCTATAATGTTTGGACCAAGCACGGAGAAAGAGGGGTTATGATGGAAGACGACGATGAAGAAAAAGAGAACGATGATGACAACTACCGATCTATGTTCCCTGAGTATGTTGATATCGCAATGGAAGACAATGAAGAAGAAGATCAGGGTGCAGAACGGGAACCAGATGAGCCCGCTGATGATCTTGGCCGGGTCATTTCTGAAGCACGGCGAGGCTGCGACACAGAAAAGGAGAGGTTGCAGTTCGAGCAGATGTTACAGGACCACAACAAATTCTTGTACCCAACTTGTGAAGATGGCCAGAAGAAGCTGGGTAGCACACTGGAATTGCTGAAGTGGAAGGCAGAGACCGGTGTGACTGACTCGTCATTCGAAAAGTTGCTGGTACTGATGAAGAAGATGCTTCCAAGAAAGAACGAATTGCCCGCCAGCACGTACAAAGCAAAAAAGCTTGTCTGCCCTCTAGGATTAAACGTGCAGAAGATACATGCATGCCCTAATGACTGCATCCTCTACCGCGGTGAGAAGTATGAGAATATGGATAAATGCCCGGTATGCACTGCATTGCGGTATAAGATCAGAAAAGATGACCCTGGTGAGATTGAGGGCGAACCACCCAGGAAGAGGGTTCCTGCCAAGGTGATGTGGTATGCTCCTATAATACCACGGTTGAAACGTCTGTTCAGATATAAAGATCATGCGAAGTTGTTGCGATGGCACATGGAAGATCGTATGAAAGACGATAAGTTGAGGCACACCGCTGATGGTCGGCAGTGGAGAAAAATCGAGAGAGAGTTCCCAAGATTTGCAGGTGACGCAAGGAACTTATGGTTTGGTCTGAGTACAGATGGCATGAATCCTTTTGGGGAGCAGAGTTGCAGTCACAGCACCTGGCCCGTTACTCTATGTATCTACAACCTTCCTCCTTGGTTGTGCATGAAGCGGAAGTTCATTATGATGCCAGTGCTTATCCAAGGTCCAAAGCAACCCGGCAACGACATTGATGTGTACCTAAGGCCATTAGTTGATGAACTTTTATAGCTGTGGGCCGAACCAGGTGTACGTGTGTGGGATGAGCACAAACAAGAGGAATTTGACCTTCGAGCGTTGCTTTTCGTAACCATCAATGATTGGCCTGCTCTTAGTAACATTTCAGGACAGTCAAACAAGGGATACAATGCATGCACACACTGTTTAGATCAGACAGAAAGTATATATCTGGACAAATGTAGGAAGAATGTGTACCCGTACAATCGTCGTTTTCTTCCGCCCAAGCATCCCTTAAAGAAAAAAGGCAAGCATTTCAATGGAAAGGCAGAACCCCGGGGGAAGCCTGTCATCCGTACTGGTGCTGAAGTATTTGATATGGTCAAAGATTTAAAAGTAATCTTTGGAAAGGGTCCTGGCAGCCAACTTGTTCCTAACGGCCCTGATAAGCGCGTACCCATGTGGAAGAAGAAATCTATATTTTGGGAGCTACCCTATTGGGAAGTCCATGAGGTCCGCTCCGCAATCGACGTGATGCACCTGACGAAGAATCTCTGCGTGAATATTCTAGGCTTCCTGGGCTTGTATGGGAAGTCAAAAGATACACCGGAAGCACGGGAGGACCAGGAACGTCATAATGGAAGAGATGGCATGCATCCAGGGCAGTTTCAAGGGCGTGCCAGCTATGCTCTTACCAAGGAAGAGAAGGAAGTCTTCTTTGAAGTCCTTTTTAGTATCAAGGTCCCGACTGGCTTCTCGTCGAATATAAAGGGAATCGTAAATATGAAAGACAAAAAATTCCAAAACCTAAAGTCTCATGACTGCCACGTGCTTATGACGCAATTGCTTCCGGTTGCATTGATGGGAATTCTACCGGAAAATGTTCGTCTGGCAATTGTGAAGGTATGTGCATTCCTCAATGCAATTTCTCAGAAGGTAATCGATCGAGAAAGTCTATCAGGGTTACAGATTGATGTGATCCAATGTCTGGTCAGCTTCGAGTTGTTGTTCCCGCCATCCTTCTTCAATATAATGACACACCTCCTAGTTCACCTAGTCGAAGAGATTAGAATTCTCGGTCCTGTGTTTCTACACAATATGTTCCCCTTCGAGAGGTTCATGGGAGTCTTAAAGAAATATGTTCGTAACCGTGCTAGGCCAGAAGGAAGCATCTCCAAGGGCTATGGAACAGAGGAGGTCATTGAGTTTTGTGTGGACTTTCTTCCTGACCTTAAGCCGATTGGTGTTCATGAATCTCGGTATGAGGGTAGGCTGACAGGAAAAGGCACACTAGGAAGGAAAGCAAAAGTATGTATGGACGGGCATTCTTTCTCTCAAGCACACTACACAATTCTACACAATTCCACCATGGTGGCTCCGTATATCGTGAGACACAAGAATATTCTACGCTCCGAAAACCCGGGGAAGGCTGACTCTTGGATTAAAGGGGAACACGAGAAGACTTTCGGTAGTTGGTTACAGATACATCTCATGAATGACGACACCGTTGGAGATCAGCTGTACTATTTGGCCAGGCCACCATCTTCGACTATATGTACTTTCCAAGGGTACGAGATAAATGGGAATACATTTTACACGGTCGCGTGATGTCTACGCACTTCTATTCTTGTAGACACTTGTTGGGCCTCCAAGTGCAGAGGTTTGTAGAACAGCATCAAGTTTCCCTTAAGTGGATCACCCAAGGTTTATCGAACTCAGGGAGGTTAGAGGTCAAAGCTATCCCTCTCAAGCAACCCTGCAATTACGATACAGAAAGTCTCTTGTGTCCCCAACACACCCAATACACTTGTCAGATGTATAGGTGCACTAGTTCGGCGAAGAGATAGTGAAATACAAGTGGTATAGATGATTATAAGTAGCAAACGTGATGTGAAATAAATATCGCTGCGAGCAAACAAGTAACAAAATAGCAAGTAAACGGTATGCAAAGCTTGGAAACAAGGCCTAGGGATCATACTTTCACTAGTGGACACACTCCCAACAATATAACATGAATGAACAAGTAACTTCTCTTTGCTAAGGTACTCTGAATTACTCTCCTATTGAATAACACTAATCATTGCGTAGTGGCTACAGAAGCACCCCTTAAAGTTCATCAAGTACTTGACAAACACCACTCATAGCGATACCCAAATCAGATCACAACTCAAGATAGAAATCATTGCAACTTAAACCAAGTACTAACACGGTGCACACACTCTCACCTTTACACCATGAAAGGAGGAATAAATCACTCAAACTATCATAGCAATAATTATTCTCATAATCCACAAGAGATCACAATCATAGCCTAAACCAAGTACCACCATGATGCACGCACTGTCACCGTTACACCATAGCAGGAGGAATAGATTACTTTAATAACATTGCTAGAGTACACAAAATATCTGAATAATAACATGTACTTGTTCAACATGATACAAAGCTCACGATCACATAAAGATCACATCATGGGAGAGAGAGGTGAACCACATAGCTACCGGTAGAGCCCTTAGCCCCGGGGATGAACTACTCCCTCCTCATCATAGGAGACAGCAAGGTTGATGGAGATGGTGGTGAGGTCGATGGAGACGGCGGAGACGGCGATGGAGACCGATGGAGATGGCTCCGGGGGCACTTCCCCGTCCCGGCAGGGTGCCGGAACAGAGACTTCTGTCCCTCGAAATTCGTCGGTGGCGGCGGCGGAGCTACGGAACTCTTTCTGGAAATCTGATCGGGGGGCTTAGGTTTTTCCGTCCCGAGGCTTCTTATAGGCGAAGGGGCGATGTCAGGGGGTGGACCAGGCGCCCACACACGGGCCCCGCGCGGCCAAGGGGCTGGCCGCGCCAGGCATGTGTCTGGGGCCCTGGTGGCCCCCCTCTGACACCTCTTCGGATGTCTGGAAGCTTCCCCTTGATTTAAGACTTCAGGAACTTGTTTCGTCCAATTCCGAGAATATTTCCTGTGTATCACTTCTGAAACACAAAAACAGCAGAAAACAGGGAACTGGCACTGTGGCACTTCGTCAATAGGTTAGTTCCGGAAAATGCATAAAAGTGCCACTAAGTGTAACGAAACAATATGCAAATGGTGTAAAAACAAGCATGGAGCATCAAAAATTATAGATACGTTTGAGACGTATCATTGCCCAAGATAAAAAGAGCACCAACCAAAACAGTGGTGTCCGCTTTGATGCAACAGACGAGAATGGGCACTGTTTGGAAACATATTACGGGTACATAGAGGAGATATGGGAACTTGACTATGGACCTACTTTTGAGATCCCTTTGTTTCGATGCAAATGGGTGAAGCTGACAGGTGGCGGGGTATTTGTAGACCAAAAGTACGGCATGACAACAGTGGATCTCAACAATCTTGCGTATATGGACGAACCATTCGTCCTAGCCAACGATGTCGCTCAGGTTTTCTATGTGAAGGACATGTCTACAAAAACAAGAAAAAGAAATCAGCAAAAGAAGACATCGTCCGATGAGCCAAAGCGCCACATAGTTCTTTCAGGGAAAAGAAACATCGTGGGAGTAGATGACAAGACAGACATGTCAATAGATTATAATAAGTTTCATGAAATTCCGCCATTCAAAGTGAAGACTGACCCAAGCATCCTACTGAATGATGAAGATTCTCCATAGCTACGACCCAGAAGAAAACAGAAATAATAGTTAGGATTGTTGGTGCAATAATGTAATAATGTATTAAATCTTTTATGTAATGCATGATGAAGATTCTCCATGGCTACGACACACACGGTTACATGGATGGCTGGATGTGAATAATGGTATGGATCGGTCATCACCGCTCTTTAGAAAAAAAGCCGGCTCACTAGTTCTTTTCCCGTCCTGCTCTTTATACACACCGTGCTGCGTCTTCCTAAAGCCCCCCCTCAAAGCCAAAACAAAAGCAATGGCCGCCGTCTCCCGCCTCAACCCCGTTGCCTCGCCTTTCGTTCCGATGGCACTCCTCCCGGCGGGCTACTACCTCTCCCCTACCCCTGTCGCCGCTATACCCAGTCCTGATTTCTTCGCCTCGCAGTTCTTGTACCCACAGCCTCCACATAGAAAATTGTTTTGAATTGCTTATTCAATTTTAAACACTTTTCATATTCATAGTTTTATCAGATTCTAAAATATACATAAAGAATATTAATCAATATAGTTTTAATTGAAAATGGCAAACTAGTTAATAGTTTGGATAGTTAAAGTAATTAATTTTGAAAATAGAAAATAGTTTTGAATTATTTATTCAATTTCAAACACTTTTTATTTTCATAGTTTTGTCAAATTCTCAAATATGCAAAAAGAATATTAATAAACATAGTTTTTAATTGAAAATGGCAAAATAGTTAATACGTAGGATAGTTAAAATAATTAATTTTAAAAATAGGAAATAGTTTTGAATTATCTATTCAATTTCAAACACTTTTCATTTTTATAGTTTTGTCAAATTCTCAAATATGCAAAAAGAATATTAATAAACATAGTTTTTAATTGAAAATGGCAAAATAGTTAATACTTAGGATAGTTAAAATAATTAATTTTTAAAATAGAAAATAGTTTTGAATTATTTATTCAATTTCAAACACTTTTCATTTTTATAGTTTTGTTAAATTCTCAAATATGCAAACAGATAACTATTTATAAAACAAATAAAACAAAAAACAGAAAATAGGCCTTTAGTCCCGGTCCGTGCCACAGACCGGGACTAAAGGCCCTTGTGCTGAAAACCCCCCACCCGAGGCCTTTAGTCCCGGGCGGTGGCACGGACCGGGACTAAAGGCCCCCCTTTAGTCCCGGCCTGAGCCACCGCCCGGGACTAAAGGTCCCGGGGTATAAAACATTCGCCTTCTTCCCCGCCGCTTCATACTTTGCAGTTTTCGCGCGCGAGGAGTTAAACCGACGCCGCCAGGCTGCCTCGCCGCCGTTCGGCCGACCACCGCGCCAGCCGCCGCTGCGCCGCCAGCCTGCCGCGCCGCCGCATTGCGCGCAGGACCTGCCGCCGCGCCGCCAGTCCCCGCCAGTCGCCACCGCGCCGTCAGTCGCCGCCAGTCGCCGCCGCGCCGCCCCAGTCGCCATCACCTGCAAGGTTTTCTTTGCAAAAAAATGTATTTTGTTAATTAGTTAGCTAGTGTTAATTAGGGTTAGGGTTAGAATAGAATTATTTAGTTAGAATAGAATTATTTTAGTTAGAATAGAATTATTTTAGTTAGAATAGAATTATTTTAGTTAGAATAGAATTATTTAGTTAGAATAGAATTATTTAGTTAGAATAGACTTTTAGAATAGACTTATTTTAGTTAGAATAGAGTTATTTTAGTTAGAATAGAGTTATTTTAGTTAGAATAGAATTATTTTAGTTAGAATAGAGTTATTTAGTTAGAATAGAATTATTTTAGTTAGAATAGAGTTATTTAGTTAGAATAGAATTATTTAGTTAGAATAGAATTATTTAGTTAGAATAGAATTATTTTAGTTAGAATAGAGTTATTTAGTTAGAATAGAATTATTTAGTTAGAATAGAATTATTTTAGTTAGAATAGAGTTATTTAGTTAGAATAGAATTATTTTAGTTAGAATAGAATTATTTTAGTTAGAATAGAATTATTTAGTTAGAATTATTTAGTTAGAATTTATTTGCAAATAGAAATAGAATTATTTAGTTAGAATTATTTAGTTAGAATTTATTTTGCATCATATATAGTTTGTTAGTTTATTAGTTAATCAAATGTCCGTTTTTTGCAGAACTATGGATCCACATAGCAGGAACCTCGAAGAGGAAGAACTTCTCGAAGATATAATCAAAGACGCCCCCGACGTTGAACCAGCTGAATCTCCGTCATCATATCTAAACCCCTCCGGAGATGGAATGGAGGTCGACCGACACGAAGATGAAGCCGATGGAGAAGGTGATAACTCCAATGACGGAGAAGGTGATAGCTCCACTGATGGAGAAGCCGGTGGAGAAGCCGGTGGAGAAATAATAAAGTCCGGCGAGGTATACATATGAAGTTCGACAATCACTTGTAATATGTCAAAAATATTGGAGATAGCTCTATATTGTATACATATACATTCATTTGACGAATGTTTCTCCCTCTTAGGCCTCCACATCGAGCAAAGCTACGAAACGAGGCCCGACTAAAAAGTTGGATGCACGGACGCATTACACCTTTGAGGTGATATTGCCTACGGGCAAACCAAAGCTTCCTAAGAATGCTGCTGACACATTCAAGAAGCAATGCGGAGTTCTCGTTAGGGATCACGTCCCGATCAGCGTTCGGGAGTGGAACAAGCGCAAAGGGGCAGCCGATAGTGACTATGTCGCCGAAAGGTACAAAGATAATCTTTGGAATGATATCATGTCACATTTCAACCTGCCAGAATGTGAGAATGAAGACGCCGCAAAAAAACTGAGGGCCAAAGTCAAGCAGTGGACTCTAAAGAAGATGGCCGAACTGTTCCGTAGCTGGAAGAAGAAGCTATGGAAAGACTATCTGAAGACAAAGAAAGTGCCAGTATTCGAGGGGTATCTAGCCAAGCAGGCGAATCACTGGAAGGTATTTTAGGAGTACAAGCAGTCAGAAGATGCCAAGGCATTATCAGAAAAGAATAAGAAAAATGCCGACAAGAAGAAATATCACCACACGCTGGGGCCAGGGGGCTATGAGACTGCCATCCCAAAGTGGGATAAGAAAGAGCAAGATTTGCTAGCTAAAGGCATCATACCTGAACCCATCCGTGATGAGTGGGAATTGAGAGCAAGGAATTGGTTCCTTGCGCATGGTGGTTCATACGACGAAGAAACAGGGGACCTTATCTGCAGTGACGGTCTTAGGATACCCAGGGAGAATTGGAAAAAGATAGTGAAAGAAATTAAAGAGGGAAAAGACAGTTCACTGCAGATAGAGAGAAAGATTTACTCACACTGGTCCTCGGCAATGACGAACATGGAGGACGAACGCGAGGCTTCGGTCCTTCTTACCCGTGGTGGCTTGGGTTTGCCAGAGACCAAGACACTTACAGAAGCCGAGCGAGAGCAAAGAAGCGACTGCAGGATGAGGAGAATGACAAGTTCAACCAGTTGCTTGCCAGGCTTAACGAGCAACAGAAGCAGATTGATGAGCTTAGAGGAGTAGCGCGCCAGGAAGATCCTGCACTCGATATTACCGGCGCCCCATCTAAGCAGAAAAGCAGCGTGGCTGAATCTGAGGCCCCGCCCGACGATGCACGAAGAATGATAGAGGGCGGTCCCGGCTACCCCGTGGATGGAATCAAGGAGTCAACATCATGTGAACTCCATCAGAAATTCAAGAACATATCCATGAAGGTGGCCGTCGGACAAGCTTTACCTTCTGGCCCTGATGCACGCTGGCATGGCCGTGAGATTCCAGCTGGCTTTGCTAAAGTCGGGGTGGATGAAATCATGGCGGGGTTTCATGATATGGAGCTCAACATAGCTGGACCCGAAGATGAGAGGACACTCGGAGAAGTACTGGGTGGAGTCATCCTATGGGACAAGAACTACATCAAGCTTCCAGGCTCGGCCCCAAGGACAACACCGCCTCCGAGTCGTCGCAGGTCACCTACACCTCCATCACCTCCAAGCCCTCCACATGACGACGGCCACCACAACACGAGTCCATCTCGATCACCGCCGCCGGACTTGGGTCGGCCGTCTCCGCCGCCGCCCGCTAAGGATACTAAGCGGAAGCGTGCCAGCAAGAACGCTCCGTCGATGAGTTCTAAGCGACGGAGCTCCCCAAAGCGCAAACTGTCGCCCCTCCCAAAGGTACCTCATGCTAATCTTCCTATCAGACCTTATGATCGTACCGACGAGGAAAACGCCAGGATAGCAAAGGAACATTATGATGCGCAGATGAAAAAGAAGGAACTCGAGCCCCGCCCGGAATACACGGAGAAGCAAATAGCATATGCAAAATACTTCATGACCCTTCCATCACAGTATGACTTGCACCATAAACCTGACGACTATACACGCACATTGCAGAAGGAAGGGAAAAAGAGCAGATCACGTGCAAGTGCAAGTGGGAGCAAATCAAGTTCAACTACAAGCAAAAAAAGATCAGACGTTCCTCAGCTTGGACAACAGGCCAAACAGTCGATCCCACCCCTCAGGGTGTTACCCGAGAATGTTCCCTCTCTGGTGCAGGGGCAAGATTTGGAATTAGCAAAGAAGTGGGCGGCTGAATGGGGTATCCCTTTTGAAGACGTTCTGGCTTCCCAAGACGACAAGTTACCCAAGGCTGTGGTAGCCCCTAAGCCACAGTTTGTCATGGGAGCGCCTTTGGTCGGCAAAGATAAGTTTGATGATCTCCCAACAAATATGCGTTACTTGCATACATGGTACTTAAGTGAATCAAAGAATGAGAGAACGATGATCGTGGCGCGTGTCCCACGGGAGTACTACGGCCGCCCCGAAGACATCCATATCGACTTTGATGAACTCTTCCAGATGTACAATGCCGACGCCCTCGACAAATCGCTTATGAGTTGCTATTGTCTGTAAGTTTTTCAATTCGTTGTCTACATATAACTTGTTCAGTTATTTCAATTCATTGTCTACATATAACTTGTTCCGTTCTGACTTGTACTCTATTATGCAGAATGAAGATTCTGGAATGTAAAAGTAGGAACATCCTAAATATTGGGTTTATTGACCCAGATAAAATACATATAAAGACGCTAACTGATAACCCCAAGGAGACGGAGGAAAACCTTCTAAGGTTTCTAACAGATCAAAATTTCTGTGACCACATACTATTTCCATACAACTTCAGGTGAGGGGTCTTACTCTGTTGTGTCCATTCACTTATAAGTGTAATTGATAAGTTACTGACACATATATATATACATGTGCAGCTACCATTATTGGATTCTGTTGGACATTCAAATTGATAAGGGAAGAGTTGATGCCTTCGACCCATTATCGAGACCCTTGGAACAGTTCCAAAGCCTGCAGGACATGCTCCAAGGGTAATTTCAATCATTCTTGCGCTCTATCGGTCTCTTTCGATGATTTTCTGATATATCAATTAATGAAAAACTTAGCAAATCATTTTCCTTGTCGGGCAGGGTTTGGAAGCGGTTCAAGTGCGTGACTGACGGTATCGAGCATGAGAAGCTGACCTTTAGAGCGGCTCAGGTAAGTAGTAGTATGATATACTTCTATTTTCAATACATTTATGATGCTAGATTATTATTTTGATTATATATATTCTATTCTTGTAAAGTGCGACCAGCAGCCATGGGGGACGCATCTATGCGGATACTATGTTTGCGAGACCATTCGCACGTTTACCCCTGAGCACAAGGATTACAGATACGACGTAAGCAATGAACATTCACACCTCTATTTTTACCCGTCATTCTTTGTTATCATGATTGATATTCATATTCATCTCCTCTTCTTATATAGTACACGGCCATGAGGGAGAAGTACCTACCAGAGCAACGCGCGATTGCTGTTGCAGAGGAGCTAGCGACCTTTCTGAGGACGGAAGCTATAGATGACAAAGGACGATTTAGTGTAGCTAGGGGCCATTACTGATGTTGGTCCATGTAATCGAATAGACGGGCTCTAGTCCCGATAATTCTGATCTCCATATAATTGTATATATATGCTCGCTTGTAAGATAAGTTAATCTTATATATATGCATAAACTAATTTCCGAACACCAAACAAGGCACCAAACTAGGCATCACGTTAATCCCCCGAACACCTGAAACCCTAAAACCCCTAAACCCTAAAACCCTAAAGCAAAAAACAAAAATCTGCAGATGCCCTTTAGTCCCGATCTGTGTTACAAACCGGGACTAAAGGTCCTGGCCCTGATGCGCTCGAAGCCGCCCACGTGGACACCCTCCAGTCTCGGCTGGTAACCGGGCCGGGACTAAAGGTTTAGCCTTTAGTCCCGCGGCTGGGGTCCCGGTTTGCAAACCGGGACTAAAGGCCCTTACGGGCCGGGACTGGAGGCCCTGTCCCCACTAGTGGACCGATAGTGATTAAACTGGCTCGAATGGTTAAGGTACATGTGTCCACGCTCCACAGTGTCTTGGACCACTGTACGTACGATCACGACTTAGTGGCTACACTTCTGTTTCATCGGTGAAGACGAAAGAAACGAGCTGCTGATTGCCTGGTCCCGGCAGCGGAATTTTAGTCCATGCTCATGTAAGAATGTTAGGCTAACTAGGCTAGGCGGCGGCTCTCATCTTAGGTGGGCGAGAACGTGTGCCGAGTGTTGGAGAGAGATTGGCGAAAGAATGTTTTGGTACTGGAGATGAAGACGTGGACGTCCCGCCATTTTGTTCAAAATTCTTACTGCTTTCTGCTGGAAAAAGGACACCAAGTTGGTAGTTTTCCACTTATATTCCCACGTTGCAACTTTCGTGATATGGAAAAGGCAGATACATAATGTTGCATATAATCAATTTCAATCCTATTTTCTTATGTGCTAGACTGCTAGTACAAAACCATGGCCAACTAGTTGACTGCCTTGGAAAAAGACCGACCTCTACGCCGCCAAAAAGTTTCGACAAGCTCTAACTTTTCTAGATTTGAGAATGCAGCATAAACTTTCCTAGTACCTTTGTAGAAGCACATTTTTCGTTACAGAAAGCTCGTTCCACCTAGCTATCCCTAGGTAGTTAATCAACAACTTGTCCGATTATTTATTAGTTTGCATTTTATTTTTTGGGTTTCTCCCGAGCCATAAATTTCTCCAGCTTGTAACAAACTTTGTTTTCTCTCAAATCATTCCCGAACATGCATTTACCTGCAGTACATTTCTTTTAGATAAAGAAAGGGTGGAACCCCCTGCACTCCATTGCATGCAACAAAATTACTAGAGTTTAAGCGCGAGCTGGGAACTCAACAAGATACGCTTAGATGTTACAGAAGCAGGGAACGACACCAAAAGACATGCACATGAAAACAATCTACACAGAAGAACGCACAAGGCAAATAATTTTGATAAACTTCTCACAGGAAATCTCTCGCCAATGATAAACCAACTTAGCTGATGAGTAGCTTGCATGATCTTTGTCAGGTAGCCCCACAAGCAAGACCTTCATATCCATGCAATTCGCACCAACTCTCCATATAGATGATCCAATAGCATCAAATTTGCATCCAGCAAGCTCAACTATTTGTTCAGGTGCACACCAGGTGCGAGCTTCTCATCAGAGCATCAGTTCTTCACAAAATTTCCTTGACACCTATCCAGCTTTGTGGTTGGAAAAATATTTCAATGTGAATTGACAAAATTGTCCATAAGACAGCTCAAGAAAAAATATTCAGACCAAGGTTCTTACTCTCACTCAACCACCATTTAGCAAAAGATTCAAAATTATTGCTAATCTCTATGTGAGAAATTGAACAAATGATACTGCAAATATTTTAGCTACCACACATTCAAAGAAAAGGCATCTAGCAGATTCCTGTTCGTGGCAAAATAAAGAGCACATATCTTTCAATTGCCTTTACCCGCGGTACATCACTACAAAAAAGGGATATCATAGTTGATCCAAGATTTTTTTTGACCAACAACAAAATTAAATTTATATAATTTATATGAAACTTCTATATTTTCTAGGACTTGTTTTTATACTGATACATTCTTTACAAATATATTTTTATTTATGCCTAGTTAATCACATAGCAAACTTATTAATTTTTTTGTAACATACTTTTTCATAGTTTTGTAATCTATATAATTGAAAATACACATGCAATGTGCTAAATTGATTTTAAGTATGTGTCACAACATAATTTTCTCCATAATTTTTTTGACTAATGGATAAAATGTATAGCGCATACATCTTTATGGTAGAGAGCATATGAGCAAATGATATGTTAATAAGCATATATGTAGAAACTTCTAGAGTATAACTTGAACTACTGGCATGATTCTTCACTAGGATTTTTTCTGGCCAAATATGTCTTGAGAGTTACCTTACGGATTTAGTAAGAAGTTAACAGCATGTGCATGGTAGGTACTTGCTATTGAAAAATACCCATAACAAATTCAAAAAATTACCATAACACTAATTAGTAGTGAACAGAAAATGCCATGGACTCTCTACTTTTTCATACATATGATTTGATTAATTAGTATGTTTGCATGGTATCTCATGTATACAAGCGCTCACGTTAGTTCGCCAAATACTAATCCTTGCATGCAAGTTAACATAAATTTCAGTACAATGGGCAGGACTTCCGGGAGAGTAGGAGTAGCATCCTAACAAAACTCATTGCCGTCGAAGATTTTTTTATCCATGCGCCTCCTCTCAAGGTCCGGGGGAGGGGGCAGTCGCCCTATTTGTCGGCGGCAGCGAGAAGACCCCATATGCAACACCATATAACTTCCATGGTCGCGGCCACAAAAAAGGTGATATCCGACCCCTCTCTCCACTTGGTACCGCACACTAGATTTGGTAAAAGATCTAGTTCTATCATGATTTTGTTGTGAGAGACAATGTATTATGACTCTTTTACCATTCCGGATTATAATAAATCAATCAGGTACCTAAGTACATATTTGAGATGCTACATGTTTTCTTGTTATCCATGATTGCTAATTTATCAAGAGAACAATTTCTTTTAGTTAGTTGCTAGGAAAGAGAGATGGTGGGATAAAATGACCTTTCTTATCAACGTCTTATATTGTGGGAGGGAGAAATATATTTTAGGACACTTTTCTTTAATTTGTTGCAGGCTAGGGAAAAAGTTTTTGGTGGTGGACTATGAGATCAACAAAACGTACTCCTTCTGCTCCATAATGTAGTATGTTTTGACAAACTAATTTAGTTTGCAAAAACATACTACATTATGAAACAGACAGATGTCCTATGTTGCAATTTACCAGCATGTAAGGATATTCGATATCAAAAAAACCACTCTCTTAAATAAGCATGTGATCAGTATTCAGTACTATCCTCATCCGGCAGGCCGGCAACAACTACTGTTTGACACGCCAGTACCCTAAACTCTGCCAAACCTGGTGCACTCGATCGGACGGCCGATATACATCGATCGCTGGCCATGCACGACTGTTCATCCATACGCGCGCACCGTACGTAGCTACGTAGAGCATAGGGAAATGTTCGAACGACGGGCGGGCGCCACCACGTGAAATGCTCCCCGGCCCCCACACGCGGCCGGGCGCCTTCCTCTCCCCAGCTATCACCTTCACGCATCACACATCCGTCCCCTTCACTCCATCACTAGCTACCGCTCAGGTTCACCTCCCCGTCCCCGTCGCTCTCCTCCCCATCGATCGCCCGGCCGCCCGCTCCTGCTGCGCGCGGCGCCCTGTCGGCTGGCCGCCGGCTAAGGCCGCGTGCATGGATTCCTCGTCCACCGCCGCCGGCCCTCCCTCCTCCTCTGCGGGCATCGGCGAGCAGCAGCATCAGCCGGCGCCACCGCCGCCTCAGGATCCGCACCCGCACCCGCCGCCGCCGCAGCAGCTGAGCAGGTACGAGTCGCAGAAGCGGCGGGACTGGAACACGTTCCTGCAGTACCTGCGCAACCACCGGCCCCCGCTGACGCTGCCGCGCTGCAGCGGCGCGCACGTCATCGAGTTCCTCAAGTACCTCGACCAGTTCGGCAAGACCAAGGTGCACGCCGCCGGCTGCGCGCACTACGGCCAGCCCAGCCCGCCGGCCCCCTGCCCGTGCCCGCTCCGCCAGGCCTGGGGCTCCCTCGACGCGCTCATCGGCCGACTCCGCGCCGCATACGAGGAGTCCGGCAACGCGCCCGAGTCCAACCCCTTCGCCGCGCGCGCCGTGCGGATCTACCTCCGCGAGGTCCGCGACTCGCAGGCCAAGGCGCGCGGGATACCCTACGAGAAGAAGAAGCGCAAGCGCTCGCAGCCGACGCTCCCGGCAGCCGCTGGCGAGGGGACGAGCTCAGCTGCCGGCGGTCAAGGAGAGCCAAGTGGTGGCGGCACCGCGGCGGCTGCACCACCCACTGGTGCTCCGCCGGGAGGGAGTAGCGGCACTGCTGCACCTGCAGCTGCAGGCACCTCCCGATGAGTATTACAGTAGGATCAGAGAAGATCAGAAGAGACCTCCTAGTCTTATTTGTTCCGTACGTGTCGCTATACATCGATCGCGCTTATTTTGCATGGTTTTGAGCTATTTCCTTTGCCATTTGGTTTCATCGATCATCCTTCTCCCCCCTTTGCTTGTTTCATTTCTTCTAGTCGTCTCCACCAAGTCCTAAAAATTTAGCTGCCTAGCTAGTAGGTCAGTGAGTAGCTGAGTAAGTATATTTTGGTGCCAGTCATTGAGGCTTCAAGAAGTTTTGGGAGGTGAACAATTAACCACTGCTGTTTTGCTCATGTCCCATTGTGACAAACTAGCAAGATTTGATGTTATTTAAATATTTAAGAGATCTTCCATTGCAACAAGGAATCTCTCCTCCATCTTCTTTTGTTTAATTATTACTGACTGTTCTCTATAGTTTGTGGCAAATAGTCGGACACTGCGGCAGTGCTCACACATACATTTTCACTTCAATTAAATGTGATTCACTCATACTGTGCAAATGGAGACACACACAGATGCAAATTAAAAGCCTGCATCAATGGTGCATGTACTCCTCTAGTGCACACACACAGTCATCAACCAGTGCACTAGTTACCATTTAACCAAATTTCCACTTGAGTTTCCTATATTTTATCTTGCATGCATTTCAGAACCGGCTGGAAACTTTCCCTGCAGAAATAAAGCTTCCAAATTAAGGTTTTCATTCATGTAAACTAGCGCACCATTACCACTTTGTTTAATTGAGAACGAGTTTCTGGATTTAAATCTGTCTTTGGAGTGTCTTGAAGGAGTAGAACATGCAAGAGCCAGTACTATAGTAGTAGTAGCTCTGAAAGAAGTGAGGAGGAACTAGATTGAAGAAGATCTTCCTGGTCCCCGGCCGGATGGGACACTGTAGACTGCCGGGAGTAAGCTAGGCCCATGGCGACGATCACACGTGCGGGCTCGCTTATATATCCACTGTTTCTCTTTCTCTCTCCAAAGATCACACTCCCCCCACTTGATCTTCAACCTCCGGCCGGGCATGCAGCACTCGTCTGCATGCATGCATGCCTGCCAGTGCAACTTCCGGGAGCTTGGTTTCTTCCCATGCCCTTATTTTTTCACTCCTGCGTCTTGAAATCAAATTCGGAGTGAGATACATCAGATTACAGATCAATCCAGATACACGCCTTCAGCCGCTCGTTCTCTTCTCACATGCACACCGCCTGATCTGATCGTGCTCCTGATCGATCTCTCGTTCCTCCTACCGGCGTTTGAGGTCGATCGAGATGCATTTCTGAAACCGCCATTTTCCCTTTTCCGAGGAGAGGGAGAGAGAGAGAATGCAGAAAAGGAGATATACTCTCTAAAGAGAGGAAGAAGAACAGTAGCTAGCCTTTTTCCTCGCGAACGGACGACGCACGGCCTCGTGTGCAGTGTCCTGGGTCGATCGCTAGGGCCTGACCGCCTGATCGATGCGAGGAAAGGGATGCTAGCTCGATCTATCGCCTCTCTCGTCTTTTGCATGGCCCCTCATCGCATCATTATCAATCATCGATCCTAGATCAGGCTGTCCCTGCACGCTGACTGGCCATCCATCTGTGATCCGCTCGATCGATCTGCACTGTGGCTACGTACTGTGCATGCGCTTTTGCCCATTTTTATGCATGGAAAACTTGCCTCTCCACCCATGGCCCCACCGTGCGAGCACCCCCCAAGCTTAAAAACCCCACCGGCTTCCTCCGGCCGTGTACTTCATTTTAATTCCCTCACGTCGGGTCTTGTCTCGAATTAACTTGGTAGACCACACCTGAAGCTGATCCATCGGTTTTTTTGAAGTACTGTTTTTCGTTTCTTTTGATTAATAAGATGGGAATTTTATGAAAATGGGTTTACAACTTCGATCTTGATGGATAATAAATGGAAAATTTTGCTACAGGGCATCGTTATTTTATGGCGTTTGGCAAAACACCGCCCGATTGTGTCTTTGTCAAGAACCATTACGATTTTCTGGCACATTTGCCAGAACACGCGCGTGGACAAAAATGAAAAGTTTGGCACATTTTCTTCAAAACTGGTCAAAGCATGGTCATCCCACACAAAAGTGCCAAAGATTTTCATGGGTATGTTGATCTCTTTCCACAAGGCTCCAGTGGCAAGTAAATTTTGTAACTGGAGCTTGGGTGAACATTAGATGAAAACATGAAGGTTCTTTAGTTGACTACATGAAGTGAGCAATACCAACACAAGTAATTCGTCAACCACATAACTGACGATTAATTGACCACCAATCTTATAATCGTAATGAAGGTCACGAGGATAGTAGAGATGGGAGCACGGTCCCGAGGGGATCTCTTCAGAGAAAATAATAAGACAGTAGTTTACTAGATTCAGAACCTGAGATGGGTAATAGCCCTACATCCTACTACGAGTGTATGTTGATATGAGGGTCTACAAGGTACCATAATTAGATTGAATCTAAAAATTAGGTCTTGAGAATGTCGGTCTACTATGGCTTCCAGGAGGTTGGCTCTTCTGCAGGGGTCTCGGATTGTTTATATAGATGTGTCTTTCTAGGCTAATATTTTTTATTCCTTGTTACGATACGATCATCTGATCTCCAACTAACCAGGAATATATCTTCTTATTGCGATTTGATCCCTTATGTAGGGCGTCCTCCTTATCTCTTGCGAGTACTTTCCTTGGCACGACTTTGTGTGGGCCTCAGAATACTTGAGACACTCTTTGACATGGCACGTCGATGCCCATAGGGTATCCACACTTGAGAGCTTCATTATTATTCTCTCACACACAAAGTTTAGTCATTTTATTTTTTCAATAAAAGGCAAGATATTAATATTAAGAAGATATCAAGTACACCTGGCCTCTGCACCAAATCAATAGCAAGACCAATTCAAGACCTCAAGGATGCACAAACCAAATTATTGAACACAAAATAGAAAATTTAAAGTAAAACAAAAAAAGTAGCATCCAAATGTCGGGCCGAGCCACATCAACCACCACTCGAGACATTACAACATATGATCTTGAAGCATCCATGTTGCATAGTACCTAAAGAACACCGAAATCGCCTTTGCTCATTTTCCTTAGTTTTCTTTAATCTTGGAAGGTCGTTTCATCATATAGTAGCTAGCTAGCTAGGCACATATAAGGATTGCAACAAGGCTAGTTAGCTAGGTTGCTTGTGCTTTATTCGATCGGGGGGCGTGTAGTTGCAACGTCGGATCGACCGGCGATCCTTTTGTTGTTTTGTTACTACTAGAAGACGTACTAGGGCGTACGGACAATGGTAGGGAGGATTATTTGGGGGAGCGGCACACGCATCATTGGATTCTCGATCTGTGATGATTGGAGCCGTGACATTATAATTCGCGCCCGTACGTACATTCGCTGCACAGGCTAATATACAAGCCACACCCGACCCCTCGTCGCTTTGTTCTTTGCTGTCATAGGTTGTCGTCTTGATTAATTGGTGACACACCTCCATGAATGGTGAGTGCCAAGATAACTAATGAGGACCGTACTATGCGTTCCATCCTAGCTCTCTCTCTTGCAAAACCAGAAGACCGGCGACACTAAATATCTTCTCAATTCTTTTAACGTCATTTTTTTCCCTCTCGGAACGTATAACCAATTAGCGATCCATTTTTGTTAAGGTCGCTTGGTGGCCGATCTTTGAAACTGGAATTCCTGATGACCTATTTTGACAAAAAAATTATCAGCAATTGCCGGATATTATTACGATTATAGGTAGGTTATAACTACTTACTTATCTAGTAACTTGGCTTTCTAAGCATTATTCTCCATCTTTGCAGGAGTTGCGTGATATTTTTTGTGAAATAGCCATCTCTTATTGTTGATAACAATTCAATATCCACTCTCTATCTCTGCATAACATTGCGGTGTATGAAAACATAACATTGCGGTCTCTAAAAAATGTCAAAATTATCCGATAACTATGGTTATGTGTAATTGTCTGCTATTAATTGACAACTGTATTTTAGCTTTTGCAACATGTGCGATAAAAACATTCGTGGAAAAATTACAATATATGATCTACTATCTCTGTTCTGAAATAAGTGATGTGGGTTCATTTAAATTTGCATGTATCTAGACATATTTTAGTATAGATATATTTAAATATAGACAAATTTATATCACTTATTTTTGGACGGAGGGAGTAGTTTGGAAGCCCTTATTAAGATGAACTCAGCGGTGTACAAATCGCCTACCACTTTAACATTTTGTGAAATAAATCCCTTTTTTGAAATTTGCAATTAATGTTGAAAATGTCAACATGACGCGGTATACTCCTCAATTATGTATAGGGGGGGGGGGGGGGGGGGTGGTGGGATCGGCACAATCAGACTAATTTGCACATATATTCTACATAGAATTTTAGTCAAACCTCATGATTATCTGAACCTATGGGTTTATTTTCGGAAAGGGAACTCCCGCTTCTACATCAATCGATGTACATAACCCTTCCAAAGCTATGTGTAAACAACATTACTAATAGATGTTCGAGTATGTGGGCTTCTCATATATGTTTGTATGAAACAAGTACCGTGAGGTTTTGTTTTTACCAGTGATCTATACTCCTGACTCTGCATCATGCATGCGATGTATAGAGCCGCTTACTAGCTTGCTCGTCGCTCGTGGTGTGAGGTGATGTGATTGAATTGCTGTGTGTGTGTGTGTTCAATGTAAATAGCTGCGTGCAAAAAAAAAAAAAAAAAGCTGCGTGCATGTGCTTTGTACGACGCTACTTCAGTATATGTTCACTGACTCACTGTGTCGTAGCAACAGATAGGGCATTGCACAGGAGCTGCCCAATGCTTCCACATCCTACTGTTTCTCTCCTTTTCAGAATACTCAGTTTGTGCAGGTTGAGTAAGGTGCACACGGTACATTGTCCGTACCGCAAGGTACTGTGCTACCGTACGTACTTGGGGCCGTACTTGTGTAGTTGTCTGGGATAGAGCATGCAGTATACACAGTACGAGCATGCATGCATGCGTAGGATATATAGCCGACGATGCTGCAGTTAGATCAAGAAACAAGCATGCAAGTTTTACACGGGAGACTCTTTTCTCCATAAAGTTAAACCAGTCTGTTGGCCCACACCAATCATGAAGATCCTTCTTCATTTGTCACATGAAGTGCATGTGCATCTTGAAATTTTGGGTTAATTAAAACAGCACCCATTTGTGGGTGGGAGAAAGTATCCCGTGAAAACCAGTTTCCAGTGGAAACTTGAAAACTTCAACGTGGACCTTTGGATATTGAAGATGCGGTCGAGATCTAAATCAGCCTGTACCAAACATTTAGCAAATAAACGCCCGCCTGCCTGTTTGTATCTTTGCACAAACCCACGTCAGTTACTGTTTCTTTACCAACCAAGACCCTAGAACGTGGTACTAGTACATCAGATTTTGAAGCCTTCTGAGATCTAAGAATCATGCAAGGATCTGTACAGTACCCGTCATTATAAGGAACAAACCTGAATAAGAAGATCCATAGAGTTCATAGGCACACGGAAGAAAACCTGAATGATTTCAACACAAAATGTAGAAGAATCGTCAAAGAATAGTTATTTCAACTTTAAAAAATGAACTTCCGTGCATGTTTGGTAAGTATCATCACAGATCAACTCGAGATTCATACAAGAAATAAATCAAAATCAAAACAAAAAATCAGGAAAAAGGAAATAACAGATATTGGGAGATGAATCAGAGCACTCCAAGACCAGATCAGTGGGGGAGGGGGAGTGGCCGCTTTGGTGAATGAACTGACGGTAGACCGTCCAGGTCTCTTGCCGGCCAGCGGATGGACGGACCGGCAAGCGGGCGCCCCAGATCCGCGGCCACGAACCGCGGGACGGGAAGGCGGTCGTCGGCCACCTTGCTGGTTAGGGAGGGCGCCTGGCCGCCACCAATGGGTTGTAGGACGGGGAAGGTCGCACTATCTGCCGTTGTGCAGACCTCGCCAGGTCCTAGCTTCGAAAAGGGCACCGCCGCTCAACTCCCAGGGACGAGGGGAACGAATGCTATCTCAGCCCCTGGTTGGTAGGGAGAGAAATTAAGGAGCAGTTTTTGCAAACAACCAACCAGGTTGCGGGCGTTTATTTGTAAATGTTCGGTATAGGTTAGCTTTAGATCTTGACCGCACATTCGAAATCCAAAGGTCCACGTGGGAGTTTCCAGGTTTCCACTGGAAACTGGTTTCCACGGGATACTTTCTCGGTGGGTTGTAGGGAACAAAACTGGGAAGGAGAGTCTAAAACAGCAACTCTAAGTGTACAAACAAAATTTTGAACAGACCCCACATTTCTTACCCAGTACTTAAGTCACACATCGTTCCTCATTACATGTATTCAGATTTTATCTAGAACTACAAGTATTTGTTTCACCATGATGTATCGGCACCTCGATTCGTAAATACATTATATGTCCAACCATGAATTTGTGACTACAACCAGGAAATAAAGGTCGCAAATAATATTTGGGAGAAATTATTTTGCTCTGCTCACCTATTTCCTAAGTTTAGATTTTGCTCCGAAATTTTATTACCGTCTAGGTCCTTTGCCACATAAATGAATGTGGTTCTCATTTTTTCTCCCTCGTTTTGAGATCCAATAAAATATTAGCACATAGAAACAATATGTACTATTGATATCATTAGATAAATAAAATATCAAATGGTATTCATTTTTAGTGTCATTATATTAATCCTCTCCAAATAAAAAGATGGATGAACACCTAGCCTCTGTATTGCTTCTGCATGCCATTCATCATCACTACATATGACACCGCTCTCATTCATCATTAAATGTGGTGCCATATCAATATTTTACCTATGATAACGCGTTAAGAAACTTGCATTGTAAAATGCCTTAATCTTTTTATAATAGCAATGGGACACAATATTACGTGCAGGTGGGTGCCTGCGTGATCTATGAGAATTTGAATACATGGTTGTTCTTGTACTATCTCGTGTATTTTTAATTCTTTTTTTAGTTGGCATAGCTATACTTTTAGATAGATATTAAGCCAAAGCTAAGCAATCCTAAGGAAGAATGATTCTTTATCCAGTGCAGCGAGCACTCAATGTTGATCACGAATGAATTAGTGGGGTCTGATCGAGATTAACTCTACTTATATTTCCCACACAAAATTATGCGCCATGATAACATGTACGGAAGCTCACTTTACTAGAGAACTTGGACAAGAAGAATATATATCAACAACGTTAGCCTGTACAGTGTAGCTATAGTGTACATGCACCCGTGGAGCTCACGGCGAAAACAGGAAAAGAGAAAGGAAATAGATAACCGAAAGCAAAGCAAAGGTTCCCGCAAAAGAAAAATGAAAAATAAAGGAGTTTTACATGTTTATCACTCAAAATGGTTTTCTCCAGCTGCTAGCATATGCTATTTAAAGAAACAGAAATTTTGATGGCGTATGCATGTATGACAATTAAAAAAAAAATAGGGGAAGGAGTACTGGGTAGCCTAGGCGTGTAGCTAGGCGTAAGCATGCATGGCTTGCTGATTACTTGGGTGTCCACTGTCCAAGCATGCATCATGCATGTTCATGGCTAGTTAATTAGCAGCTAGTTTAGACACTGATGCCATGCACACTGGGGATGGACCAAGAAGAGCTTCCCCACCTGAATCATGGCTAGCTAGCTAGTTCCTACTTCCTAGCTTAATCATGGTACATGCTAGTGCAACATCGGTCTAATTACTAATTAGTCTCCTCAAGTTTGAGTAATTTTGCGGCTAAACCTCTGCAGCTGCCGCGACTCCGTGCGAGCTAGAAATACCTTTTTCAAGATCGGGGTAACTTGGTGTTAAATTTCGATCAAGAGGCAGTCGGTTCAGATATACCCCGTCCAGGAGTATAAAATATAAGATGTTTTAGTTTTTTTCCGACACATGTATCTGAATGTAGGAATGAAAACGGAGTAGAAACGGACGGAACTAAGTGGTGCCACATTTGTTTTCATGTATTTGTGCAGAAGCAGAAATAAATACAAAAACACCAAAAACAAATATGAAAACGGATACTTCCGGAAACAGATATGGAACGAATACGGTGCGAACATGGACGAAAAGCGGATAATTATCAGAACCAAAAGACTACCTAAATAAATCAAAAAATTTGTTCCCCAATCCTATCAAGATTACTCAGTATAATAGGGGAGTAGGGGTGTGTTGCTTTGATAGTTTAATATGATAAGGTCACATATTAGGCCTGCTAGATCGGCCATACAAAATAACCATAAAATGGAAATTCTATATTAGTCAAAAACGGAAACTTCCGTTTCCGCATCTGTTCCGCCAGAAAATGCCGTTTCATTGCCACTTTCGCCAAAAAAAATTCGTTTCCGTTTCCACAGATTTCCATTTTTGTTTCTATATTTTTATTCTGTTTCTATTTTTCCATGGAAAAGTCAGAAAGTTTCCGCTTCACTTTCATCCCTATCTAGATGTCTTTTTATCTAAAAGATGTCTAGATACATGCTACAGTGTAGAAAAATGCTAAAACATCTTATATTTCAAAACGGGAGTATTAATTTGCACCGGCGCGTGTTCGCAGAGTGCACGGCAGCCCGGCAACATGATGCAAACCATCTCAACGGCAAAAGCTCTGTGGTAATTACGTGTAGAAGTTTCAAAAAAAAAAGTACCACGAAAACAACTCTCTTACAATATATTGAGGGGACGACATGATATACACCTTTAATGTTGGAAGATCAAATTCGTTCGCATCACGAAGATACAGAAACAAGAAAAGATAAGAATAGTGACGGCGGATAGCGAACGGATCCTCGTTCTCTGCGCGAACTTAGATACAGAAAGACAGGAGGGGTCTCATATTTCTACATGCTTCAAAATCTTTATTGTCCAATGTACATAATTAGCCAATGGACAAGTATACAAAACATGATCTCATATCCTGTCTGTGCGCATCTGTTAACACTACCCTACGACTGTAACATCCCTATGATTTCGCTTTGACGAGAAAAGAATCGGCGCAACAGAGTGCACAAGTGTATCTATACCAGCAAAAATTCAGGGCTGTCTGGATCAGCCCCAAATTATATCTCTGATGTACACAAGAATCGATCCAACCGGAATCTAAAGGATCAACAGAATCTTTGTGCGCTGATAAGTCCCTCAGAAGTCTTGTCCATGTCATCCTGATCTGGAAGCCCCAGGACGCCAGAAAGTCTTTGTAGCAACAAGATATTGCCGCTTCACAATTACAGTTTCATAATGCAGAGAGCGAAGAACTGGGCGCATCTTTTTTATCATGTCCATGGTGTCTTTCAACACAAACCATCTGCCAGGCCTCAATATTCTGTCGACTTCGGCTGCTACGTCAAGGATGTCACACCTAAAGGTAGACACTGATATCAGGCTACACTCTGAGAAAGGGAACACAGGTAGTAAATTTTGTCAAGGCCTGAATGTTTACCTTTCTATAAGACTTCCAAGGAGATCACTCATGTGAAGAACATCATAGGTCCTTGGGTACGTGTTGAAAGATTCACACCAATCATGGTATACCCCAATCAAACCTCTGCTGAAAATAATTGGCAACGTATCTGACATCCCAATAGGTACGACATTCATAACCCATAGAGGTTGATCAACAAGTGCTGCTGCAAATCTGGTCAACAAAACTAGCCTGATTAATATCCCAATCATGAAATAGTCTTTAGTTAGTCTGATAACAGATATACCTGGCTCAGAAAAAAAGACAACTACTTTACCTACACAGATCTACATCTAATTACAGAAATAAGATCTTTAGTATCAGTGTATCACTAAGGAAGTTACTGATTTGCATAATCCCCATAAGAAAACAGACATCTGACTTGGCAGTCCAAAATAATTAGTACCCCATAAAAGGACACATTTACTCCATTGCCGAAAGAGGACAACTGGGTTCAACTATTTTTGAATTAAGAACTACAGAATAGTCAAAACCCAGGCCAAAGCAATGAACCAACATCCAAAAAAAAAACATATACGGAGTATAAGTACTAAAGCTAGGAGCCTAGAGGATTGATATCTGTAGCACAAGAAAATGAATTTCACAAAATTAATCATCACAAAGTTGTCTTCTCTTACCCTCCATAACCAGCATTCATGTCCATTACATTACGAACACTAGACCAATTAACTGGAAAGTCATTAGAGTGTATGTCTGAAATGACTTGTTTCCAATACTTTGTATCAGCATCAAACTTCTCAGTAGTGGCAGAATCATAAGGTACGTTTTTGTATCTGATAAGTCTTTCAGGCCATAGAAGGGGTGAGTTGTTCGCTTCATCTGAAGAAACAGCAGTTGGCAAAATGCAACTATCAAGAGGAGCGTACCTGCAAAAGCAAAGATGAAACTAATGAGTTTAGATAACACCATTTCGAAACCATTGTGTAAGTTACTTATAATCTATGATGTCTACAACATCAACAATCAGGATTGGCTGCAAATGGTATGGATCACACAACTGATGTCTGCTAGTGAGCCAGTAAGTTATAACCAGAAAGAAACCACTGGCTGCTAGAAGACCTCTAGCAGTCTGTGTTAGTGAAACAAAAACAAGAAAATAGGACAAGCTATAACGTACCAAGGAAAACGTGATCCATCTTTCTCGGAGCACAGATGGGGTTCATTGGTCTTCCTCTGAAGGTAGCAAGAATTTGAGGTCGGTTTTTGGTAAATAACAACACCAATTCCATTAATATCTTGAGATTTTACTACTGTTCTCCAGCAGATTGATTTGGTCAGAGTAACCATTGCTGCCACATGTAGGAGATACGCAGTTAGCACAAAATTGCCAACAAAAATGACACTACTTGCAAAGTGAACAATGTTGTGGCAAGAAGCAAAATTACACATAAAATTAACTAGGCAATGTTGTAGACATCTTCAGAAATTTGAGTAAAATAGTGGCATTTGCTTAGTAGTGACACCATTACTTGTTCTACCTCTCAAGCACGTTTTCATGTATGAGGAAGCTAGATATCCTTCTCCACAGAGTTACCTAAACCAGAAGTAGCTATTACACTTCCCTATAGTCTCCAACTTTGATTCAGTGTATTATAGCCTGTTTTGTCAGCAATCCTCACAGATATGAAATATATGTTCATCTGTTCTAATACTTGTCAATATCTAAAGATATTATTACTAGGATGAAAATTGAGGCTATAACATGTAATAAAATATGTAAGCTCACGAACCATTCCAGTCATCTTGATCTCTTTTTTCTTCACGATAGACAGGGGTTGCAGACCAAATGAAAAATCCTCCAGGCCTTAGCACTCTGTTAAGCTCCAATAATGGTTTTCCACCTGCAACATTCCCAAATAGTAATAGATATTCAAAAGTAAATTAGCATGAGAAAAAAATACTACAGCTAACTGCAAATAGAAGATATAGATACTATGGTAGCTGACACTTACCATTCTCATACCAACGGACCCTGCACCTTGCACAGTGGACCACATCAAATGCATTATCAGGGAAAGGAAGCTTTTGAGTTCCAATCACTCCTAAAAAGGCTGGAATTCCGCGCTCTAATGCAAACTGTATCTGAGCTTCATGCTCATCTTTTGGGGCCAATGACATAGTAATGACATTCCTGTCAAGCAGGTATCCACCAAAGCTGGCAACACCACATCCAACATCCAGGACAGTTCTTGTATGTGTTCCCCATTGAATGGTAGGCATTATCTATAAACACAATTATACAGGAAAATTATGATATGACCTCTGGAAAAAACAAGAAGCTTTGGTGACGAAACCGGTGGCAGCATTCTAGAGAAACCTTTAAATGACTATACCCAATAGGAGTAATTATTTAAGCAATGCAAGCACCGTATTAAGTGCCGAAACAGACAAGTACAGTGATTGAATCTGCATGTAAGAACACCTCAGTTTCTGTTCAAACTTTGAAACATGGGTTTGAATAAACAACATGAAACAAACTATAGGGTGAATATAGCCATAACTTGATAATTGAATGAAAAGCTCTTGACGTCAAGGCAAGAAAAAAGCTGGAAGATGTAAACATGAAGGGGGCTATTTAGAGCAGATTAATCTTCCCTCCGTTCCTAAATATAAGCTATATAGTTTTTGGCACAAAAATTAAAGAACACACATGGAGGGAAAATTACACCTGGTTTGGGCGGGATTACCCATGGACAATTGACATGAGAAAATAGAGTAGTTTGAATAATATAAGGAAACGTAATCAAATCCCAAAAAAATAATTCCAGACAAGTGGTGCAACATAATACGGCTTATATTTTCTCCTTAAAAAACTATACAGATTGTATTTAGGAACGGAGGGAGTATAGTTTTTAGGGTCTCGGTCGAAAACATGCAGTAGTTTTAGTGGTCTATAGTGTTGATATTACTATTTGTGCATGCCATTGCACAGTATTTGTTTCCACCCCTCAAGTCTCAACATTACCTACCAGAGGAAATACTGTACACTGGCAAACATACATGTAAGAAGCATCTGAATTTGCAAGCAAGCAGAACTCACTTGGCCATAAAACTACTGAAAACTTAACCTGTTCAAATTTCAACCATAGATGAAGGTGACAGATTAATATGTACCTGTTCTACAAACTGAATGTATCTTGCAACACCATCTTTGAACTGAGTTCCGCCTCCAGGGAAAACAAGATAATTGCCAGACTTTGTAACCCATTTCTGGTCCTTCTTATACTCCACCAGTTTTGGGTGAGGAACATTGTTGTACCAAATCTGGAATTTAGAAAGCAGATCAACAAGAATCAGTAGGCATCTCCTACAACAGCTTCAACAAACAGAGTGTGTTTCCGTGAGTATGTTCTAGTATCAGAATTGAACTGAAAAATGTGGGATTTGAGCACCAGCTCACATAAATACCGAAGAAAGCAGAGCACATGAATAGCAACCAACTAACTAGAGCGTGTCTTACCGACAGCGGCAAGCTCGCAAGGTCCTCACCATGTCACGGCTTTGCGGCCACGGCACGGGCAGCCGGTACCCCGCCGGCGTCCGCACGAGGCACCTGGGCGGCGGCGCGGGGCAGTGGCGCTCCCGGTGCTCCATGTGCTTCCTGGAGCGCAGCGCCTTGATGGCCTTGATGTTGTCCAGGCAGGGGATGTAGTCCGCCGCCGACACGCCCCTCCGCACCTTGCACGTCTCCCATCTGACCTGCGCCACCGCCCCGTCGTCGCCATCATCCGCTCCCGCCGTCTCGCTGGTGTCGTGGACTACCCGCGACGGGTCGCTGGTTCCGCTGCCCCCTGGGATTTCGACGGCGGTGGGGGCGGCTGGCGATGCGTCGGCCTTCTCTTCCGCTTCCGCGACGGACGAGGCTGGGGAGTTGGGCTGCAGGTTGGACGAGCTTCCCGGGGTGGAAACTGTGGTCGGGCTGTGCTGCTGGTGGTGGGGAGGGAGGGAGGGGCTGGAGGCGAGGCGGGTGGGGAGGAAGGGGAGAGACTGGGTGGAGGGGCCGAGGAAGAGGAAGAGGAGGACGACGAGCGCGGAGAGGAGGAGGAAGATGGAGACCGAGAGGAGGACGGGGCGCCGCTTGCGGTCGGCGGCGGAGGGGACGGCCATGGATCCCTGATCGCTGGCTGCCGCCTCCGCTGCGGCGGCGTGGTTCGGGCGGGCGATGGACTGGAGAAGGAGGGTGGTGGTGGGGTTGGGTGGGTGGGTGAAGGGCAGGGCGAGCTCGAAGTGGAGCGTCGCGGCCACGGCAGGCGGCAGTGGTGGCCGCGCTGCAGGCGACGGCGGCCGGGGAAGTGGCGGATGGTAGAGGTCGTTTTCAGTTTCAGTGGTGAAAAGGAAGATTTTGGTTTGCTTAATTTTTCTTCAGTTTTGTGCAGCTGCACTGCTGCGATCTCAAAACTCAAAAGCATCCTCCCGTGCCATGCCTAGGAATTTAAAAGTCAGCGCATATGCAGTGGTAGAGCTCAACGTCATTTAAAGAAGATTATTCCTAATAATTAATAAAATAAAATAATTTTGGTAGAAAATTATATTTCTAAGAGATGATACATGGCACGGTGGGAAAATTAGCGTTTTCTTATTTCATAAAATATCGAGTCTCTGAGAGCATCTCTAGTCGCGTCCCCAAAACTGTTTGACGCCCAACTTTTGTCCACATGGGAGCGCGCGGTGCGTCCGACAGATGCAAAAGACACAACCACATATATTTTCGACAGGCGGGTGCTCTACCCAGCGACCCCTCCGTTCCCTCACCCGCTAGCACACCTATCTCCTGCCTTAGGCCTCTTCTACCCTGTGAAATCGCTTCTGCTACTGTAGACATTGTCATCCCCTCTATCGATGACGACAACTAGCCGCCCCTGCTGCTGCATATCTCGCCGCCTGATGAGGACATCTCTACCATTCTTCCATTAATCACTGAAGATGATGATGCAAAGATTCACGACACTAATGAGATTAGAATTGGACCCATTACAAGAGCTAGAGCCAAGTTATTAAATCAACAGGTGAACTCCTTCTTAGTTGGTTCTGGAATATTACTTAATGAGAATTTTATACTACCTAAATCTTTGCATCTATGTTTGATCAGGTTTGAGGAAGGCTATGGAGTTGAAGGAGAAGAGGCAAAGCTGCAGCCAGAGCAAGAAGGAGCCACGACAGGAAAAAAGCACGTTTTCCCTGCCGCGACAGAGAACTACCACTGGGTCCGACGCTAGGGGAGGAGCGGGAGGCGTGGGCCAGGGAAAAGTCGAGAACCAGAAGGTGGGGCCCAGCATAGTTGCCCCTCGTGGCCAGGTGGGCTGGGCGCACCAGGGCTAAGCCCAACTCGGCCAGGCTGCCCCTCCATATAGCCAGCCACCACCCCCTTGTTTCAGAGGAGACTACGTTTTGTTAAAACTCTAGATTGGATTGCTCTAAGCATTCATCTTGAATCCTCTAAATTTGTGATTGTATTTTGCTAGATAAATTCAACTACCGGTTCTAATTAAGTGTAATCTGTCGTTCCACTGGGAATTGGTAGATTGCAAACTGTTCGTGATCCGGGATCGCGGGCACAAGTGTGTGGTGTTGCGAATATCATTGGGTTGAAATATATTGCAGCTGGCAATAGGGGAACAGCCGTTGAGAGTTCGTCAGCTTCGCGCAATTTATATCCACTCCACCATCATCATCGACGCTGCTCACTGAGAAGATCGGGCCATCCCATATCATCTTGGTATCAGATTCCAGCGTTTACTCGGTGAGCATCCACAATTTCATACCTGTAGATTCGTTTTTGTCTTCGCCCTATATAGAAAAAACCACAAAAAAAGTTAGGGTTCGTCGTTTTTTGCCATAGCCTAGATTGCATCAAGGTGCTGGTTTTAGTCGCTGGTCGTCCTTTTTGTGTCTCTTTTCTTCCAATTCGTAGGAGTCTAGGGTCCTCGATCTTTTCTGCATCTTTGTTTCGAGTTTGGATCTCGTTTGGAGTCTCGTTGATCATCATCTTCTTCCTTGGTTTGTACCGCTGTTCTTCACGTACAGCAGCTCTAGGCAGATCCGATCGGAAGTTTTAAAAAAAACACGCACCGCGATCCCCTCGCCCGACGTGCCTCGGCCGCTCGCCCGACCTCAGACCGAGTCTGTGGTCGAGCGCGAGCCATCGTCGCTGCAGGGTACCGGTCTTCTCGCCCGACCTCAGAAGGATTCTGTGGTCCGACGCCTAGGCCCAAGCCCAATTGTCGTTTGTAAAAAAAAGGTAAAAAAAGGGGACGTACTCTGCATCTCTTGCGCAGTATACGCCACACCAAAATCATCAAAAAAAAATTCAGACAAACAATACCTCGGCCTCGTCAAGCTTTTCTGCCGCGACACGCGTTTCCGACTTTTTCTGCCATGACAGCGTGTTTCCGGTCTTCGTGTCGTGTGTTGTTTCCGGCACCGTACACTTCTGCCGCGACACGGTTTTGGTCTGTTTATCTGCCACGGTGTCCACATACCGTCACTCCTGCACATTTTTTAGAGCTTTAGCTACAGCCATTCTACAGCATCGTGTTAGGAGCTTACCCATCGAGACTAGCTTTTTCGTGCTTATCAGGCTGCTGCCGTGTATGTGCGCAATCTTGTGCCTGTTATCCATTGAGCCAGCTAGCGTCTCTCTTGTGCATTGCAACACGAGCTCTTGTGCGTTGTCACTTATATCTGTTAAGCTCTTGTTCAGAGTTGCTTTGCCCCATTTTTATCTCCACCGTGTGCGTTTTCGTGGGTCTTGTCATACGATCAGCACTAGGACTTGTACTTTGGTGTAGTTAGGTCTTCATACCAAGCCCCACCATATACCCTGGTTGTCGTGTGATAGTCTTTTCCTCGGTATTCGCATCATCACATCCGTGCACGTGTCCTTGATCATCTATTGGTAAGCACTTCTAATTCACTTTGGAGCGGTAAGATTTCCTTTCTTTGAGTTGCTTAGTGATTTTGAGAGTTTCCACCATACTGAGATTTTGTTTTGTGCACTAACATCCTAATCATGTCTGTTCATGGTGAGTTTGATGTGATGCAGAAAAAGGACGCTAATGCTCCAGTTTTGTGGAGTGATTTTGAAGGGTTACGTGACAGCTTGCAGAGTTCTATTCAGCTCACAGCCGATGGTCTGAATGCAGAGGTTCAGACTGTCCAAACCAAGTTGCAAGAGACAGATACATCAGTCAAGGCCGTCCAAACATAAGTGACAACGTTACAGACCTCCGTCGATGCTTTGGCACAGTCAGTGGAGGCTATTCGCGTTATGATGCAGCGCAATGAGGCGCCGCGCCCTGATGCTCAGTTTGATGAAGCTAGCGTTGGTGACAATGCTGAGAATCCTTTTGCTCTGGGTCGTGGTCGTGGGTACCATGGTCGTGGCTTTGCTCCTGTCGGTGCTCAGCGTGTTCCAGTGTTTCCTGCTCAAGGGGCTGCCCCACGTCATGATGATGGGCCACCTCGACCGAAATTCACTATTCCTCAGTTTCATGGCAATGATGTTGAAGAGTATCTCAACTGGGAGCTGAAAGTGGAGAAGCTGTGGCGTTTGCATGAGTACACTGAGGAGCGCAAAGTTCAGTTGGCATCTTCTGAGTTTGAAGGCCTGGCATTGATATGGTGGGATCATGTATGTAATGCTCGTGTTATTGATAGAGTTCCTGCTATTGTTACCTGGCGTGCTATGAAGGAGGAGATGCGGCATCGTTTTGTCCCAGCAAATTATGTTCGTTCACTATATGATAAGTTGACAAATTTGAAGCAAGGTCTGAAGACAGTGGATGAATATTTCTATGAGATGGAGATGATTATGCAGCGTGCTAAAGTTCGTGAGCCTGAAGATCAAACAATGCAGTGTTTCCTTGCTGGATTATCCTTCCAGATTCGACGCATTGTTCGACATCATCCTTATGCAGATATGTGTGAGCTTTTACATCAGTCTAGAGAGGCTGAAGCTACTGTGGCCGAGGAGGCCAGGTTTGTCGCATGTTCTCCATCAGCTAGAGGACGCTTTCCATCACGTTCTCCTTCTAGTGGTCAGAATTCTGGTGGTGCTCGTGAGGCTAGTTTTGTTGGTGACCGTCCGAGTACTCCTGTGAAGCCTGTTGTGTCCAACAACAAGCCTTCACCTGCTATGAGTGGCTCGGGTTCCACTTCTTCCACAGCCAGAAATCGAGATATGAGTTGTCACACCTGTGGCGGCAAGGGACACTTCAAGCGTGATTGCCCCAATAAGAAGACCATGATAGTTGATGCTTATGGTGGGTACGAGACTGGGGATGATGCTGATCCGTTTGACAAAGAACCTGTAGAGGTCAATGAGGACATTTATTATTGTGATGCTTCTCCAAATCCGTTGTTTGTGTATTCCCCTCGAGTCTTGCAAGTCAGTCCAAGTTCCGCTGATCAACGATGCAATTTGTTTCAAACACGGGCTGATGTGAGTGAAGGTAGAGCATGCAAAGTCATTATTGATGGTGGGAGTTGCAGAAATTTGGCTAGTAAAGAGCTTTGTACCAAACTGAAATTGAAGTACTATCCACACCCCAGTCCATATTTTATTCAGTGGTTGAGTGATGCTAGTGAGATGAAAGTTAGCCATATAGTACGTGTGGAATTTCAGATTGGGGCCTATAAAGATACTGTCGAATGTGATGTGGTACCTATGACAGTGTGTCATCTCTTGTTAGGTCGTCCATGGCAATATGATCATGATGTTCGTCATAATGGCAAGGCAAATACATATCAATTCAAATGGCAAAGCAAAGATGTGGTACTGAGACCTATGTCTCCCCAGGCGATTGTTAATGAGTCCCGTCAGAAGACCGAAGTTAATCTTGAGCATGAGCATGAGCAGACACAATGACAAGAACCTGCTTTGACAGTGCATGATCACACATGTTCAGCTGTGGCACACTTCACTGCATGCTTCGCTGCCGCGGCCTAGCTTTCCAGCCACTTTGCTGCCACGACAGAGCCACCGTTTCTGACCTCTGCCACGGCAGAGCTTCCTACCTTTTCTCTGCCGCGACACACCTCACTGCCGATGCCAGCCATCATTCCTGCCGCGGCACAAGATGTGGCCAGTTCTCTGCCGTGGCACCACCCCGAGCAGACTCCTACCGAGGCACCATCTCAGGCCAGCCATCCTGCCATGCTAGTGTTGTCTGCCTGTTCTGCTGAAGGAGCTGATGCATTCATATTGATGGCTACCAAGGAGGATTTGAGGGAATTTGGAGATACCCCTTCCGCCATGCCACTAGTGCTGGTGTACAAGGGTGAAATTTTGGTTTCTAATGATATGACCCCTCTCTCTATTGGTGTTTCCTCTGTTTTGCAGGAGTTCCGTGATGTCTTTCCGGAGGAGGTACCCGATGGTTTGCCACCATTGCGAGGTATTGAGCATTAAATTGATTTGATCCCAGGAGCTTCCTTGCCTAACCGGGCACCTTACCGCACCAACCCCGAAGAGACCAAAGAGATTCAGAAACAAGTACACGCACTTCTCGATAAAGGGTATATTCGTGTGAGCCTGAGTCCTTGTGTTGTTCCTGTTATTTTAGTTCCTAAGAAAGATGGTACCTGGCGCATGTGTGTTGATTGTCGAGCTATTAATAACATCACTATTTGATATCATCATCCTATTCCCCGTTTAGAGGACATGTTAGATGAATTGAGTGGTGCTGTTGTTTTCTCTAAGATTGATCTGCGTAGTGGTTATCATCAGATTAGGATGAAAGAAGGGGATGAGTGGAAAACTGCTTTTAAAACGAAATTTGGTTTATATGAGTGGTTAGTCATGCCTTTTGGTCTCACTAATGCACCTAGTACTTTCATGCGCTTGATGAACCATGTTTAGCGAGCTTTTATTGGCAAGTTTTTGGTTGTGTATTTTGATGATATCTTAATCTACAGCCACAATGAATCTGAACATATTGTTCATATTAGACAAGTTTTGCATGTGCTACGTGAGGCTAAATTGTATGGTAATCTTGAGAAGTGCACTTTTTGCAAAGACAAGGTCATATTTCTGGGATATGTTGTTTCTAAGGATGGAGTTGAAGTAGATAATTCTAAAATTGTCGCAATACAAAATTGGCCCACTCCTATGAATGTTAGTCAAATTAGAAGTTTTCTTGGGCTTGCTGGTTTCTATAGACGTTTTGTGAAGGATTTTAGTACCATCGCCGCACCTCTGAATGAACTTACTAAGAAAGGTGTTGTTTTTGTGTGGGGGCCAGCCCAAGATAATGCTTTTGATGAGTTGAAAAGATTACTCACTTCTGCACCTTTACTTGCACTGCCTGATTTTACTAAGCAATTTGAGATTGAGTGTGATGCTAGTGGCATAGGTATTGGTGGCGTGTTAATGCAAGAGGGTCGGCCTATAGCTTATTTCTCTGAGAAGCTTAGTGGTGCTCGTTTGAACTATCCTGTGTATAATAAAGAATTATATGCTCTTGTGCGTGTGCTTGAAGTTTGGCAACATTATTTGTGGCCCAAAGAGTTTATTATCCATTCTGATCATGAAGCTTTGAAGTATTTGAAAGCACAATCAAACTTGCATAGGCGACTAGCTAAGTGGGTTGAATTTATTGAGTCTTTTCCTTACATCATTAAACATAAGAAAGGCAAAGACAATGTGGTAGCTGATGCCCTCTCTCGGAAGAACATGTTGTTAACACAGTTGGATGTGAGAGTTCCTGGTTTAGAGAGTTTGTGTGATTTGTATGCTACTGATCATGATTTTGCTGCTCCATATAAGTTTTGTGCTAATGGGAAAGCTTGGGAAAAATATCATATTCATGATGGGTATTTGTTTCGAGCTACCAAATTGTGTGTTCTAGAATCATCGGTGCGTTTGCTCTTATTGCAGGAATCCCATGCTGGTGGCTTGATGGGCCATTTTTGGCGTGAGAAAACACTTCTCATGCTCGCTGATCATTTTTATTGGCCTAAGATGAGGCGTGATGTGGACAGATTTGTCAAGCGTTGCATCACTTGCAACACATCCAAGTCGAAGTTGAAGCCTCATGGTTTGTATACTCCTCTACCTGCACCTACTACTCCATGGGAAGACATTAGTATGGATTTTGTATTAGGATTGCCTAGAACTAGGAGAGGACATGATTCTATTTTTGTGGTAGTGGATCATTTTTCTAAGATGGCACACTTTATTGCCTGCCACAAGAGCGATGATGCGTCGCATATTGCTAATCTGTTTTTCAGGGACATTGTGAGATTACATGGAGTACCAAGGACAATTGTTTCTGATCGTGATGTGAAGTTCATGAGTTACTTTTGGAAGACACTTTGGGGCAAGCTGGGGACAAAGTTCCTATTCAGCACTACTTGTCATCCCCAAACTGATGGACAAACAGAGGTGGTGAATCGCACATTATCCCAGTTGCTGCGATCTATGATCAAGAAGAATCTGCGTGTTTGGGAGGATTGCTTGCCACATGTTGAGTTTGCTTATAACAGGGTTGTACACTCTACCACGCAGTTATGTCCTTTTGAGGTGGTCTATGGTTTCAAACCTATCACACCACTTGATTTGTTGCCTTTGCCTATTCAAGAAAGATAGAACATGGAGGCATCCAAGAGGGCAGAGTTTGTGAAGAAGATACATCTGAAGACAAAAGAAGCTATTGAGAAGAAGGGCAAGGACAATGCTAGCCGTGTCAACAAGAAGCGAAAGGAGGTGCTATTTCAGCCAGGAGACATGGTTTGGGTTCATTTTCGCAAGGACAGATTTCCTGAGAAGCGTAAGTCCAAGTTACTCCCACGAGGTGCTGGTCCTTACAAGGTTCTTGCCAAGATCAATGATAATGCATACAAGATAGATTTGCCTGTTGAGGAGTTTGGTGTCAGCAATTCTTTCAATGTGGCTGATTTGACACCGTATGAGGAGGAAGATCTTCACGCATCGGGGTCGACGCCTTTTGAAGGGGGGGAGGATGATGAGGACATCTCTACCATTCTTCCATTAATCACTGAAGATGATGATGCAAAGATTCACGACACTAATGAGATTAGAATTGGACCCATTACAAGAGCTAGAGCCAAGTTATTAAATCAACAGGTGAACTCCTTCTTAGTTGGTTCTAGAATATTACTTAATGAGAATTTTATACTACCTAAATCTTTGCATCTATGTTTGATCAGGTTTGAGGAAGGCTATGGAGTTGAAGGAGAAGAGGCAAAGCTGCAGCCAGAGCAAGAAGGAGCCACGACAGGAAAAAGCACGTTTTCCCTGCCGCGGCAGAGAACTACCACTGGGTCCGGCGCTAGGGGAGGAGCGGGAGGCGTGCGCCAGGGAGAAGTCGAGAACCAAGAGGTGGGGCCAGCACGGTCGCCCCACGTGGCCAGGTGGGCTGGGCGCACTAGGGCTAAGCCCAACTCGGCCAGGCTGCCCCTCCATATAGCCAGCCACCACCCCCTTGTTTCAGAGGAGACTACGTTTTGTTAAAACTCTAGATTGGATTGCTCTAAGCATTCATCTTGAATCCTCTGAATTTGTGATTGTGTTTCGCTAGACAAATTCAACTACCGGCTCTAATTAAGTGTTATCTGTCGTTCCACTGGGAATTGGTAGATTACAAACTGTTCGTGATCCGGGATCGCGGGCACAAGTGTGTGGTGTTGCGAATATCATTGGGTTGAGATCTATTGCATCTGGCAATAGGGGAACAGCCGTTGAGAGTTCGTCAGCTTCGCGCAATTTATATCCACTCCACCATCATCATCGACGCCGCTCACTGAGAAGATCGGGCCATCCCATATCACCGCCCCATCACGCGCGACCTCACATGTCTGTCTTGCACACAAGGTGTTCGGTGTTTTGTGTCGGTAGGCATCATAACACCATTTTTCTTACTTTCTCACTGTCATTTGGTTTATTGATTGTTTCATTGCTTGCTTCTTAGACCATGGATAGCGACGATGAGATGATGTTATTTTTGTTGCAAGATGAAGAGAATGTCGCCACCGATCAAGATGAACACTTGACACTCCTTGCCGCCCTTCTACAAATACAAGTCGACGATGTGCACAATGCCACTCCACTCGTGGATGTTCAAAATTTGGGATAAGACAGATAACAAAGAATGGCACGGGATGGAGGTCCATGCCATTCTACACGGCAATTATTTTGCCAACAATGCATCGGCTAGCCGAAAGAAATTTTGTGCTGATTTAGGATAAGCTAGGAGCTTTTTCATGAAGTTGCTGCATGGGGTGAGGTCCTATATGATGACTATATCATGATGAAGAAGGAAAATGGGTGTGTGGGGTTTCTCAGCAATTCAAAATGCATTGCGGCGATGAGGATGATTGCATATGGTGCCTTTGGCAATACAATTGATGATTACCTTCATATGGTGGAGTCCACGGCCATTGAGTCGATGTATCAGTTTTGCAAAGCAGTGTTGGCAGGTTTGGGCCAAACTATTTAGCACATAATGCTGCAAGAGGATTCCTGGGATGCTTGGAAGCATCGATTTCATGCATTGGTCATGTAAGAACTATCCAGTGCCTGGCAAGGTCTATACAAAGGCATCATGGATATTGCACTGTGGTTCTTAAAGCTATGGCCAATCATGAGCTCTGGAATTGGCATGCTTTCTTTGGCATGGCTAGATCTAACAATGACGTCAACATGATACAACACTCTCTGGTGTTTGCGAGACTTGCATATGGCCATGCTCCAGAGTGCAACTACAAGATCAATGGCCACCCATATACCAAAGGGTACTACCTAGATGATGGCATCTACCCTAGGTGGTCAGCATTTGTGAAGACAATCTCCAATCCCTAAGGTCCGGCGAAATCTCTCTTTGCTTCACATCAGGAGTCTTGTAGAAAGGATGTCGAGCGAGGTGTGCTCCAATCTCATTTTGCTATTTGTCTGGTACCCTGCTCTTACCTGGTCACAAGATCAAATGTCAAAGGCGTTCCATACTTGTGTGATCATACACAACATGACCATCGAGAGTGAGCGCAGTGATCCTGCAACAAGAGGTGATCAACCATATAATTTTGAGGGTCCTCTATAGCCGATGTTGATCACCAGATTCCTGCAATGTTTGTTAATTTCCTTTCCATGCACGAGCTAATGGAATTATTTAAGCAATGCAAGCACAGGTCCGTGATGAAGCATTTCACCGCTAGCTTCAAAATGACATGGTAGAACATCTGTAGGCGATCAAAGGAGCGATAGCTTAATAATTGGTGCTTATCATCAATAAAATTTATTTCATTTTGTTTGTATGAATTATTTTATAACTATAGTCTAGAATATGTGGGCTTTGTTTTAATTTTTAATTTGCTAGAAAAATGAACAAAAGCGCCGTTGGGGGGCTGCATTGGGGCCTCGGTTGGGGAGCGCCGACCCCAACACCCTTTGGTTCATGTCAGCACGTGTCGGATGCCGTTTCAGGGCACAACTGGAGATGCTCTTAGCTAATGAAAGATAAGAGCAACTCCAATAGCTTACCTAAGAATAGGTAAGAGGATAACGAACCGCTTTTTTAGATAAGATGGGTAAGAAAAGTTGCTCCAACAGCTTACTCAAAAGTGCCCCCCATCAAAAAAAATTGGATGATCACCCATATTTTGACACCTCCTACCAATATATGGGTAAGAGCACAAAATATTGGGTAAGGTGCCACGTCAACCAAACCATCCTGGGAAGGCCCAACTATCAAAGCCAGCACCTGGACGACCTGCCTCAACTCGGCGCACACGCGGGAGGGAGATGGAGGTTGCTGCGGATCGACGATGGGGGCAGTAGGTGGAGGAACGAGTGGGAGGTTGGGTAAGGAGGGAGAGAGGGGGAAAAGGAGGAAAAAGGCTAACCCACTTACATGTGGGTCCTACAGGCATAGCATGTTTTGGGTAACCACTTGTAGGTAAGCTGGAAAAGTAGAAACATTTCTTCTTATCCAAACCTCCTCTCTCTCTTATCTATACCAACTTTGCTCACCTAAAATATGGATAAACTGATTTTTCTTCATTCTCTCCTCAAACTAATTAAAAATTCAACATTGCAACGTAAAGGAAAGCTGACATCACCTGTTCTATATATACCAGAGTATATTTAAAACATGCGACTAATTCTTGGCTAGATGATATCACCCTTTTTTAATTATGTGAATGTCACGTGCAACTAGAAAATCTCGATTGCAATTGCAGCCCCACGTGACTACGTGTAACTCTCAGGGCTCGGTTGGAAAGCCGTTTTAAACTCCACCCCAAGACGGGCATTCCATCGACCACCGGAATTTCAGCGTGGCCTCCCGATGTCCGTGAACTTTTCCCTCCGTATGGCTTGAAATACTTACTAGGAACCAAGCTCCAAGCAGGCCCTCAGGTGCACGAATCCGATGCAAATCCAGCAATTCCAACAGTTTCAGACTCAATCGAGTTCTAAAGTAAACTCTCCATCGACGGAGAGTTTAGCATAACCGTATTAGGACTGGCTAGTGACAGCGGAAGCTGATTACTGGGCACTTCCACGTCGTGGCACCCAGGCGACACCTCACCGTGATATAATAATACAGCTACCAATTCGTGCAAACTTCTGTGACGGCCACATGTCATGATTTCCTTAACGCTGCAATAAACAACAGGCTGTACAGGTTCCTTTGGAGCAAATTTTGCTAAAGAAAAACAAAGCCCAACAGGCTGAAAACTCTATCAGATCATTGACTTCCCAAGGCTGCTGGCGCTGGGTCTCATTCAGCGTCTCCGTTGGATGCTGGAAACTCTATCGAATCAGCGACTGCGCACGCTGCATGCGTTGGGTCTCCTTCTGCTTCTCCTTTGGCGACAGCTTGTCGCCGATCAGTGTAACCTTCAAGCGATCGGCTTGGAGGACGAAAACTGACCCAGCTTTTGGTACAACTGCAGGTTTCAAAGCGATCAGGTCTACAGTAATTAATAGAATGCAACGGTGTCTCAACACAACATACATCTCATCAGGTCTACGGTAATTATGGCCAAAGCAGTTCAGCCCGCTGTGAGTAAAACATGATACATTTTTTAGCAAGGAACTAAACAACCTTGGCTGATTGAACTTCTGTCTTCAAAAATTTCAAGTGTGGACCTCAAGGGGAAAAAGAAAGCAATGTTCCATCACACATCACCTTTCTGTTGTAGATTCTACGTAACTGACTTATTTCATATTGTTTCTTCCAGAACTTGATGAGAATCATATGAATAAAGAGTCGCAGCACAAATATTTAGCATGATCAATGGGAAATGGAAGTACTGGGTTAGCAGTATAAAAGAAAAGACACAAGATTGTAACAGCCCGATATTTCAGAAGAAGAAAAAGACCATTTTAACAGTCATGCTCTCAAGCAAAATAAAAATAACTCATACAAGTATGTTAGTATTGCATTACGGAGTAGAATAATATACATACCTCGGAAGCGGTTGTCCTCTGATATAATTCCAAAAGTCTCGGCAGTGTCCCTAATCATGATGCCACTTACACCTTGATATGAGGCTGCTTTGCACTGTGCCACTGAAAACGAAAAAAAAAACATATAAATACTGACGAAATTAATAAAAACAGTCTAACAGTCCAGTATGCAACTATCCCAAGTATATGACTCACCTATTATCAGGGCCCCATGAAGATCTGCTGAAAGGAGGTATTCAGACAATTGTTTTTTCCTATGGAGAAAACAAAGAACATCAATACTTCGTACATGGTATACAATAGCAATAGCCATGAATAATTAAGGGTTATCCCAAGTCTGGAAAAGGTTAAACCGACCCCACTGCTTCTAGTTTTACTTCTTTGAACCCTGAGCCCATGATGTTGATCTCATTTCATGATTTTGATTGCTCAAATCTTCAAATTTGTTGATCAATGATCATTCAGAACTCCACTTAGTAAAATTTACAACAGCAAGACGAATACCAAATGATTCAACTCCTACCATATATAAGTTTCTATACAGATAGCATTTTGGATGGGCATTGGCTTGATTTTATTAACAGCATAAAGCTAGTGTGCTAGTGTGATCATAAGTCGATGCAAACTGTACATTCAGAATACGTATAATCAAAGTAGTAAAAATGTACAATTCAGCAAATGAGCTACAGTACAGGATTCTTCAAAAGTAGACACCAATTACAAAAGTTCTAAAACAATTAAGCCAGATATTTAAGACAATGAGACCAAGTGACTTTTATTTTGCTAATTGAGCTCTTTACCTCCTAATCTAATACCAGTTCCCAAATTACCAGAGTTTACAAATGCTTGTGCACAGTACTGGGTTATGTTTAAAGGTTCGGCTTTTTACCAGGGCCTTTATTCTAACTCAGCCGATCCACGAGTGGACACCTAGGAAGACACACGTAGAACAGGAGGTTACTTTCCAAATACGCTCAACCTTTAGGGGTAATCCAGTTTACTTGTTTCGTAATTAGGTGTGGAAACTTGCACACTGATCTGCAGACAAGTGACTACTCTTCTCCGGTGTTTACATCATCTCAATCATGCTATTTATGACCAGTCGGCCTACTCTGCAGTTTCCGTATTTACAAGTCAATAAATTCACGTGCGTACAAAAAGAGGCATGATCCTGATTCCTGAGTCATTGGATCAAGCTGCATATTTGCCCATGTAGAGCAAAGTATAAGGACCATGGCAAAAGGCTATTTTTTACCATGATCTGGTACTATGTGCAAACCCTGCTAATTTGAGCTGCTAGCGTTGAATTAAAAGGTCAAAACACAGTATAAATCACTACCCTTCTATCTCTTTCCCCATAAAAGTAATTAGCAAGGAGATGGAAAAAAGAGGCCAAGAAATAACAGAAAGAAAATATAGTGCGGAATCCATACGCAGCACTCTTAGTAAGCTCACGAATATACTCTTTCCACATTTCCTGCATTGGCTTATAGAGGTCAAACCTGCAAGAATAAGGATCACATGTAAAAACTACATAAACCCATGGATACCATATGTGACGATTTTAGCAAGGATATAAATGATTCATTCCTGTCATGAAAATGCCACGATAGAGGAAAAGACCATAAATCTACACGCTACTCATGAACAGTACTTGCCTGTGGAATGTATCAGGTAAATCAAATGATCCACATTTCTTATGTTGCTTCAGTGACATGTGTCTTTTTGATCGCTTCGAGTGAATCAACAAAGACCGTGATTGTGCATCCACTAAGATAGGACCCCTCTGGACATAGTTATCTAAAAGAATCCCTTTGTCCAGCTTTAACTTTTTGGAGCCCTTGGTAATTTTCCCGGCATTTCCACCTTTCTGAATTATATCATATACAATATTGTGAACTACGTCTGTGCTATCAAGATCCTACACAAACATTCATCATAAAGTATATTAGAGGTTGTCTGGCCACCTATAAAGTAAGTTTTGTGCTCCACAGCCCATATCATCTGAAAACTAACCGAAACGTCATCTTGCTCATTTTGGGACAAATTTTCATGAAGAGTGAATGAAAGTTCAGAGTATATAGGGTGGACTTCTCCACCTACAAAGTTAAATAGGTATTTGTTAGTTGTTACACAGCCAGATGCACAAACAAGTTGTGGGTTTACCTGAGGAAGCAGACGGTTTGTGCTGATAACTGGAACTTGCTTGAGCTGAGAAGCAGCAGCAGTGTGAGAAAATCCGGCTAGATGTATAAAAATCGCATAAATAGAATACAGAATGGTGGAAGAAAGAAAACCTTTAAGTGTAGAAGATCGAGATGGAGTCAATTCGGGAGTTTTTCCTTTCTTTCGTACATCTAGCTTGGGTTTGGGGGTCAGATCATTGCTCTTCTGGAACTTAGGTTTCTCATCTTGCACTTTCTTAGCTTTAGATGCTGCATAGCGCTGTTGAATGGCTTCTAAGGTCCGTTTCTTCTGATCAGAAATAGTTGACATTGAGCCTGCGACAGATCTGAGATTAAAGCAAGCTAAGAGGTATGAGTGAGAAACAGCTACATTATAGTCTGAACTCCATATGCCCTAGAGTGTACAACCAGAAGTTCAAGGTAAATAGTGATCATATAAAGTTCTTAACAAAATGAGGACTCACATATTATCTAAAATAATCTCCTTAACAGGATAAAAGACTACCGAATTACCCAAGTTGAACAAAAAAATGGTGGAACACGAACACACTTGGGCAGAGCAATTCATACGCATTACATCGAGCACCTCTCTAATTCTGGAGAGAAAAGAAGCGTGTAAGAGAGGAGGACGACAGTTATCTCTCTCTGTAACTTGCAACTGCAAGTGCTCTGGTATCGAAACTACTTCTTCTAATATTCTGGAGATAATTTTTCAATTGTAATCTGATGCATGAATTCTAGGTATGAAATGGCTTAGCGCATAATTATGATATTATTGTGCATTTTCAATGTTCTGTTTGCCTTGATCATATAAAATGTTTGTGGCTGAAACAGAGCCAGGACACATTGTAAAGAACATGAACAAGACAAGTGAAGGATCACAAAGTTAGAAATCTTCAGGAACTATTAATGATAATAAAAATTACAGTAACCCTTTCACACATAGGGCAATCCCATCTAGCACTCAAACTGAATTCGTCTAATGTGTACACAGCTACAGCAGAAGGTGGGGAAACTGTAGTTCGAGCACACACACTGTACGAACTAATAATGAGTAACAGACAGTACTGAATCAATAATTACAATAAGATATAGAAAACGAAAAGATTTGATGCGGTGGGAGGCGACGAGCTGAGCAGAGGAGAAACCTGCGGTGGCCGGAGGTCGAGCTCGAGGCGCAGGCCTCAGACCCGGGCGTGACTGCGGATCGGCGGTGAAGGAGCTCGGACGACGGCGACCTGGGCGTGACTGCGGATCGGGCCGAATCTAGACTAATCCCTGCCTCCTAGGGATTAAACGAACGAGGCCTCTCCCGTACGTGCTGTACTGGTTCGTTCCGATCTAGGGTTCAGAGATTAGTGTTGTTTTCCTTCCCGATTTTGTTTAGGTCCTTCGATTTACTGTGGCGATTTGTGGTCTTTTCTTATGTTTTGTTGTAGCTTCCGTAGAGAGGATTTTATGCTGTGGCCACGCATCATTACTGCCGATCAAGGTCGAGCCCTCCTGCAGTTGCTTGCCTTCATTCGGTTTTGGATCTAAGTGATCGTATGGATACAAAATGTGCCTGGTCTGGCTGATGTTTCTTATCGGATTGAACACTATGGTTCGCTATTGACTTTTACCAATCTGATTCAGGAACTTCTGGAGTATTATTGATTGATTGGCTCAGTTCCATTCATATACATATATGCGCTCTTGTACTTCTACTCTGCAATTCATCTACTCAGTAGCATCGAGGGAATAGGGATAGGGACATCTTTTGGTAGTTAGCCAACATATAATTTACAATGGGTGAAATTCATCTACCCATTGTTTCATGAATGCTGTTCAGATGGACGTTGTACACCAATTCTAGCCTATAGCCATTGAAACAGTTAGCAATTATTTTCCATGAAACAAGATAATGGTGTTTGTCCACGAAGTACACATAACTTTTTTTAGGCTTATGTGTTTCTTCTACCCTCCATGCAAATGCGACATTTTTTATAAACAGTTCGAATCACTATCTCAGCAAAGATTTTTTTGCTATGTCTCTCTGAGATTGTAATCTCTGCATTATCCTTTACATGGCCAATAACAACCCAACCAGGTTTTGAAATATATTTTAGCCATTTAGATCAAATATTTAAACTTTTATTTTCTTAGGGTGTTGTCCACTAATATTTTTAGTAGTACAGTATATAATGGTTGTTGTATGTATTTGGCCAAAGATCTTAACAACTTCACCATTTTCTTGGCATTCTATTTTTTTATAAAATAGGCAACAAACTTGAACGATGTCTTCAAGGAGATAAACATCACTCCAAAGGATCTTAACAGCTTTAGGAAGACCAATCCTAATAATTACCAAACTCAGTGCCTTCTGTAAGTCGAAAGACGAGCCGTGAGCAAGTCGAAGTGGATGTCGTCGCGGTGAGCCGCGACGGCAGACAAGAAGACGAGCACTTGAGGTACAGGGCAATATCGACCTCTTAGGGTTTGGCGAGTCAAAAGATGAGTCGTCAGCGAGTCGAAGTGGACGTCCTCGCGGTTCCCATTAGAAATTAGTTCCGATTACAAATTTGTTCCCATTATAAATTCCTTTCGATTAGAAATTTTTTCCTATTGAAAATTCATTCCCATTAGAAATTTGTTCTGATTATAAATTCGTTCCCATTGGAAATTCATTCCCATTGGGAATTCGTTCCAAATTGAAATTTGTTCCAACTGGAAATTCGTTCCCATTGGAAATTTGTTCCAAATTGAAAATTCGTTCCAATTACAAATTTGTTCCCATTAAATAATTGTTTCAATTATAAATTCGTTCACATTAAATATTTGTTCCGGTTTTAAATTCGTTCCCATTAGAAATTTGTTCTAATTATAAATTCGTTCCATTGGAAATTAGTTCCTATTAGAAATTCGTTCCAATTGGAAATTCGTTCCCATTGGAAATTCGTTCCAAATTGAAATTTGTTCTGATTTTTTTATAAATTCATGCTGATTTGAAAATTCATTCCAATTAGAAATTTGTTCCCATTAAATATTTGTTCTGATTATAAATTTGTTCACACTAAATATTCGTTCCGGTTATAAATTCGCTACCATTGAAAATTCGTTCCAATTAGAAATTCGTTCCAATTGTAATTTCGTTTTGATTAAAAATTTGTTCCCATTGAAAATTTGTTCCCATTAGAAATTCATTCTGATTATAAATTTATTCCGATTTTAAATTCATTCCCATTAGAAATTTGTTCACATGAGAGATTCGTTCCCATTTGGAAATTCGTTCCAAATTGAAATTCGTTTCGATTTTTTAGAAATTCATTCTAATCTGAAAATTCGTTCCAATTTGAAATATGTTCCCATTAAATATTTGGTCCCATTAATTGTTCCCATTGAAAATTTGTTCCCATTAGAAATTCGTTCCCATTAGAAATTCGTTCACATTAGAAATTCGTTTCCAACCATTAGAAATTCAGTCTCATTAAAAATTTGTTCCCGTTAGAAACCGCGATGACGGACACGAAGACGAGCACACGATGTACGTGGCAACAACGGTAATATGTGGCGACAACGGTAATCATTTGTTTTAAGCATAATTGCTAATACGTTTTCATTCATAATTTTAAAGAAATTTGTCATAATTACATTTAAGATTATGAAAGCAAATCGTTTAATAGACTATAAAATAATAATACAAATTAATATTAAAAAATAACGGACAATCAGCCGAACGAAACACCAACGGGACTAATAAAAAGTTTCTACCACAAACATGATTTTTTTTAATAGGCCACAAACATGACGTATAAGGCACAAACAAGACCACGAAGCAGTCGCGCAAAGCAGATGAAGAAAATGCCGTGCAAACGCGACGAAGAAGCAGCAGCGCCCCGTAAACTACCTGACGAAGTATATGGGCCAAGCCCAATTTCTGCCTAGGGTGTGCGGCGCTGCTTTCTGCGCCAACTAGGTCGGAGTAGAGGAGCTCCCGACGGCGGGTGCTCCCGCTCGACGTGAGACCGAAGGGTTTTCCGCCCGCTTGCAGGCTCCTGTTGGGCCGGCCCAGGTAACCCTTTCTTCCTGCAGCTTTTTCTCTTTCTTATTGTTCGTTTTCGTTTTTTTCTTTGACAAAATTTCAGATTTGAACTAGATTCTGAAAGAGTAAAATACATCAAAGGTCACCGGACTTGACTTCGTCGTGGTCACCGTACATTGCGATAAATGATTTGCATTCATAGAATATGCAGTAAGACCCATCTAGGTCACTCGGTCGTGGTATAGAAAAATAGAAAAAAAAATAAAAAGAAAAGAAAAAGAAAGACGAAACCAGTAAAACTAAAAAAATCGAAGAAACCAGCGATAAACCAGATAATTTGAGCAAATGATAAAAGTCAATCCAACCGCCCTAGCAAGCGTGAGCGGAACGCTTTTCATCCTGCGTTGGGCGGCAAATAGGGCTTTCTTGCGTTCATTCTTTTTTTTTGCACAAAAATGTGATTGTTCGTAGGGAATCGAGGGGAGACAAGTTCGTAAAGGAGAAGCATAGAAGATTTTGGCATATTGGGGCAAGTTCTAGTTTTTTTTTTGGAGCAACCGGCAGGAGCTCTGCCTATTCATAAAGAAGAAGAGAAATGACCAGTTTATATGGGAAACCGGCCGAAAACCGATACAGATGCGACACCCACACGACGTGTCTAGTTTATAGGGAAACCAGATAAGAAAAACCAACACGGCACGGTTTTAAGGAGAAACCGGCAAAACCGCACATAGGCCACACGACCTAGCTCGACTAGGTCTGGAGCGCCGCCAAATGACACCAGCACGACGGCAACGGCGAGCAGAACGGCCACCCAGGTCCACGTCCCCGGAAAGGAAGTCAGAGCCGAAGGGAACGGCTAGGCCTTTCAAGCTTCGTGGAGGGGGCAGACCGCCGGAAGCAAGCCAGCGGCACTCGCGCACCGACGGAACCCAAAGGCATCGACCCAACCAGCAGCCAAAGCACCGCCAAGCGTGGCGCCCAACACTCCAAAAATGACGCCTCCAAGGAGGACACGACGTCCATAGACGCCGCCGTCATCCAACCCGGCAAGCCGGGTTTGGGTTTTCACCTAGGAATGATGGACGGAGCGGGGTCGGGGCTCCACGGCAATGCCCCCAAGGAGGAAAACGGCGCCCGCAAGCGTCGCCATTGCCGGGCGAGACTTTCGTCCGCAGACCACGACCACCGCCTCCATGGGACAATCGCGAGGACAGCCCATGCCACCGAACGAGCAAAGAACGCCGGCGAGAGGGCCAACGCCCACGCCAACGGAAGCATGCCCCGCCGCCCACGCGGCCGGGGACATGGCAGCAACATCACCTCGCTCTCGGAGCCGCCGCTCCGACCTCCACGCATAGTCGGCTGACACCTCTTGCCAGCCAGCCACCGTTCGCGAGTTGCTAGAACCAGCACCTCGACCACCCGAAGCGGCGCCGCCGCGCCGCCATCCTCAACCACAGCTCACCGCCACCACCATGGCCAGCACCATACACGCAGCCCGCCAAGCCCTCGACGAGGCGAGCCCGTGCATACCCGGGGCCGCCGCCCCGGCTTCCTCTTCTCTGGCCGCACCGGACCTCGCCGGCATCACCCGCAGCCACCTCCGACACCAGCAGCACCGCACCATGCGGAGGATACCAGATCGGAGGCGAGAGCCCTCCCAGCTCCATGCTGGCAGGAGCACCACCCATCAGAGCAGTTGGCAGCACCAGCACCGAAACCGGCCACCGCGCCGCACCACCACCCCCACGGACAGGTGCCGGAAACACCACGCGGCAGAGCATCACTAGCAGCCCACGCCCACCTCCGCTGGCTCAGATCGGCGCCAGATCTCGATCCGCCACCATCCGCGCAGCCGGCGTCCTCCAGCCCCCGCTGATGAAGCACCAGGTGCAGAGGAGCAGCACCGCCGCCCGGGGCCGCCGCCCCGGCTTCCGCGCGTCGACGAGACGGCCATCGGCGCCCCAGCCGCTCCGGCCATCCCGCAGCGCATCCAAGGGCGAGAGAAGACCCCCTGCCGCCTTTGGTAGCAGGGCCCGCCTTTGGTGGCGGTGGTGCGCCCCCGGTGCCGCCTGGGGTGCGACACGGGGGGAGTTTTCTCTGTTTTGACACCAAGTTCTAGTTTGCTAATTTGTAGTATGAGTAGGTAAAAAATTCCAAACTTACAGCCCACCCGCTGGATCCACCCCGCAAAATCGCAAAGTCAACCTATGTGGCTATGTTCATTCTTTTTAGCTTCTAAGGCCGTGACTTGTTATTTGCATCTTAAAACTGGTCGGCTAGATGCAAAAAAAAGCCGAATGGATGCTCACAAGAAGTTGGCTCCCACACTTCGGAAAGCAGTTTCGAGCCATATCAGTTGGGAACTGCCTAACGGCCATTTATGTGGACTCATACCCCAATACTGCAAAAACGGTAATGGTGGGTGCTAGGGCTTTGTGGAAGATCCATAATTTTTTGCTAGATTTTGCGGCAAAGCTCGATATCAACTCCTCTATTTTGTCACCTCTAATCATTGGTGCATAGCAAAAAAAATCCCCCGTTCGGCACCAGCAGCGGTGGAGACGCAGACATGTCACGTTGTCTGATTCCTTCAACTCTGACAGAGGACTCACTGTGTCACCAGCATGGGCTCTTCTTCTTCTCCGAAGTTGGCGCCTCTCTATTGTCTTCCATGGCGGAGATAAACCACGGTCTCCTCCCATACTCTTTGTCCCTACCATGAGTGGATAACTTGTAGGATTAATTTAGCGAGTATTCATGCTAGATCGATTTTATTAGGGCTGACTGGATGAATCTTATACATCAAGAAGCAGTACTCATCTTGCAAAAGTATCTAGGGGACATCTGGTTTACCAGTTAGTTTGGTTGTTATCCTCAAAAGAAGGTGAAAGTTAGACCTCTAAAAATGTAATTGTGTTGTAAATATACAGTTAATAAGATGAATGAGCGGAGAAATCCCTAATTTAAAATAAAAAATTCACATTTTCTAAAATGCTAAAGATGATACCCTAGCATTTGAGAGGACCATCCTTCTTGTTGATTGAAATATTATTAATTACACACAGATAAACCAAACTAGACGTGCTGCCAAGTTAGCCATCCAATCGAACGAAAGCACGAGGCGAATTTAGTACTCGTATCTTTTTTTTTTGGACATTCTATTGTTGTTGCTATACGTTTGTTGTAACTGCTTACTACCTAAATGACGACATTTTTGCTCATGGACGGCGCAGTGCAGGATTTGAAGAGATGACTTCTGAATGAACAAATGCAAAATTCGTCTGATCTTCGAAGTACATCATCTTTGATTGGTGCTGCTCTGCCCTCACTGTGTCGACACCCCACATCTTAGATTAGATCTCAGGAAGGTTAACCATGCCACCAGACTAGAGTACTGTTGGCTGCGGCGTTGACCTGATGCTTGCGGCTCATGTGCTTGATTTTTTGTTTGCACGAGATCAGCGCGCATATTATACTAAGAGCAACTCTAGCATATACCGCATTTCGACCCGCATCGCACCGCCCGACCCGATTTGCAGGTTTGGGATCTTTTTTCGCGCAGATACGTCATCGGCCCAACAGCCCCCATCCGCGATGCAGGCGCCCTCATCCGGCCCACATTGATCGCGATATGTAGCGGTCGACAGGGTCAAAACCTGATCTCCCCCTCGCCGCTTTCCCCTCCCAATCTCTGCCCCGCCGTCGCAATTGCTCGCCGCCGGCCGCAAGCCTAAGCCTTGCTGCGCACAGATCGGAGCCGCGCTCGCCACCAACATGTCCGGGAGTTCTTCAATCGGATGCGGCGGGGGTCACATCGGCCGCGGCGGCTCATCGCACGGCCGCGGCGACGACAACGAGGAGGCGAAGAAGAGGCGCTCCAACGCCGCGTGCCTCCGCGGCTCACGCCGGTTCACCAAATACGGCATCAAGCCGCCGCCGGGGTTCAACAAATGGGAGGCGCGCGCCAACCAAGGCCGCCCCCTCCCCGGCTCTCCTGCATCAGCGTCGACGGCTTCGCGGCACTCCCGCTATGATGCGGGGGCCTCGAGCTCATCCTCGGCTCCGGGCGCATCTTCCTCGCGCGTGTCCCGCACGACCATGGAGGTCGACGTGACCCCTCCTCCGCCGCGTCCCACGGGCGCTTGGATTGGCCCCGAGGACTTCGTCGTCGACGAGGCTCTCCCCCGCATCCTCGGGCTGATCGAGGAGAGCATCCGCCGGGAGGCCGAGCTGGCGGCGAAGTAGAAGATGGAGGCGGAGCTGCAGGAGCTCCTCATCGATGCCGTCTCCTCCTCCGACGACCTCTAGGCTGCCATCGACGCCGCCGCCACCACCGGGTAAATGTAGCTAGGGTTAGGGTTTGCCGCCGCCTCTGTCGTCTCCGATGATGTTTCCGGAGCAAATTTTGGTAAAATTAGGCAAGTGGTGGCCTATGTAAATGTATGCAATGTTCATGCGGACAAGAAAATGCAAGAAAATCTGGCGCGCATTGTGTTTTCTAAAATTTGCGGTTTCCTCTACGGTTTCTGTTCTGCGCAATTGCTCGCCGCCCTGCAAACCCCCTCCATCCCGGCCTCCATCCGCGATTTGCAGGTTGCGCGGATTGGGGGTCTGCTAGAGTTGCTCTAAGACAGGAATATTTGGATGCTCAAGCTAAAAGATTATAAAGCTTATTTCTTAGTTGAAGAATGCCCAAGTAAGCTGGAGCTGTCTACAGCAGAGTGGTGGAACGTGGAAGAACACATGTGTGCAGCACGGTGGACAGCTCATCTTGGGGACAGAAAATGATGGGAGATCAACCTGAGAAAGTACATTTTGATAAGAAAGGGTAAAGTGATGAGTTTGAGTATCAAACCCATGAAGTGGTACCGTGATAACTGGAATATGCGCCACAATATCTAAGTCTCTTTTCCCGGAAATGTACACGGTTTGGAGTACAGAACTACGGGCATGTCTTTCGCGATTGTATTGTACATCTTGGGTTTGGATAACCACTCAAAATTTTCTCAAAGTTTTTGTCCCTATTGACTAGAATTGGCAATACTGGTTATCAATCACCGGTTTTTAATGAATGTTTCGTCGCTAGCTATCTACTATGTTGACACTAATTATGTTGACATTGCGACCTCATTCTATACAATCTGATCAAATATTCCAATAGAGAGCTAGATGGTACAGGCTAACAGGCACCTCTGTATATATGCGTGTAGTATATTGTCTCATGCAGTCAGGCTGATTACCGTGCTCCTACATCCGACTGAAACACATGGCTGCCGGTCTCAAGATCGCCGCCCTGTGCCTCCTCCTCTTCTTCTCATCCCTCCCTTTGCTCGCCGTTGCGGAGTGCGACTGCGAGGCCGGTGAGGAAGAGCAAGACAAGGCGGGAGCGCTAAAGCTCAAGATCATCGCCGTCTTCAGCATCCTGGTGGCCAGTGCGGCGGGCAGCGCGATCCCGTCGCTCGGACGGAAGTTCCCGGCGCTCAACCCGGACAGAGATCTCTTCTTCGCCGTGAAGGCCTTCGCGGCAGGGGTCATTCTCGCCACCTCCTTCGTGCACATCCTCCCGGAGGCCTTCGACAGGCTCGGCTCGCCGTGCCTCGTCGACGGCCCGTGGAAGAAATTCCCGTTCGCCGGCATGGTCGCCATGCTAGCGGCCATCGCCACCCTCGTCGTCGACACCATTGCCACGGGGTACTTCCAGCGCGCCGCGAACGCCAAGAAGGCCTCGGCTGCCGTCGGGGTCAGCGACGACGTGGAGGCCACCACGCCGGACGATCATCACGCGCACGGGAACGGCGGTCACTCTCACTCCCACGGCCACGGCGCATCGGCCATCATCGCGTCGTCGGCGGCAGGGGCATCCGACGACGGCGGCGCGCAGCTCATCCGGCACCGCGTCATCTCGCAGGTGCTGGAGCTGGGGATCATCGTGCACTCGGTGATCATCGGCATGTCTCTTGGCGCATCCGTGAGCGCCGGCACGATCAGGCCGCTCGTGATCGCGCTAACTTTCCATCAGTTCTTCGAAGGGATAGGGCTCGGAGGATGCATTGCGCAGGCGAAGCTCCGCCTCGGGTCTGTCTTGACGATGTCGCTCTTCTTCTCGCTCACCACGCCGGTCGGCGTGCTGATCGGCATCGGGATATCGTCTCGTTACGACGAGAATAGCCCCACGGCCCTGATCGTGGAAGGTCTCCTCAGCGCGGCGGCCGCCGGAATCCTTAACTACATGGCCCTCGTCGACCTTCTAGCCGAAGACTTCATGAACCCTAGGGTGCAGAACAACGGGAGGTTGCAGGTCATCGTGAACATCTCCTTGCTGGCTGGGACGGCTCTCATGTCAATGCTCGCTATATGGGCCTGAGAAATGAAAAAAGTTCAAAACAAACCCTCAACTTGTAGGCAAAAGCTAAATCAAACCTTGAACTTTGAATCCTTGAAATTGGTACTCTGAATTCTTGAATCCCGGTCTAAATTAAACCCTGAACCTGGTGACCGATGCCGTACAGGCATTTTTTTTAAAAAGCCACTACATAATTATTTGTTCAAATCTCATGGTCCCTAACTCTTGAACGTTGCTCTCTCTTGACTTAGTTATCGGAGAGAAAAGGGATGTGCTTCCACCGGTCGCGCATCCATGTTCGCAGCGGCCGACGGAACACGACAATGTCCTCGCACTCCTCAACTGTGTAGCCACCAGAGCAGAGTACTAATAATTTTGTTGTGCAACTAGAAGAGCAGAGTACGAGTATTTGTGCACGCACGACCAATGCATGGTTGATGTTGCACGGGCATTTTGCCCCTGTCAGCAACGCTGCAGAGAACATCTAGACATTTTCCCTCGTGGTTCTTGCAAGGAGGACGAACACCTAGATGGGAAGGGTAGAGCTGTTTGCAGCCATCTCGCCGAGCCTTAGTGCTGCGTCAGCGTGCACCACTACCGCGCAAAGCGCGTCGAACGACATCGTCCGAACTAGCCGCACACACGGCCACACGGGGTGTCTCCGTTGAGGCTAACGTACACGAGCGCCTTGGCCGCTGCCTCGTCCCTAATCACCGCGTGCTGCAGGAACGCCCTCGGCCTGGCGCGCGGCCTGGTCTCGCCGCCAATTACCTGCTACTGGTTGTGGCGACCATGCTTCTCCGGCACGGGTGGCGACCACCGGCTCCAGTGTGCACGCGGATGGCGGAGGCGAAGCAGTCCGTCGCATCTCGACGAGAGCCACGGCCCACAAGGCCCTTCCCCTGCGCTGCCCCCAGCGACCGGCAAGCTCAAGCTTGTGTGCGGACGGCAGAGGACTCCATCTTCTCTAGTTTTCTGCCTATGGTCAAGTCCCCCTCCATCCCCAGTTGCCCAACAATCCGTGGCGGCGGACGCAGTGCCACGCGGCGTGTTCATCTAGGAAAAAAAGCTAAGGGATGGTGGGGAAAAAGAGCTAAAAAATAAAAATTCAGAATATGACATGTCGGCCACGTTTGTCAGTGACATTAGCCTATAATCCTGGTCGTGGTCGTCACTTTCCCGGTCTACCAAACATAGACAGGGTTCGGGATAGACCGGGATTTAAGAGTTCAGAGTGCCAATTTCAAGGATTCAAAGTTCAGGGTTTGATTTAGCTTTTCCCTACAAATTTAAGGTTTATTTTGGACTTTTTCCCTGAGAAATCGTCCTCCACGGAGGAAAATGATTTTTTGTATGCACATACTGTGATGTACGGCTGTGGCATTACCTGAGGATTGCAGGTTTATTTCTTGTTAATTTGAGAAATTGTAAAAATATAGATCAAATTATGCATTAGAAACTCGTTATAGGGATATATATAGTATTGCACACGCTTTTGCATCGTTAATGGAGAGGGGTGAGTAACCAAATCTTACTCTAATTCATATATAGGCGCGCGCTTGGTGCACTACCAAAAACTGGTCGCTGCGAAACTCTGCCGTATATCTCCCTGGCTTAGCAGAGTTAGTCTCGCTCTTGCATATCGAAAAGTTGGCCGGTTTCTTTGTCCAACTCCCGACGAGTGAAAGCGCAATTGTTCATCGCTTTTTGCAGGTTAGGTTAGGTGTCGTGGAATCTTAGCATCAATTCTGCTAAATCGTCAGGACCAAGTTGACTACTAGTACGATACGACAAATTATATTCATAACCATGGGGCTTCTCCAGAAGAAGAAGAAAACACTGTGTTGTATACGTCGGCGGTGTCGACATTCTAACAACATGCATGGCAACATTTCCAACGGTGCCAGCACGACCCACGAGATGGTCTTCCATCATGGAGTTTTATACCCTCCGATCGGAAATAAGTGTCGGCAATTATTTTGGTTGCCTCATTATGCATTTCTCGTTAAGTACTTACCACTTAATTTCAGCCGTTCGATTAAATAAAATGGATCATCATGTTGAACAACTAAACAATATATGGCAATTTGACAAATGTAGCCGGTCACATTAATTTACAAATAACATGTACATCAAGGGATAACAAAACACCACATTAAGCACATGTGATCATCATGAGAGAACACAGTGATGGTTAGTAATCGAAAACAGGCTAGTCGTACACATAGTACATAACAAGTAAATACACGATCAGAAACACATGAATTGTATCAGTTGTGAACATATGTTTGTGTAGTTCACTATTTTCTGATTCATAGACAAAAAATCCCCCTCTATACTTTTCTTCTTCCTATTCTCCACCAATGGGTTGCCTTTCTCCTTCAAATTCAGTGAGCTTCATCTTTCTAGAATGAAGGCATTGTTCCATCTTCCAGCACCACCAAGGCTTGGGGTCTGTGGAGGGGGTCTTGTGTCCATCAAGCATATCTTGTTCTACAACGAGGGGCGCTGTCGGATGTACTAGATAGGGGCAATGGTGATTGTGGGTGCCAGGGTGTGGACACAACGGAAGACACATGAAATGTGGGAGACAATGACATACGACAAGTGACTTGAAGGTGCTCAATAAGATAGTGTGGCCGGTAATTATAAGTCAACAACATCATACATTTTAATCCCTCGGAGAAAAGAAGTTGCTAGGGAGGAGAGACAGGGAAGACATCGGAAGGGGTCCTAGGAGTCAGAGTGTGATCATCAGAGAGGTAGTTGATGATAATGAAGCAGAAATAAAGATGGAAGTGCAAGAGTTTGATCCAGTTGCAATCGTTCATTTACCTGCACTACAACTGAGTGGGATTATAGAAGTATAATATATGTAGGTATTGGAGTGTTGTAGAGTTAAAGAGAGGCTCGGTTTAAAATTAATACGACTTGGCTTGCACTCCAAGAATCTCCCCTTTGTACCTCGATGTAAACACCATGAGGGTCTACAAAAAATTCTAACTTTGATGTTTTCTATAGAGAGGACATGAGACAAAAGTGGTGCTTGAGATTATGTGTCTCTAAAGAGGGTGAGGTGGGGTTGTGGCACCTAAGATCACTAGTAGGAAAACCCTTATAGGAAACATCTTACTAGTGGTGTGTTGCCTTAGGGGACACTACTAGTATTACTAGTGGCGTGCCAGTTTCTGCCACACCACTAGAGCCCTCTTAGCAATGGCGTGACCTTCACAGACACATGCCTATAAAGGTGTGAGAAGCTAGGAAAGTTCTTAAGCGCTTTAATAAGCTGGGTTCACCTATAAAGGTTATTAGTACAAGCAATGAGGGAACCGAGATACCTATACCTAGCAAACTCTTGGGGTTGTATGAAGCTTTTGAAAATAATTTTGATTGGATCTGTCCCAAAAATATTTTTAGTGATTTGAGTGAACCAAAGCGTGATCACAAAGGTTCTTCAAAAACTTATGTGGATGAAATACAATGCCTTATTGAGAAGACCTCTTCAATGGATCTTAATGCCTCTCTTGATATTACTTGATTCGCACTTTCTGCGCCTAGCTCAAAGGCGTTAAAGAAAAGCACTCTTGGGAGATAATCCAATGTTTTTATATTCAGTTATTTTCCCTTTATTTGAGTCTTGGGAGTTATTACTACTGTAATGACCTCTCCTTATCCTTTTTATTTTGTTTTTGTGCCAAGAGAAGCCTCTAATTTGAGTGAGGTAAGATTTGGGGATGTTGCTGTCCTCAAACTGTTTTCGGTGCTGCACCGTAAAAATTCGTGAAAATTCTCTGTATATCTTTTGGACTTGCGATTTCTTGTGCATATGCCCTAGGTTATATCCAAACTTTCATTAGTTGAACACTTTTTGATTTGAGCAACAGAAAACCCTCTAAAAATTCGACATTTGTCAGCTGTTCTGTTTTAACAGATTTCTGCCAATATTTGTGTTTGCCGCTTTATCGCTTTCTTTTTGAGTTTTTTTTTATCACAGAACTTTTGGGGAAGTTGCTACAGTAGTATATACTTTATATGTGGAGGTTTTAGGTTGAAACCTGAAGCAAAAAGGGTTGATTCAATGTTATGCTTAGACTAATGTTGCTAATAGATTTGTGTTTAGTTTTGTATGAAGAAAGTTTTTAAGTGTAGGGATCGGAGAATGATGAGATGAGTTGAAGAATGGACAAAAGCTCAAGCTTGGGGATGCCCATGCATCACCCTAAGAAATATCCAAGAAGTACAAACATTAAAGCTTGGGGATGCCCCCGAGGCACCCCTTCTTTATCGGCAAAAATCAGGTCACCTTTTAAGACACTATATTTTTATTGCTTCATGCATTATGCGTTTTTCTTGGAGCGTCAGTTGTTTTTAGTTTTCAGTTTAGTTTAGTTTTGTTTGCTGCAATAAATGGTTGAACCCCAACAAATTTCTTTTGGAGAAGTTGCCTTGCTTTCCATTTGCCAAAAACACTCCGTTTTTCACTCTATTCGTTTCAACGAGTGTTCTTTTTTTTCTAGAACTGCGTTTAGTTTTTGATTTTTGCATTGATTTGTGTTCAGATCTTGTTATATCTTTTTATTAAGGTGTATTTTTGCCTCTGGTCCTTATTGGTTTTTATCAAAAGAGGTGTTTATAAAAAGTTTGAATGGTGTTGGAAAAGAGAAAAAGATTTATACAAAAAAGTGGTACAAGAAGGAGCTTGTGTAGACTGCGGCCTAGGCTTTTGCATGCCGTGCTTGATGTCTTTTTGATAGCATGCTTAGTGGTTTTGCTGTAGCATAACTTGTCTCAAATAACTGATGAAAGGACACAGATGTCGCCTAGAGGGGGGGTGAATAGGCGATTAAAACTTTTACGAAAGGCTTGTACAAATGCGGAAATAAACTAACGTTTAATTTGACAAGCTTACAAAACCTAATAAACTAGGCTCACCTATGTGTACCAACAGCTTATGCTAAGCAAGACAAGTAGCAAGGTGATAACAAGATATATAACTTCAAGCACGATGGCTATCACAAAGGTACAGTGCATAAGTAGTGGAGCTCGGATAAGAGTTACCGAGGCACGAAGGAGACGAAGATGTATCCCGAAGTTCACTTCCAAAGGAAGCTAGTCTCCGTTGGAGAGGTGTGGCGGCTTAATGCACTCCGAACGCCACAAAGGCCTCACCTTGAGATGTGGTAGCACAATGCTCACCAAATGCCACAAAGGCTCACCTCAAGATGCGGAGGCACGCTACACACCAAACGCCACAAAGGCTCACCTTATTCTCCTCGCGCTCTCGCACAAAGCAAGATGTCACGATCCACTATGGGACACTTGAGGGCGGTCACCGAACCCGTACAAGCTTGGGGCAATCTCCACAACTTAATTGGAGGCTCCCAAGAATCGCCACAAAGGCACTACAAAGGTTGGGGAATCTCCACAACTTAATTGGAGGCCCCAAGTAAATGCCACAAAGGCCACTAAGCCATCTAGGGTTCCAAGAACCCAAGAGTAATAAGCTCACAACTTCCACTTACCGAATCTCCGAGGAGAACTCAAACCGATGCACCAAATGCAATGGCAAGAGCACACAAAGTGCTCAAATCCTTCTCACTCAAATCCTACCAAAGCAACTAATTCTATGGAGAGATATGAGAGGAAGAACAAAGGAAATCCACAAAGAACTCCAAGATCTAGATCCAATAGGTTCCCCTCACTTAGAGGAGAAAGTGATTGGTGGAAATGTAGATCTAGATCTCCTCTCTCTTTTCCCTTAGAAAGATGCAAGAAACATGGAGGGAATGGAGGAGGGAGGGCAAGCTTTGAAGGTCAACAATGGAGGAGAGAGAAGCCCAAAAATGTTAATGGTTCAAGGAGGAAGAAGGGGTATTTATAGGTGGGGAAAATCTGGCCGTTGGAAGTAGCCCGCCGGCCAGTTCGGCCGTAAGTCCGGCGGCGCCGGGCTCTGGGCCGGACGGATCCAACGCCCCGCCGAAAGGCGATTCAGAATAGCAGTCTGGTGGCTCCGCCGGACTGGCCCGGTCTGCCGCCGGAAGGTCCGGCCTGGAGCCCGGCCTGGCCGGACCAGGGGCCGAACTGGACAGCCCAAAAACCAAATAACTTTTGCAAGGAAACTCCGAATGAGATGAAACCAATTTTGTTGGAAAGCTGAAATTACTATGAAATTAGAGGACATAAGTGTCTCTATATGAGGAACCGGTAAATTCTCCAAACACCAAAAACGCAATAAGAGTTCCATACGAAATCCGTTTTTGATGAGCTAGAGCTTGTCATGGAAATAACCACAAGCTCTAGAACCTCACATGGATAAAATCCAAATAAGAACCAAGAAGGATAATGCCAAGTATGCAAAGGTTTGAGCTCTCTCCGAACGATACGAATAAGTTACTCACTCGAGAGCCCCTCTTGATAGTACGGCTATCGATCCTAAACCCGGTCTCCCACACTATGAGACCGGTAAGAAAGAAACCCTATCAAGAACGTACCTTTGCCTTGCGCATTCCACTTGAGCTAGATGGTGATGATCTTGATCTTCTCAAGTTGGACAACCTTTCTTGATTGCGCTTGCTCGGTGAAGTCTTGCGGATTATTCCCCCATACTTCACTATGTGAGAGACACTAGTAGAAATATCTTCACATATTCATTACCACCAAATGGACACCGAGCTTCCAGCAAATGATATCTTCTAGAAGCCTATCTTGATCTTGCGCTTCGACTTGATCAACATTGCACTTCATCTTCTTCTTTCAAAATGATGATGTCTTGAGAATGCACATGAGAGTTCACTCCATCTTATTCCTCAAGACAAGCCTATCTTGATCTTGCGCTTCGACTTGATCAACATTACACTTCATCTTCTTCTTTCATAATGATGATGTCTTGAGAATGCACATGAGAGTTCACTCCATCTTATTCCTCAAGACATACTCTATAGGCTCAACTCCCTTATGACCAATCTTCGGATCACTCCTTGAATAACACATTGGTCATCACATAATCTTCTTTATATGCATCTTCTTACAACCTTGAAACCAACATATGGCTCAAGAGTTGTCTACGGACAAGTCCTACAAATATAACTCGATGCAAACATTAGTCCATAGGGATTGTCATTAATTACCAAAACCACACATGGGGGCACATGCTCTTTCAACTGAGATTGCTTAAGAGCACAAAATATTGGGTAAGGTGCCACGTCAGCCAAACCATCCTGGGAAGGCCCAACTATCAAAGCCAGCAGCTGGACGACCTTCCTCAACTCGGCGCACACGCGGGAGGGAGATGGAGGTTGCTGCGGATCGACGATGGGGGCAGTAGGTGGAGGAACGAGTGGGAGGTTGGGTAAGAAGGGAGAGAGGGGGAAAAGGAGGAAAAAGGCTAACCCACTTACATGTGGGTCCTACAGGCATAGCATGTTTTGGGTAACCACTTTTAGGTAAGCTGGAAAAGTAGAAACATTTCTTCTTATCCAAACCTCCTCTCTCTCTTATCTATACCAACTTTGCTCACCTAAAATATGGATAAACTGATTTTCTTCATTCTCTCCTCAAACTAATTAAAAATTCAACATTGCAACGTAAAGGAAAGCTGACATCACCCGTTCTATATGTACCAGAGTATATTTAAAACATGCGACTAATTCTTGGCTAGATGATATCACCCTTTCTTAATTTGAATGTCACAGTGCAACTAGAAAATCTCGATTGCAATTGCAGCCCCACGTGACCACGTGTAACTCTCAGGGCTCGGTTGAAAGCTGTTTTAAACTCCACCCCAAGACGGGCATTCCATCGACCACCGGAATTTCAGCGTGGCCTCCCGATGTCCGTGAACTTTTCCCTCCGTATGGCTTGAAATACTTACTAGGAACCAAGCTCCAAGCAGGCCCTCAGGTGCACGAATCCGATGCAAATCCAGCAATTCCAACAGTTTCAGAGTCAATCGTGTTCTAAAGTAAACTCTCCATCGACGGAGACGGAGAGTTTAGCATAATCGTACTTAGGAGTTAGGAGTGGCTAGTAACAGCGGAAGCTGATTACTGGGCACTTCCACGCTAGGCACCCAGGAGACACCTCACCGCGATATAATACAGCTACCAATTCGTGCAAACTTCTGTGACGGCCACATGTCATGATTTCCTTAACGCTGCAATAAACAACAGGCTGTACAGGTTCCTTTGGAGCAAATTTTGCTAAAGAAAAACAAAGCCCAACAGGCTGAAAACTCTATCAGATCATTGACTTCCCAAGGCTGCTGGCGCTGGGTCTCATTCAGCGTCTCCGTTGGATGCTGGAAACTCTATCGAATCAGCGACTGCGCACGCTGCAGGCGTTGGGTCTCCTTCTGCTTCTCCTTTGGAGACAGCTTGTCGCCGATCAGTGTAACCTTCAAGCGATCGGCTTGGAGGACGAAAACTGACCCAGCTTTTGGTACAACTGCAGGTTTCAAAGTGAGCAACTCAGATATTAATCTCATCAGGTCTACAGTAATTAATAGAATGCATTCGTGTCTCAACACAACATATATCTCAGTTCAGCTGGTTGTTCAGCTGGTTGTGAGTAGCATATGATATATCTTTTAGCAAGCAACTAAACAACCTTGGCTGATTGAACTTCTGTCTTAAAAATATCAAGTGTGGACCTCAAGGGGAAAAAGCAAGCAATGTTCCATCACACATCACCTTTCTGTTGTAGATTCTACGTCACAGACTTATTTCATATTGTTTCTTCCAGAACTTGATGAGAATCATAGGAATGAAGAGTTGCAGTACAAATATTTAGCACGATCAATTGGAAACGGAAGTACTGGGTTAGCAGTATAAAAGAAAAGACACAAGATTGTAAGAGCCCTATATTTCAGAAGAAAAAGACCATTTTAACAGTCATGCTCTCAAGCAAAATATAAATAACTCATAAAGTATGTTAGTATTGCATTACGGAGTAGAATTATATACATACCTCGGAAGAGGTTGTCCTCTGATATAATTCCAAAAGTCTCTGCAGTGTCCCTAATCATGATGCCACTTACACCTTGATATGAGGCTGCTTTGCACTGTGCCACTGAAAATGAAAAAAAAAACATATAAATACTGACGAAATTAATAAAAACAGTCTAACAGTCCAGTATGCAACTATCCCAAGTATATGACTCACCTATTATGAGGGCCCCATGAAGATCTGCTGAAAGGAGGTATTCAGACAATTGTTTTTTCCTATGGAGAAAACAAAGAACATCAATACTTCGTACATGGTATACAATAGCAATACCCATGAATAATTAAGGGTTATCCCAAGTCTGGAAAAGGTTAAACCGACCCCACTGCTTCTAGTTTTACTTCTTTGAACCCTGAGCCCATGATGTTGATCTCATTTCGTGATTTTGATTGCTCAAATCTTCAAATTTGTTGATCAATGATCATTCAGAACTCCACTTAGTAAAATTATTACAACAGCAAGACGAATACCAAATGATTCAGCTCCTACCATATATAAGTTTCTATAAAGATAGCATTTTGGATGGGCATTGGCTTGATTTTATTAACAGCATAAAGCTAGTGTGCTAGTGTGATCATAAGTCGATGCAAACTGTACATTCAGAATACGTATAATCAAAGTAGTAAAAACGTACAATTCAGCAAATGAGCTACTCCCTCCGACCCATAATACTCTTCACTAATATAGATGTATCTAGACACATTTTAGTGATAGATACATCCGTATTAGCGAAGAGTAATATGGGTCGGAGGGAGTACAGGATTCTTCAAAAGTAGACACCAATTACAAAAGTTCTAAAACAATTAAGCCAGATATTTAAGACAATGAGACCAAGTGACTTTTATTTTGCTAATTGAGCTCTTTACCTCCTAATCTAATACCAGTTCCCAACTTACCAGAGTTTACAAATGCTTGTGCACAGTACTGGGTTATGTTTGAAGGTTCGTCTTTTTACCCACCTAGGAAGACACACGTAGGACAGGAGGTTACTTTCCAAATACGCTCAACCTTTAGGAGTAATCCAGTTTACTTGTTTTGTAATTAGGTGTGGAAACTTGCACACTGATCTGCAGACAAGTGACTACTCTTCTCCGGTGTTAACATCATCTCAATCATGCTATTTATGACCAGTCGGCCTACTCTGCAGTTTCCGTATTTGCAAGTCAATAAATTCACATGCGTAGAAAAAGAGGCATGATCCTGATTCCTGAGTCATTGGATCAAGCTGCATATTTGCCCATGTAGAGCAAAGTACAAGGACCATGGCAAAAGGATATTTTTTACCATGATCTGGTACTATGTGCAAACCCTGCTAATTTGAGCTGCTAGCATTGAATTAAAAGGTCAAAACACAGTATAAATCACTACCCTTCTATCTTTTTCCCAATAAAAGTAATTAGCAAGGAGATGGAAACAAGAGGCCAAGAAATAACAGAAAGAAAATATAGTGAGGAATCCATACGCAGCACTCTTAGTAACCTCACGAATATACTCTTCCCACATTTCCTGCATTGGCTTATAGAGGTCAAACCTGCAAGAATAAGAATCACATGTAAAAACTACATAAACCCATGGATACCATATGTGACGATTTTAGCAAGGATATAAATGATTCATTCATGCCATGAAAATGCCACAATAGAGGAAAAGACCATAAATGTACACGCTGCTCATGAACAGTACTTGCCTGTGGAATGTATCAGGTAAATCAAATGATCCACATTTCTTATGTTGCTTCAGTGACATGTGTCTTTTTGATCGCTTCGAGTGAATCAACAAAGACCGTGATTGTGCATCCACTAAGATAGGACCCCTCTGGACATAGTTATCTAAAAGAATCCCTTTGTCCAGCTTTAACTTTTTGGAGCCCTTGGTAATTTTCCCGGCATTTCCACCTTTCTGAATTATATCATATACAATATTGTGAACTACGTCTGTGCTATCAAGATCCTACACAAACATTCACCATAAAGTATATTAGAGGTTGTCTGGCCACCTATAAAGTAAGTTTTGTGCTCCACAGCCCATATCATCTGAAAACTAACCGAAACGTCATCTTGCTCATTTTGGGACAAATTTTCATGAAGAGTGAATGAAAGTTCAGAGTATATAGGGTGGACTTCTCCACCTACAAAGTTAAATAGGTATTTGTTAGTTGTTACACAGCCAGATGCACAAACAAATTGTGGGTTTACCTGAGGAAGCAGACTGTTTGTGCTGATAACTGGAACTTGCTTGAGCTGAGAAGCAGCAGCAGTGTGAGAAAATCCGGCTAGATGTATAAAAATCGCATAAATAGAATACTGAATGGTGGAAGAAAGAAAACCTTTAAGTGTAGAAGATCGAGATGGAGTCAATTCGGGAGTTTTTCCTTTCTTTCGTACATCTAGCTTGGGTTTGGGGGTCAGATCATTGCTCTTCTGGAACTTAGGTTTCTCATCTTGCACTTTCTTAGCTTTAGATGCTGCATAGCGCTGTTGAATGGCTTCTAAGGTCCGTTTCTTCTGATCAGAAATAGTTGACATTGAGCCTGCGACAGATCTGAGATTAAAGCAAGCTAAGAGGTATGAGTGAGAAACAGCTACATTATAGTCTGAACTCCATATGCCCTAGAGTGTACAACCAGAAGTTCAAGGTAAATAGTGATCATATAAAGTTCTCCTTAACAAAATGAGGACTCACATATTATCTAAAATAATCTCCTTAACAGGATAAAGACTCTCGAATTACCCAAGTTGAACAAAAAAATGGTGGAACATGAACACACTTGGGCAGAGCAATTCATACGCATTACATCGAGCACCTTTCTAATTCTGGAGAGAAAAGAAGCGTGTAAGAGAGGAGGACCACAGTTATCTCTCTCTCTGTTACTTGCAACTGCAAGTGCTCTGGTATCGAAACTATTTCTTCTAATATTCTGGAGATAATTTTTCAATTGTAATCTGATGTATGAATTCTAGGTATGAAATGGCGTAGAACATCATTATGATATTACTGTGCAATTTTCAATGTTCTGTTTGCCTTGATCATATAAAATGTTTGTGACTGAAACAGAGCCAGGACACATTGTAAAGAACATGAGCAAGACAAGTGAAGGATCACAAAGTTAGAAATCTTCAGGAACTATTAATGATAATAAAAATTACAGTAACCCTTTCACACATAGGTCACTGCCATCTAGCACTCAAACTGAATTCGTCTGATCTGCTAGAAGGTTTGGGAAATTGTAGTTCGAGCACATACACTGTACGAAGCAATAATGTGTACCAGACAGTACTGAATCAATAATAATACGCAGAAAACAAAAAGATTTGATACGGCGGGAGGCGACGAGCTGAGCAGAGGAGAAACCTGCGGTGGCCGGAGGTCGAGCTCGAGGCACAGGCCTCAGGCCCGGACTTGGCTGTGGACGGCGGTGAAGGAGCTCAGACGACGGCGACCGTTGGGCTAGACGGTGGAGGTCGACGTCGAGGTCCTGGGACCTCCGGGCTATGGATGGAGGAGGGAGGGGCGGGACAGCTGCGGGAGCCAGAGGCGTAGCCAGGAATTGCTAACGCCCCGGGCCAAAATCCATGGGACAAAAAAAATTTAAAAAAATACTCCAATTCTAAGGCATAATAGAAGGCAATACAGCTGGATATTTAATACGAATTTTAGCACAATATTCAGTGGACCATGTAAAATATTTAATAATGGATGCAAAATATGAAAACTTAACCATGTCCTAACCATGTCCATTTTAGCAATATTTCTAAATTTTCAATTAAAATTTTCAAATCAGGATCTGATTAAATATCACATGGCCTAAGTTTATTATTTGCTCCCGTTGAAGGACCTGATTCTATGGACGCAGTGCATTGTACTGGGAAAAAGTTGTCAATTCTTCTACTTCTTTTGTTCATCTTGTTGTCTTCCTGTAAAACAAAAATCAATGCAAGATCTAAAAAAACAGAGCACCAGAAGGGGAGGGCATTAGGGGAATCACCAAATCAGGACCTGGCAAGCGGCTTGCTGCATCCTGCTTGCTGATTGTGTCCTGGGGCGGGGATGCAAGGCAAGGGAGGGCGGCCACGGAAGGAGCCGGCTTGCAGCGGCCGACGGCGTCGCTGGAGGAGGGCGGGCGTGCGGCGGCCGGCGGGGTCGCTGCAGGAGGGCGGGCGGGCGGCGTCCGACGGGGTCGCTGGAGGAGGGCGGGCGGGCGGCGCCCGGCGGGATCGCTGGAGGAGGGCGGTGGTGTTGCAGCGACGACCTGGAGCAGTCGAGGGCGGCGGGGTCGGGGTCCTGGCGTGCGTCGATGGGCTACCTGGCTGGCGTGTATGCGTTGCTTGCTGGCCAGACCTAACAGGCTAACTGGCTGGGCTGAGATGGGCTACGCCCTGGGCCAAATTTTCATACATAGGCTATAAATTTTTCTAGGCCCCAGCTCCGCCTTTGGCGGGAGGCAGGGCGGGGGCGGAGCTGTCGGGGAACGAGGCGAAGCGGAGCCGGCGGCGGCGGGGCGAGGCGCGCGGGGGCTTCGTGTGTTGTTCTGGGCCGGTTGGGTCTTCTACCCGCTGCTTCGTGTGTTGTTCTGGGCCGGCGACGGCGGGGCGAGATGGTTAACATATAGGCACATAAATGGACAAAATTAGCCTTGATCTTCTACCCCCTGCTCCGGCCTCTACTCGAGCGACCCCCGCTGTCCTGCTGCGCATCTCCAGGTCGAGCACCAGATCACCGCTGCCAGTAAGCTCCAGATAGAACGGGTGCTCAGGGTTGGGCGGCTCCAGATCGACGCAGACTTCTGCTCTCCGGGTCGCCGGAAGGCGTCAGCTCCGTCGGTTGCCACCAATGGCTGCTCCCACCGGCGGCCAGGCCGCCTCCTGGACTCCTGGTCCCACTCGCATGGATCTGCTCGCCTAACTACACTATCTCCTTTCATCTGTTTTCCCTGGCACCCGATGCAGTGCGGTGGCTCCGGCAGCTCGGTCACGGACGGGAAGAGCAGGAATAAATTAGAACGAGCGGCTTCTCTGTTTCCCGACTTGAAGAAAATAGATGACGACATGGCAGTCATTGCAGAATTAATTACTAGACTAATATAAAGGGTTATTAGCTTAATAAAGGGATAACAATGTCAAAGGGACCAATTAGCAACAACTAGTCCCAACTCGGGGGCTGAGGCCTTTCACAATGGGGGTTTCTTAGCGCGGTATCCTAGGTATTTTGCTTATGTGGCACTATATTAAATGAGGAAAGAAAGGAGTGTTGTAGCTTAGCTAAGATACAACACTTGCATGAGTTCATAGGCAAAAATTATTTCTAGCCCAATCATATGCATGCATGAGACTAAAACCATTAATTAAGAGACAACCCTTAAGAAACAATGCATTGGAGAAATTGTATCTTAAATTTTAATTACTCCTATAAAAACGTGCTAAGAAACTATGCATTGTGAAAGGCCTTAGAAGAAAGGCAGACGAAGAAGGGGCGTAAGATCCAAGGCACACGAACTAGGGGGGTTATAATCAATTCTCCTCATATTGTTCTGCCCTCACTAGGAATTCGGGTTCTTGGTGTTGAACGTGAGTTATGGCCTTAACGGCTGGGCTTTCTTTTAGAGCATCCTTCTACTACGGTCTGCCTATACGTCGATCTGGTCGTCGTTCGGCAGGGTGCAACAATTCCTATGCTTCACCCACGATGGAGTCTACCCCACGCCGCACACCCCCATGCGGGTGTGGGCCGTGCCCATTAAAGCACGTTAGAAGGAAGAAGACCGCCCAGGGAGCAAGTCAAGGTGACGGGGAACGAGTGTCGCGGCTGACCGCGGTGGAGGCAGCGGAGCAAGCACTAGAACTTAGGGTTTGGGGATGCGGGCACCGGGTCTTAGGGTTGGAGGTGGAGGGCTCGTCAGTGTCGACCGGTGTGGGGTGCGGGAGGGTCGTCAGCGACGGGGAAGGGGGTTAGAGGGGATGGTCAGCCGGGAGGCGGTGGACCAGCGGAGGTGGCGGCTTGAGGAGGGCGAGGCGGCAAGGCGGCGAACACAGAAGACGTAGTCGATTTAGTTTCTCGTCCTCGAGGATTAATGCAGAAAGCGATCTTATAGAGTCGGATCTTGGATTTCATGGGAACCCCAATCGAAACAGAGCGCTGCGCACGGCATGCCCCCCGATAGTCCTGATCCAATCTGCGTCGTGGAAGAAGATGATGAAGGAGCCGATGAGCCCATAGATCCAGACCCCCTCATCCCCACGGTCGACTCCAGTTGATGAGGTTTAACCCCGGCAATATCCATGCTTGAGGACTTTCGAGTTGTGAGAAGAGGGATCCGGTGAACTCGACGGTGGTCGGACGACGATAAGGGGCACACGAAGGTTTACCAAGTTTCACATCCCCTCGATGAAGGATCGCTACATCCTGCTAGCAATCTGATGGCGTGTAGATGTCCGCCCAGTTGGGAACCCCAAGAGGAAGGTATGATGAGCACAGTAGCAAGTCTTCCCTCAGTATGAAACCAAGGTTTATCGAACCAGTAGGAGAAAGAACCAACTTCCGAAGGTTGATGCTCGCTAGCTTCGTGACAGCTCCGGACAATTTATATATGGCGCCTCTTCTAGGGCGTAGCTTTGCACCAGCAGCAACGTGGAACCTGCACACAACACAACCAAGTACTTTGTCCCAACTTACAGTGAGGTTATCAATCTCACTAGTTTGCTGTAAACAAAGGATTAAGCGTATCGAGTGGTAAAATATAGTAGTTTGCAAGAATGTAAATAAAGCGAGTAAATGGTAAACGGTAATAACAGTATAAAATAATGGACCGGGGTCCACAATTCACTAGTGGTGTCTCTCCATAAGGTAAATAATATGCTGGGTAAACAAATTACAGTTGGGCAATTGATAGAATAAAGCAAGCATATAAATGTCATGAGGATCACTATGAGATTCACTTGGGCATTACAACATAATACATAGACCATGATCTAACAGCATCTATGACTATTAATCCACCCGTCGGATGTCATCCGAGCAATCGTTGGGTATTAAGTTGCAAGCAACAGATTATTGCCTTAAGCAAAGTGCATAATGTAAACAATACTAATGTCCTTGAACACAAGATTGTTGTTTTCTCCCTAGTAGCAACAGCACATCTACAACCTTAGAGGTTTCTGTCACTCCCCCAGATTACTAGAGGCATGAACCCACTATCGAGCATAAATACTCCCTCTTGGAGTCACTAGCATCTACTCGGCCAAGATATCTGCTAGCAACGGAGAGCATGCAAGATCATAAAAAACATAGAGATAACATAAAGATAATAATTCAGCAAATCAACTTGACATAGTATCAATATTCATCGGATCCCAACAAACACAACATGTAGAATTACACAACGATGATCTTGATTATGATAGGTAGCTCACAAGATCTAAACATGAAGCACATGGAGGAGATGACAACCATCTAGCTACTGCTATGGACCCGTAGTCCCAGGTAGACTACTCACGCATCACTCTAGAGGCAGGCATGGTGATGAAGAAGGCCTCCGGCGGTGATTCCCCTCTCCGTCAGGGTGCTAGGAAGAGCTTCTGGACCCTCCCGATCTCGCGTCGATGACAGCGGGTTGCAGTATGTTTCGAGGAAAATTGACCGGTCCCTTTAGGTTTTCCCGTCGAGGGGAATATATAGGCGGAAGGGCGCCGGAAGGAGATGGGCCAGGCGGCCACACCACATGGTGGCGCGGCCAAGGGCTGGGCCGCGCCACCCTATGGTGCGTCTGGCCCCTGGTCCCCCTCCGTCTCAGCTTTGGACTCCGTCACGCTTCAGGAAAATAGGAACTTTGACTTTTGTTTTGTCCAATTCCGAGAATTTTTCCTGTGTAGCTTTTCTAAAACACAAAAACAGTAGAAAATAGGGAACTGGCACTGTGGCATCTCGTTAGTAGGTTAGTTCTGAAAAATGCATAAAAACACCACGAAGTGTAACAAAACACAAAGCAAATGGTCTATAAATAAGCATGGAGCATCAAAAATTATAGATACGTTTGAGACGAATCAAGCGTCCCCAAGTTTTACTCCTGCTCATCCTCAAGTAGGTAAGTGATAACAAACCAATAATTTTTGAGGTGACATGCACCAACGCAATCTTGATCAATGATGTAAAGCATTCAGTGCTGAGATCAAAGTACTTAAAACATGGGCATAAAAGACATAATCTCGACAATAAAACTTGGCAACCATGTTATAACATGAAGAGTAACACAAACAAAAGATCATGGGTAATGAAGCATTGAAAGTCAAGTGTGTGTTTCAACCATATAGAAAAACATAGCAAAGTGGTTTTCAGCTTGTCCTTCACGGAATAGCAAAACATAAATGCATAGGATACCTTCAAGTTTAAGAGGGCGACTAGATACAAATAATTTAAGAACAAGCAAAACAATAATCATGAATCTATCAATAATAAATTTTGGGACTTTGCACATTAAACTCGGAATGATAACTATGCTCTCTTAGACGGTGCATACAGGTAGAAGGTGGAGACTCAACATAAAAGTAAAAAAAAGGCCCTTCGCAGAGGGAAGCAGTGATTAAACATGTGCTAGAGCTTTTCATTTGTAAAACAGAGAGATAAAAATTTGTTTTGAGAGGTAGTTGTTCTTGTCAATGACTGGCAATGGGGTTCTTACTATCTTCCATACTAAGCAAGTTTTTGAGAGAGAGATTGGAACTTTGGTGCTCTTTTATAAAGCTTGGCACTCCTCCCCACTTTTCCTTTCACAAACCATGGCTAACCGATTCCATCGGGTGCCCACCAACTTTCACATACCATGGAGGAGTGCCTTTTTTCTTTTCTTTTTTTATTTTTTTTTTATTTTTTGGAATAAAACAATATGGAAGATAGCAAATCCGACCACTACGTCCCCATGAGCTGAAAACAGTGTCACAAAATGAGAAGTATTTTGAAGGTTTTTTGAAAAGTAGCACATAAAAATTACTTGGAATGGCTTGCAAATACCATGCATAGGAATTTATAGTGGACACATTAGAAAACTTGGTTTTTGGGAGTTGGATGCACGAGAAGTATTCCCTCTTAGTACAAAATGAAGGCTAGCAAAAGACTGGGAGCGACCAACTAAGAGAGCAATAACGGCCATAATCATGCATAGCGACAAAACATCATTAACCGAAGCATAAAGTGGTATCACAAGTCAAAAACTAAATGATCATAGAAGCTATATGGCGACTTGTTAAAGTCAAACATGTTGTAAGCATGCACCAAGTCAACCCAAATAAAGCATCAAAGGAGAAAACCACGATAACATGCTCCCATATAATAAAAACAACGCATGATTTTTTTCAAAGGCTCATTAAGCAATCTCAGTCATTTGAGACAAGTCATACTAAAGCAAAAATCACTAAGCATACTATCAAAACAATATCAAGCATTACATGCAAAAGTCTAAGCCGCAGTCTAAACAAGCTCCCATTTGTACCACTATAGTCATGAAACTTTTTCTCTTTTCCAACACCATTCAAACCTTTTTGAGACAACTCTTTTAATGAAAACCAACATAGACCAGTGGTCTAAATACACCTTGATACAAAGATAAAACAAGATCTGAACAAAAATCAAGGTGAAAAATGAAAGCTAAACGCAGTACTAGAAAAAGAGAACACTCGTTGAACGATAAGAGTAAAAACTAGAGTGTTCTTGGCAATGAAAAACGGAGTGTGTCTTCTCCAAAAGAAATTTGTTGGGGTCCAACCATTTATTGCAGCAAACAAAACAAAATAAAACTGAAAGCGAAAGTAAAGATGCTCCAAGAAAAACGCATAGAATATGAAGCAATAAAAATATAGTACCTTGAAAGGTGACCTGATTTTTGCCGATGAAGAAGGCGTGTCTCGGGGCATCCCCAAGCTTTGACGCTTGTACCTCTTGGATATTTCTTGGGGTGACATGGGCATCCCCAAGCTTGAGCTTTTGTCCATACTTCATCTCATCTCATCACTCTCCTTTCCCTATACTTGAAAACTTCCTTCATACAAAACTTCATACAATTCTATTAACAACATTAGTATAAGCATGATAATAAATCTACTCTTTTGGTTCAGTTTCAAACTCAAATATACCATCCATTAAATCATAAGCTACTGTAGCAACTTCCTCAAAAGTTTTGTGATCAAAAGAACTCAAAAAGTAAGCGATCGAGAGGCAAACACAAATAGTGGCAGAAATCTGTCAAAACAGAACAGCTGATAAAGATTGATTTTTCCGAGGACCTTCTGTTGCTCAAATCGAAAAGTGCAAAACTAATGAAAGTTTGGAAATAACCTGGGGCATGCGCACAAAAAATCGTAGATCAAAAAGATATTCTGAGAATTTTCACGAATTTTTGTGGTGCAGCACAGAAATCTATTTCAAGACAGCAACTACCCCAAATCCTACCTTCCTCCAATTAGAGGTTCTTCTTGGCACAAAAATGAAATAAAAATGATAAGGAGAGGTCATTACAGTAGTAATAACTTCCAAGACTCAAATAAAAGAAAAATTACTGAAAAGAAAATATTAGGTTATCTCCCAAGAGTGCTTTTCTTTAACGCCTTTGAGCTAGGCGCAGAAAGTGGAAATCAAGTATTTTTCAAATGAGGCATTAAGATCAATTACAGAAGTCTTTTCAACAATGAATTGTATTGTGAAATGGATCTTAAGGGCGACTAGAAGGGGGGGGGGGTGAATAGGCGCTACACAAAATTTTATCTTTTTCAAATTTAAGGCTTGACACGAAATAAAATTCACTAGATGTGCAACTAGGTAAATTTCCTACGTGACAATCAAGCAAGTAAGCAAGTATGGAAAACGCAAATAAGATACAAGTAAGGGTAAGAAAGGACCGTAAAGCGGAGACCAGAGACACAAAGATGGATTCCCGTAGTTCCTTCCTTTTGAGGGGAAGTATGTCTACGTTGGAGAGGTGTGGCGACACGGAGTCCACCAACGCCACAAAGGATCACCTTGTTCTCCGGTGAGCAAGCCATGGAGGCTAACTCGTTTCCACAAAGCGGTGGTATTAGGGGCACCGACCGAAACCCTTACACGGAGGTTGGGGCACAACTCCACAACTCAATTGGAGGCTCCCAACAAGAATAACCACAAAGCTTTTACATGGAGGAAGCTTTGAGGTGACCTCTCTTGCTCAAGGCAAGATCCATGAAGGAGGAGTGAAGCAAACACAAATCACTTCGGTAGGATTGTAGATCTAGGGCTCCTCTCCCAATCTACCAAATCTTGGGGGATTTGGTTGACTAGGGAAGGAGATCTACAGAGTTGAAGCTCTACTTTAATGGAGGAGAGAGTGTGGACGAGGTAACTCAGATCTGAGGTAGGGGACGACTATTTATAGGCCAGCTCGAAATCTGCCCGTTGGAGAAAACTTACCCCGGAAATTCCGGCCTGGGGGCGGAAATTCCGGGGTCAACTTAGGGCGGAAATTCCGGCCCCCGGAAATTCCAAACTGGAATTTCCGGCCAGAAATTCCGGCCCCTTTACAGAGAGTTGCACCACAGCTCGAGATAAGGGACTTATTGAAAAATCGTAGGGGCCAAAAATTCTGGAATTTCCGGCCCCCAGAAATTCTGCCTTAACAGAATTTCCAGCCCCTTACCAGAGAGTTGCACCACAGCCCTTTGAAAAGGACTTAGCCAAATTTTCGAGGGCCGGAAATTATGAAATTTTCGGCCCCCGGAAATTCTGCCAGACCAGAATTTCCGGCCCCCTTACTGCACGTTGCACCACAACATTCCGTAAGGGACTTAGCCGAATTTTGAAGGGCCGGAAATTCATGGAATTTCTGGCCCCCGGAAATTTTGTCCAGGGGCGGAAATTCTGGCCCTGGGGCGGAATTTCTGGCCCTGAAACATAATTTTTGGCCCTGAAATTTTCTCTCCTCTGGGTGATTTCAAGCCTTTCTACAGTAGTCCCCTTTTCCACTTCTCTTCACCATCAGTCTTGTGCAATACCTGGAGAATTCCTGCAATGCTTAGCACAAGATTAATTTCCTTGTGTTGTAATCAAACACCCAAAAATGGAAGCTAGGAACATGTCCTTTCAATCTCCCCCTTTTTGGTGTTTGATGACAATACAAGGATTTGCAATATAGAGCAAGAACAAGTGCTCCCCCTAGACATGTGTGAGGTATAAACAAGATAATAAGAAACAATTTGCACACACTAGGAGGAGACGATATTATAACAAAGAGCACAAAGAGCACAAAGTTCGACTAGCCTATTACAATAAGAGAGTTCAACCAAAGCTCCACACAAATAGTTCACGAGAACGAAAAGCAAATAAGACTAACTCCCAACCCAAAGCAAATTCTAATAGAACTACTTCTCCCCCTTTGGCATCGAGACACCAAAAAGGGAGAAGAGTGATGCTACTCCCCACAAGAAGATCACTCATCATCGAACTCGTCCTCATCACCCATAGCATCCGCATTTTCCTCATCACCCTCGGAAAACTCCTCATCACAGCCAACCTTGGAGAGAGTGGCATAGAACTGCTGGATGATCTTCTCATTATAGTGACACTGAATATCCATAAGCTGAAACAAACCAAGCCTCTTCATGATTCCCAAAGCATCACCAAAATATTCAGACTTCTTCCTGAGATGGGTGCGATCCAACACATGCATGTAACACACCCGCTGGGACATAGGGCGATAGATGTCTTCATAGATGCCCTTCTGAGCAACACACCAAAACCGAGTATCAGCAAGATCTTCTTGAGCCTCAGAATACCAGTCCGACTGCCGCAAAGCAATATAGTCCACTGAACTCATAGCATGATAGTTGACCCGTGGTGCCCTCACGGGATTACGATCAGCCCTCTTGGCCGCCCTAGCTGCCTTCTCCCTTGCTGCCTCACGGGCAGCTTCCTGTTCTGCCTAGCGAGTCACATACTCATCTTCAAGAGTTCCCTCCTCAGAGAACCGAAAGTTCCGCTTGCGAACAGCAGAACGGCCGCGCTGATCACGACGAGGACGAGAACTAGAGTCACCTGTGAAAGAAGGTGGGAGAAAAAGCATGGGGTTGAGAACACACAAGTCGAAAAGATAGCTAGAAAGAACATAGAAGGGAACTAGAGGGGCAGAAACATTCTAGAGATGATGCATCTAAGTTGTATTAATCTTAGCAGAGGGGCGGAAATTCCGGTGTGGGGGCGGAAATTCCGGCCCGAAGGATGGAATATCTGCCCCCCCCTCGGAATTTCTGGCGCGAGGGGCGGAAATTCCGCCCTGGTGAGAAAACTACGAAATAGATGCAAAAATCTCTGGAAAAAGTAGATCGGCACCAACTAAGTTCAATCCTAGGTTCCCTAGACAGGATAGTACCTCAAGAACATGCTCCTTTCAATGGAAAACAGATCGGCCCAAACGAATCTAGATCTAGGGCATGAGCACCTAGGAAGAGAGATTTGGGGCAATACCATCGTCCATGGCGAAAACCGCATGGAGGAAAGGAACCCCCATGCCGAGAGGAGCATGGACCGGCGAGATCTGGGGATTCCAGCGGCTAGGGAGTCACCGGAGAGGTCCTTGAAGAGCCGGCGGCGGTTTGGAGGGAGGAGGTCGGGGGTGGAAGAAGAGGTCAAGAGGTATCTTCACCCCGGCCCCCTGCTTTATATAGGCTAACCGCAGGGGGCAGAAATTCCGGCCCTGGGGGCGGAATTTCCGGCCCCCGGAATTTCCGGGTTAAGTGATGAAATTTCTGGGGGGGGGCGGAAATTTGACGTTTCTGCCCAAATTTCCGGGGCAAATTTCCGGCCCATGTACTACAAAGTGCACCACTTCGTGGAAGTACATGGAGGCATGAAAATTTGCTAAGGAAATAAGGGTTTCCACCCATAGGAAAAAATTCTATCACTTGCATACGGAAAGTCCGGCCATCTCATCGAGATCCAAGGTAAAACAAGAGGTTGACTTGTGTGTTAGACGAAAGAGTTTTAGAGACGATGGGGGCTTAGGTTAGAGAAACAAACATGGAGTGGTTCTCGGCACTTAATGTTGCAAGAGACAACAAAACAACTTAAAAAACCAACATAAGTGCCTTCCCATATCAAGGAGCAACAAAACCAAGAAAGCTCAATAAAACTCAAAAGATTTTCAAGGAATTAACTCTTCCAAGAAGAGGTCAGTGGCCGAGGCCACCATATATGAGTGTTTTGGCATTGAACCGCGAAGATATATCTTGGGTCCATAACCAATACTCATCATTGAAGCTCATATATCACAAAATGATATTAAGAGAATGATTTCATTACTTTTAGCATTATGGGGGGAGGGATAGTCCAATGAATTAGGACCGCACTCCCCCTAAATCCATGCTCACATCTAGATTAGAACACGTGCTATCGTATGGGAATGAGTGCACACTATCAAGCCACATCGCAAGAATCAATGATATTCAACTCATGCCTCAACTCTCGGAATCTTGCTTCATCAAGGGGCTTCGTGAAGATGTCGGCGAGTTGATCATTTGTACCTACATAAGATAGGTTAATATCACCTCGATTGACATGGTCCCGGATGAAGTGATGCCGGATCTCAATGTGCTTCGTCTTGTTGTGTTGAACCGGATTATGAGCAATCTTGATGGCACTCTCATTATCACACAAGAGTGGAACTTTGTCACAATGAACTCCATAGTCCTTCAACGTTTGCCGCATCCAAAGGAGTTGAGCACAACAACTCGCCGCGGACACTGATGGCTAGTTGATGAAGGAGATTATTCTTCTTCGTCCCCCAGCAGCAATCCTTGTGCGTGGTGAATGACCAGCCCGTTGGGAACCCCAAGAGGAAGGTGTGATGAGTATAGCAGCTGGTTTTCCCTCAATTATGAAACCAAGGTTTAATGTCGGTCAGGAGAGGAGAGACAATGACGACTGAAGGTGATGTTTGCTAGTTTGCGACAGCAGCGGACAACTGGCGCCTCGTCCAAGCTTTGCTTGCTAGCTGCAACGTGGAACCTGCACACACACAAACAAATACTTTGCTCCCAACTTACGATGAGGTTGTCAATCTCACCGGTTTGCTTGAAACAAAGGTTATGAGTGTATCGAGTGGAAAACAGTAAAAGTATGCGAATAAAGTAAACAGTACGAGTAAAGTAAACAGGTGATAGCAATATGATGGAAATAGGACCGGGGTCCACAGTTCACTAGTGGTGTCTCTCCATAGATAAAATAACACATGCTGGGTAAACAAATTACAGTTGGGCAATTGATAGAATAAAGATAACGTGATATGTCAAGAAGATCACTATGAGATTTACTCTGGGCATTACAACAAAATACATAGACCGCCATCCAACTGCATCTATGACTAATAATCCACCCCCGGGGATATTAATCCGAACACCCCAAAAGTATTAAGTTGCGAACAACAGATAATTGCATTAAGCAAAGTGTGTAATGTAAACAAAGCATATGCCCTTGAGCATATGAATGTTGTTTTCTGCCTAGTAGCAACAACACATCTACCACCTTAGAGGTTTCTGTCACTCCCCCAGGTGAAATAGAGGCATGAACCCACTATCGAGCATAAATACCCCCTCTTGGAGTCACTAGCAACTACTCGGCCAAGATAGCTACTAACAACGGAGAGCATGCAAGATCATAAACAACATAGAGATAACAAAAGATATAATTCAGTACAGCAACTTAATCATAAACACCAATATTCATCGGATCCCAACAAACCAAACATGTAGAATTACATAACGGTGATCTCAATCATGTAGGGCAGCTCATGAGATCTAAACATGAAGCACATGGTGGAGAAGACAACCATCTAGCTACTGCTATGGACCCATAGTCCAAGGTAGACTACTCACTCATCGCTCCGGAGGCAAGCATGGCGATGAAGAAGACCTCCGGTGGCGATTCCCCTCTCCGGCAGGGTGCTGGGAAGAGCTTCTGGACCCTCCCGATCTTCGGGTCGACGGCGGCGGCGGATCGCGATGTGTTCTGGAAAATTGATCGGGTACTTAGGTTTTTTCCGTCGGGGGGTCTTTATAGGCGAAAGGGCGATGTCAGAGGTGGAGCCAGGCTCCCTCACATGGTGGTGGCGCGGGCCAGGGGCTGGCCGCGCCACCCCTGTGTGTGGGCCCCTGGTGGCCCACCTCCTACTCCTCTTCGGATCTCTGGAAGCTTCCGGGTAAAATAAGACTTCAGGATGTGGTTTCGTCCAATTCCGAGAATATTTCATGTGTATCACTCTGAAACACAAAAACAGCAGAAAACAGGGAACTGGCACTGTGGCAACTTGTTAATAGTTTAGTTCCAGAAAATGCATAAAAGTGCCACTAAGTGTAACGAAACAATAGGCAAATGGTGTAAAAACAAGCATGGAGCATCAAAAATTATAGATACGTTTGAGACGTATCAAGCATCCCCAAGCTTAACTCCTGCTCGTCCTCGAGTAGGTAAGTGATAACAAAAGAATAATTTTTGAGGTGACATGCACCTACACAATCTTGATCATATATGTAAGCATTTGTGAGCCGGGATCATAAGAACTTAAAACATGGGCATGAAGATATAATCATGACAATAAGAACTTAGCAACCATGTTGTAAACATGTAAATGAACACAAACAAAAGATCATGAAAATGAAACAATGAAAGTCAAACGTGTGTTCAAATCATAAGGAAAAACATACAAAAGGTTTTCAGCTTGTCCTTCAAAGAGAGCAAAACATAAATGCATAGGACACCTTCAAGTTTAAGAGGGCGACTAGATACAAATAATTTAAGAACAAGTGAAACCAACAATATGAATCAATCAATGAACTTTGGGACAATGCATATCACACTAAGAATGACAACTATGCTCTCTTAATGGTGCATAAAGAAAGAAGGTGGTGACTCAACATAAAAGTAAAAGAAAGGGCCCTTCGCAGAGGGAAGCAGTGATTGCAAGTTTTATAACCTTCAAAAATTATGGTACTTACCGGCTTTGAGCTCTCATTGCCCCCATCATAAGCATCTTGAATGGTTAAAGTTAATGCGAGAACAATTATGATGCATATGCTTGACAAATCATAAGTTGAAAACCTCGTGCCCCGTGAATACGAGTACCCAAACCTCATGCTACTTTACTTAGAGTCCCAAGCAAGGCTCTTGTCATTGTAAGTATATGCATATCATTGAGAACCGCCAATGGGGTACCTCCGTGCCCGATGACATGGAACAAGCCCACACCAAAATGACAGGACAAGCAGACAATGAACACCTCGACATCTCTTTTATTTGCCTTTTTTTAGCTTTTTATTGTGAGATGCGTCGTCGAATGTTCACCATGGGTATGCTGCAAATTTCCACCATGAATTATGCATGGCTTAGATTGGCGGCCCGACGTTTCCCTAAGACATATACAAACTCCATGATCCCCACAAGATTCCCAATTCATTTCACACCGCGGGCATCCATAAACAAAAGATCACGATATCAACTCAAATAAGAAGTGCAATGTTGAAAGCTTGCCCATGACAGCATGGATGGGCTAGAATCCAACTTACAACTTGCAAGCATAACAACTCAACATAAGAGACCACAATGTCAAATTTTTAAGAACAGGAAAAAGGTAAAGTGTGCCATCCGGTTCGTGAGAGCTTTACTGACCGAATTTCGCATAACACTGGTAAGAGTTTAATTTGAAGAGAAAATAAAAGCAAGTCAAATTTACTTGGAATAGCAAATTTCTAGTAGGTATGTATGGTGGACACTTTGGAAAACTTTGGCTTTTAGGAGTTGGATGCACGAGTAGAGCTCATACTCAGTACAAGGTGAGGGCTAGCAAAAGACTGGGAGCGACCAACTAAGAGAGCAATAATGGTCATAATCATGCAAAGCGACAAAGCGACATTAAAAGAAGCATAAGATGGCATCAAAAGTCAAAAACTAAATGATCATGAAGGCTATTGGCGACTTTGTAAGAGTCTAACATGTGTGAGCATGCGCCAAGTCAACCCACATAAAGCATCAAGGAGAAAACCAAAATAATGCTTCCATACAATAAAAACAACGCATGATTTTTTTCAAAGGCTCATTAAGCAATCTCAGTTATTTGAGACAAGTCATGCTACAGCAAAACCACTAAGCATACTATCAAAAAGACATCAAGCATGACATGAAAAAGCCTAAGCCGCAGTCTACACAAGCTCCTTCTTGTACCACTATTTTGCACAAAGCTTTTTCTCTTTTCCAACACCATTTGAAATTTTTATAAACACCTCTTCTGATGAAAACCAATAAATATCAGAGGCAAAAATACACCTTGATGAAAAGATATGACAAGGTCTGAACGCTAATCAAGGCGAAAACAAAAACCAAAAGCAGTAGCAGAAAAAGAAGAACACCCGGTGAAATTGTAAGAATGAAAAACGGAGTGTTCTTTGCAAATGAAAACGAGTACATCTCCTCCAAAGGAAATTTGTTGGGGTCCAACCATTTATTGCAGCAAACAAACAAACTAAACTAACTAAGAAAACTAAAACAACTGACGCTCCAAGTAAAACACATAGTGCATGTAGCAATAAAAATATAGTGTTTTGAAAGGTGACCTGATTTTTGCCGATGAAGAAGGGGTGCCTCGGGGGCATCCCCAAGCTTCGACGCTTGTACTTCTTGGATATTTCTTGGGGTGATTCATGGGAATCCCCAAGCTTGAGCTTTTGTCCATTCTTCAACTCATCTCATCATTCTCCAATCCCTACACTTGAAAACTTCCTTCATACAAAACTAAACACAAATCTATTAGCAACATTAGTGCAAGCATAACATATAATCAATCCTCTATTTGCTTCAGGTTTCAACTCAAAACCACCACATATATATCAAATACTACTGTAGCAACTTCCCCAAAAGTTCCATGATCAAAAGAACTCAAAAGAAAGCGATAAAGTGGCAAACACAAATATTGACAGAAATCTGTCAAAACTGAACAGTTGACAAAGGTCGAATTTTTGAGAGATTTTCTGTTGCTCAAATCAAAAAGTGTTCAACTAAGAAAAGTTTGGATATAACCTGGGGCATATGCACAAGAAATCGCAGGTCCAAAAGATAAACAGAGAATTTTTGCGAATTTTTACGGTGCAGCACCGAAAACAGTTTCAGGACAGCAACATCCCCAAATCTTTACCTCACTCAAATTAGAGGCTTCTCTTGGGACAAAAACGAAATAAACAAGATAAGGAGCGGTCATTACAGTAGTAATGACTTCCAAGACTCAAATAAAAGAAAAAGTACTGAAAAGAAAACATTGGGTTATCTCCCAAGAGTGCTTTTCTTTAACGCCTTTGAGCTAGGCGCAGAAAATTGCGAATCAAGTAATATCAAGTGATGAAGCATCAAGATCATAATTTGCTCTAAGAATAGAGTCAAAAAGTAATTTCTTTATTTTCCTAGGGAAGTGTTCCATACCTTTCTTTAGTGGGAATTGATACTTGATAGTGCCTTCCCTCATATCAATGATAGCACCTACAGTTCGAAGAAAGGGTCTTCCCAAAATAATAGGACATGAAGCATGGCATTCAACGTCCATAACAAGAAAATCAACGGGAACAAGGTTATTGTTAACCACAATAAGAACATCATTAATTCTTCCCAAAGGTTTCTTCTTAGCAACATCAACAATAGGAACATCAAAATAACATTTTTCAAGCGGTGGTAAATCAAGCATGTCATAAATCTTTCTAGGCATGATAGAAATACTAGCACCTAGATCACATAAAGCATGGCAATCATAACCATTAACATGCATATCAATGATGGGTTCCCAACCATCTTCTAACTTCTTGGGAACAGAAGCTTTTTGCTTCAACTTTTCATCCCTAATTTTTATGAGAGCATTGGTAATATGCTTAGTAAAAGCAATATTTAAAGAACTAGCATTGGGAGTCAAAGCAAGCTTTTGCAAGAACAAAATAACTTCAGATATATTGCAGCCATAAACATCAAAATCATTAAAATAAATAGAGCTATCATCTCCTACACTCCGAAAAATTTCAGCACTCTATTGAGAAAAAGTTTTGGCAGTTTTAGGCTTCTTAACACAAGGAGTGGGAGTTTTCTCTACAGCAATCAAAGTAAGAGGATTGCTACCAGTAGGAGCAACATCATTAGAGGTAGTAATGGTACATACCTTCATCTTTCTAGCCATCTCATCTTCTCTTTCCCACCTGGCATGCAATTCCGCTAACAATCTAATATTTTCATCAATTCCAACTTGGATAGCATTAGCGGTAGCAAAAACATTGTTCTCTTTCACATCATTAGGCAACACTTTTAATTTCAGAATTTCAACATCATGAGCAAGGCTATCAACTTTAGAAGCAAGAATATCAATTTTGCCTAACTTTTCCTCAACAGACTTGTTAAAAGCAGTTTGCTTACCGATGAAGTCCTTGAGCATTACCTCAAGCTCGGAGGGCATGGCCCTAGTGTTGTTGTAGGAATTACCATAAGAGTTACCATAACCATTACCATTGGTAGAAGGATACGGCCTATAATTGTTACTAGCAAAATTGTTCCTATAAGCATTGTTGTTAAAATTATTGTTTCTAATGAAATTCACATCAACTTGCTCTTCTTGAGCAACCAGAGAGGCCAAAGGAACATTATTAGGATCAACATGAGTCCTATCATTAGCAAGCATAGCCATAATTGTATCAATCTTATCATTCAAGGAAGAGGTTTCCTCAACAGAATTTACCTTCTTACCTTGTGGAGCTCTCTCGGTGTGCCATTCAGAATAATTTACCATCATGTTGTCGAGTAGCTTCGATGCGGCGCCCAAGGTAAGGGACATAAAAGTGCCTCCAGCAGCTGAATCAAGTAGGTTCCTTGAAGAAAAATTCAGTCCTGCATAAAAAGTTTGGATAATCATCCAAGTAGTCAGTCCATGAGTGGGGCAATTCTTTATCATAGATTTCATTCTTTCCCAAGCTTGAGCAACATGTTCATTATCAAACTGAGTAAACTTCATAATATTGCTACACAAAGCTATAATCTTAGCAGGAGGATAGTATCTACCAATAAAAGCATCCTTACACTTAGCCCATGAATCAATACTATTCTTAGTCAAAGACAGCAACCAATCTTTAGCTTTTCCTCTCAAAGAAAAAGGAAACAACTTGAGCTTAATAATATCACTATCAACATCCTTATATTTCTGCATCTCACATAGCTCAACAAAATTGTTGAGATGAGCTGCAGCATCTTCAGTACTAGCACCAGAGAATTGCTCTTTCATAACAAGGTTCAATAAAGCAGGCTTAATCTCATAAAAGTTTGCAGCAGGAATAGGTGGTGCAATAGGAGTGCAGATAAAATCACCATTGTTTGTGCTAGTAAAGTCACACAACTTGGTGTTTTCAGGATTGGCCATTTCAGCAAAACGAAAGTAAACAAGTAAAAACAACTACCAAGGATTCTAATTTTTTTGGGTTTTTGATATAAAACGATGCAGGTAAAATAAATAAAGTAAAGCAAAACAATAACAAAGTAAAGGATGTGTGTGCGAAAAACTCCCCTCGCAGAAGTCTTCTCTTCCTCCCCGGCAACGGCGCCAGAAAAACAGCTGATGGCTAGTTGATGAAGGAGATTATTCTTCTTCGTCCCCCAGCAGCAATCCTTGTGCGTGGTGAATGACCAGCCCGTTGGGAACCCCAAGAGGAAGGTGTGATGAGTATAGCAGCTGGTTTTCCCTCAATTGTGAAACCAAGGTTTAATGTCGGTCAGGAGAGGAGAGACAATGACGACTGAAGGTGATGTTTGCTAGTTTGCGACAGCAGCGGACAACTTGCGCCTCGTCCAAGCTTTGCTTGCTAGCTGCAACGTGGAACCTGCACACACACAAACAAATACTTTGCTCCCAACTTACGATGAGGTTGTCAATCTCACCGGTTTGCTTGAAACAAAGGTTATGAGTGTATCGAGTGGAAAACAGTAAAAGTATGCGAATAAAGTAAACAGTACGAGTAAAGTAAACAGGTGATAGCAATATGATGGAAATAGGACCGGGGTCCACAGTTCACTAGTGGTGTCTCTCCATAGATAAAATAACACATGCTGGGTAAACAAATTACAGTTGGGCAATTGATAGAATAAAGATAATGTGATATGTCAAGAAGATCACTATGAGATTTACTCTGGGCATTACAACAAAATACATAGACCGCCATCCAACTGCATCTATGACTAATAATCCACCCCCGGGGATATCAATCCGAACACCCCAAAAGTATTAAGTTGTGAACAACAGATAATTGCATTAAGCAAAGTGTGTAATGTAAACAAAGCATATGCCCTTGAGCATATGAATGTTGTTTTCTCCCTAGTAGCAACAGCACATCTACCACCTTAGAGGTTTCTGTCACCCCCCCAGGTGAAATAGAGGCATGAACCCACTATCGAGCATAAATACCCCCTCTTGGAGTCACTAGCAACTACTCGGCCAAGATAGCTACTAACAACGGAGAGCATGCAAGATCATAAACAACATAGAGATAACAAAAGATATAATTCAGTACAGCAACTTAATCATAAACACCAATATTCATCGGATCCCAACAAACCAAACATGTAGAATTACATAACGGTGATCTCAATCATGTAGGGCAGCTCATGAGATCTAAACATGAAGCACATGGTGGAGAAGACAACCATCTAGATACTGCTATGGACCCATAGTCCAAGGTAGACTACTCACTCATCGCTCCGGAGGCAAGCATGGCGATGAAGAAGACCTCCGGTGGCGATTCCCCTCTCCGGCAGGGTGCCGGGAAGAGCTTCTGGACCCTCCCGATCTTCGGGTCGACGGCGGCGGCGGATCGCGATGTGTTCTGGAAAATTGATCGGGTACTTAGGTTTTTTCCGTCGAGGGGTCTTTATAGGCGAAAGGGCGATGTCAGAGGTGGAGCCAGGCTCCCTCACACGGTGGTGGCGCGGGCTAGGGGCTGGCCGCGCCGCCCCTGTGTGTGGGCCCCTGGTGGCCCACCTCCTACTCCTCTTCGGATTTCTGGAAGCTTCCGGGTAAAATAAGACTTCAGGATGTGGTTTCGTCCAATTCCGAGAATATTTCCTGTGTATCACTCTGAAACACAAAAACAGCAGAAAACAGGGAACTAGCACTGCAACTTGTTAATAGGTTAGTTCCGGAAAATGCATAAAAGTGCCACTAAGTGTAACGAAACAATAGGCAAATGGTGTAAAAACAAGCATGGAGCATCAAAAATTATAGATATGTTTGAGACGTATCAGACACATACTCGGCTTCGGCAGTGGAGAGAGACACACAATTCTGCTTCTTGGAAGACCAACTAACCAAGGACCTACCAAGAAATTGGCAAGCCCCAGAAGTTGATTTCCTGTCCACTTTGTCTCCCGCCCAATCCGAGTCTGAGTACCCAACAAGCTCGAAGCTTGATCCCTTTGGGTACCAAAGGCCAAAAGTTGGGGTATGAATCAAATATCGAAAGATTCTTTTCACGGCCATCAAATGACTTTCCTTTGGGACAGCTTGGTATCGTGCACACATTCCCACGCTAAGCATGATATCGGGTCTAGATGCGCAAAGATAGAGTAGCAAGCCAATCATAGAATGGTAAAGCTTTTGATCCACAACCTTACCACTAGGATCGAGATCAAGAGTAACCTTTGTCGGCATTGGGGTTTTGGCTCCCTTAACTCCGAAGTCCATGTTGAATTTCTTGAGCATGTCTTGGATGTACTTGGCTTGGTTGATGAAGGTCCCTCCTCTCAATTGCTAAACTTCAAAGCCAAGAAAGAATTTCAACTCTCCCATCATGGACATCTCAAATTTGTCTGTCATTAGCTTTGTAAATTCATCATTGAAGATTTTGTTAGAAGAGCCAAAAATGATATCATCTACATAAATTTGGCATATGAAAAGCTCCCCATTGACTTTCTTAGTAAAAAGAGTTGGATCAATGAGCCCTATTTCAAACCCACGGTCTACTAGTAACTCTTTAAGATGCTCGTACCACTCACGTGGGGCTTGTTTAAGGCCATAAAGTGCCTTATCAAGTTTGTAGACATGGGTCGGGAAATGAGGGTCCTCAAATCCCGGGGGTTGCTTCACATAGACTAATTCATATAGAGGACCTTTGAGAAAAGCACTCTTCACATCCATTTGGTACAACTTAAAATTGAAGTGAGAAGCATAAGCAAGGAGGATACGGATTGACTCGAGGCGAGCCACGGGAGCGTAGGTCTCCCCATAGTCAATGCCTTCAACTTGAGAGTATCCTTGAGCAATCAAGCGGGCCTTGTTCCTCACAACAATCCCATTGGCATCTTGTTTGTTCTTGAACACCCACTTGGTTCCGATGACATTGCGGCAATCCTTGGGCTTCTCCACCAAAGTCCAAACTTTGTTGCGCTTGAAGTTGTTGAGTTCTTCGTGCATAGCTTCTCCCCAATCCGGGTCTTCAAGTGCCTCAAACACCTTTTGAGGTTCCACACAAGAGACGAAGGCATGATGGATACTAAAGTTGGCTAATTGTCTCCTTGTAGAAACCCCTTTCTCACACTTCCAATCACACTATCCAAGGTATGGCTCCCCTTGTGAAGAACATCTTCCACTTTCCTTGCACGGCGAGCTTGAGCTTCTTCAAAAGACTCTTGAGAAGTCACTTGGTCATCACCACTATTTTGGTCCTTGCCTTGACCTTGAACTTGAACTTGATCATCATCATGAGCATGCTCATCATCTTGAGCTTGACCTCGATCTACCATTGGTGAAGAATCACCACCATCCACTTGGTCTTGATCTTGGCCTTGCTCGCTTGAGTGAGGGTCTAGAGCTTGTCTTTGCTTAGCATCAATCGGACCTTGTGAAGCTTGTGGAGCTTGTGAAGGTGAAGGCTCCACTTGAGTAGAGCATAGTCCTTCTCCTTCCGCCAAAAGGTGTTCTTCAATGGGTATGAGATGTCCCACACCCATTCTTCTTATGGCTTGGGGAGGTATTTCGTCACCTACATCACAAACACCACTTTGCTCCACACGGGAGCCATCATTCTCATCGAATCTCACGTTAGAAACTTCAACAACACAAGCGGACTCTTTGTCAAAGATTCTAAAAGCATGAGATTCGGCGGCATAACCAACAAAGATACCCTCAAGAGCTTTAGAGTAAAACTTGGACAAATGAACACCCTTTCTAAGATAGAAGCACTTACAACCGAATACTCAAAAGTATTTGATGTTAGGCTTGTTGCCGGTGAGGATCTCATACGGAGTCTTATTTAAGCCCTTGCGAAGATATAGCCGATTAGAAGCATGACAAGCGGTATTGATAGCTTCGGCCCAAAAGTTATACGGAGATTTAAACTCCGCCAACATTGTCCTAGTCATGTCCATCAAGGTCCGGTTCTTCCGCTCGGCTACACCATTTTGTTGCGGAGTGTAGGGAGATGAGTATTGATGACGAATTCCGTCATCACTCAAGAATTCATTCACGGTGTAGTTCTTGAACTCCGTCCCATTGCCACTTCGAATCATCAAGATATCTTGGCCATATTGACGTTCCACTTCCTTGACGAAGTCCATGACGGTTTGTTGGGTCTTGTATTTGTGCTTGAAGAAGTAGACCCATGTATATCTTGAGTAGTCATCAACAATCACCAAGCAATACTTCTTTCCTCCTAGACTTGCGTGACATGGAGGGCCAAAGAGGTTCATGTGGAGGAGCTCTAAGACCCTCTTAGAAGAAATGATCGTCTTGCTAGGATGAGCAAGTTCATGCATCTTTCCTTCAATGCAAGCTCTACACACACGATCTTTGGCAAAGGTTAGATCGGTTAGTCCTAGGATGTGGTTACCTTTGTAGAGACTTTGCAAAGTTCTCATATTGACGTGGCCTAGCCGGCGATGCCAAAGCCATCCCACGTCAACTTTAGCCATTAGGCAAGTTGCGGCTTTAGTGACCTTCTCCGAGAAGTCAATCACATATAAGCCATTTTCAACATGCCCAACAAAAGATACTTTAAGAGACTTGCTCCACAAAAGAACCACAATCCCAACATCAAATAAAGTTGCAAAGCCCATATCGGCAAGTTGAGCTACGGAAAGTAAATTATAAGAGAGAGTCTCAACAAGCATGACATCTTCCACGGTAACACTTTGAGAAATGACAACTTTACCAAGACCCAATACCTTTGACCTTGAGGAGTCTCCATAGGTGACGTAGCCCGCACTAGATGAACCGGTGTGAAGCTCCTTCACCAACTCTTTGCTTCCGGACATATGATTGGTAGCACCACTATCAATTATCCATTGTCCCGCACCGGAAGCAAAGACCTACAAGGAATCAAGTCTTGTTTTTAGGTCCCCATTTTTCAATGGGTCCCTTTTTGTTAGTGACAAGGGTCTTAGGAACCCAAATAGACCAAGCAATGCGTTCATTAGGCAAACCAACAAATTTGGCATAAACATGCCCATCATAAGCACGGCGAAGAACATAAGAAGGGTTATATTTTCCCGCAAAGTCGTTGTGATTGGGCATTGCCTTTTTGGCATTCCCAACCGCCTCCTTCACAAGCTCCCCCTCCTCCTAAAAAACATTGCCATCCTCATCAAAGCATATGTCATTTGGGATGTGCTTCTTAGGAGGAGGAGTAGGCACGAGAAACTTTGTCTTCTTGTTGTTCTTCTTCTTGTTCCTCTTCTTCTTAGACTTGGAGATGAAACCAATATCGGTCTTGTCACCATGTTGCTTTTGAGCACTCAAAAACTCATCAAGCCTTGTGTCACCATTGGGGGGATCTTTCTCATAAAGAGGGTTAGTGTGACAAGTACTTGCAACAAAAGTGCTAGAAGGGAACTTGGTTGCTTCTTTAGCAATTATAAGATTAAGTTTTTCATTTTGCAACCTAAGTTCATTAGCAACGGATTGAGCAATATCACAATCACTTTTAAGCCTAGCGATGTTCAAATTATGAGACTCTTCAAGACCCAACTTGGATGCTTCAAGTGCCATCCTTAGGTCTTGCTCAACCTCAAGGGATTGAGTGAGTGTGGCAATTTCATCGGCATACTCATGAGCATGCCCTTCTAGCTCAAAGATGCGTTCCTCATTTTTATCATTAAGTTTGAGAGACTCATTATATTGATCTAGGAGAATCTCAAAGCGAGCTTTGGTCTCCCCATGCAAGGTTGACATGAACATGTCAAATTCATTAGGCTCTTCCTAATCATTACTAGCATCAACACAATCCATCAAAGATAGGCTTCTAGGCATGATGGGTGTGAAGGTCGGTGATACCTTTATAGCGTGAGCCATTAGACATGTCCCTTTGAAGTTGGAGCGCTTGGACTAATTTGCGGAAGCAAAGAGGGATGATGAAGAGGTAGGCTTGACGATGGCGATGGCGGCCTTCCCTACTTCTTCACTATCACTTGAATCATCACCGGAGAGATATTCTTCTTGAGTCATCAATGCATGTATTGGAACGACTTTCTTCTTGTCAAAGTTTCTTGGAGGGTGTGACTTGGCCTTCATCTCCTTGCGGACGAGTCTTCCATTGTGATCTTCCACTCTTTCATAAGTACACTTCGCAATGAAGTGGTGTTGGTTACCACAATTGTAGCAAGTTCTCACTCTAGTTGTGGCTTTAGGCTTGGAGGGACTAGATGACTTCCACTTCTTCATGAATGCCCTTTGAGCGAGAGCCATGTGCTCGGCATGAGCATAATTCATGTCCTCGGGGCTCCCACCCATTGACCCTTCCTCTTCCATCAAGCTTGCTTCTTCATGAAAAGAGACTTTGGCCTTCAAAGCAAGGTTGGGGGCACGCACACCACGTGCACGAGCTAGAGCATCATCCGCATTCTTCTCGGAGATCTTCCTTGCCACAATCTCTTGCAAGATGTCATGAGCGGTCATCTTCCTAAAGTTGGCATCTCCCTTGATTGAGTTCATTGTTTCCTTCATGAAGGGCAAGAGGGCTTGGAAGAACTTCCTCTTCATCCATCTCCCATCACATTGGGTAGAGCCGAGGTCGACTAGCTTGACTTGTAGGGCCGAGAGATGCCTATGAAGTTCTTCGGGAGATTCACCATCATGCATGGCGAAGTTGTCCGCTTCATTAGATGCTTCGTCTAACTTGGACTCTTGAATGCTCTCATTGCCGATGAAGAGGTTCATGAGAGCATCCCAAGCTTCCTTGGCGGAGGTGATGTTGCGGACGAACGCCTTGTCCTTCTCGGTAAGAGACATGTGAATGAGATGCAAGGCGGAGGCATTGAGTTGCTTGTCGATTTGCTCCCAAGGTAGCAAGTTGGTCAAGTCCTTGGAAGTTGGATGAAAATCCTGCTCAATGATCCTCCAAAGCTCAGTAGACACAAAGTTTATGTGAGAGCGCATGTTATCTTGCCAATTGGCAAAGCTAGAAGCATCAAGTGGTGGCGGTGGGCCGCATGAAGCAAGGTGTGGCATTTGAAGGTGTCTTCCGGCGACATAGCTCGTAGGATGTGGAATTTCCGTGCTATGTTGATACGTCCAAAACGTATCTACTTTCTCGAACACTTTTGCTATTGTTTCTCCTCTAATTTGTGTGTTTTGAATACAACTAACACGGACTGACGCTGTTTTTAGCAGAATTGCTCTGGTGTCTCGTTTTTGTGCAGAAATTCAACTTCCAGTAAAAATTCGGGAAAAATCACCAAAAATCATATTTCACCAGAAGACCCACGGAGCCAGAAGACCGGAGGGAGAAGTGGCTCGAGGAGCCGTCACACACAGGTGGCGCGGCCCAGCCCCTGGCCGCGCCACCCCTGTGTGAGGTGGCCCCAGGCCTCCTCTCGACCTCCCCTCTCGCGTACATATACCCCCTGACGAGTTATTATCAAGGGGACGGCGTTTTTCCCAGATAGACTTCCGCTGCGCCGCCGCCATCAGAAACCGCGATTCGGAACCAGGAAACTCCGTTCTGGCACCCTGCCGGGACGGGGATTCGGAGGAGATCTTCATCACCATCACCATCAACGCTCCTCCATCGACCATCCATGACTCCCCCATCCATGTGTGAGTAATTTCCCCGCTGTAGGTGAGGGGATGGTAGGGATTGGATGAGATTGTTCATGTAATTTGATATGAGTTTGATAGGGCATAGTGCCTAGTATCTTTATTTAGTGCCTATGACATTGTTGCAACTTGTTGTGCTTAATGCTTGTCACTTTGGGCCCGAGTGCCATGATTTCAGATCTGAACATGTTATTATTTCTATGATGATACTTGTTGTTTATGGTCTTACCTACAAGTTGTATACACATATTATTGTCCGGAACCCGAGGCCCCAAAGTGACAGAAATTGGGATAACCGGAGGGGATGGCTATGATGTGAGGATCACATGTGTTCACCGAGTGCTAATGCTTTGCTCCGGTACTTTATTAAAAGGAGTACCTTAATTACCAGTAGTTTCCCTTGAGGCCCTGCTGCAACAGGCTGGTAGGACAAAAGATGTCGTGCAAGTTTCTCCTTGTGAGCACGTACGACTATATACGGAACACATGCCTATGATTGTTTGTACTAGGATGCTTTATCATTATTTATCTGCAATGCCCGTATCTCATTGATTTCATGAACTATCTTATCCATGCAACGCCCGTTATCCATCCCTATGCCTACAGTATTTGTTCCTACTGTTTACAACCGCTACTTCTACTGCTGCTATTTTATTACTGCTGTTACTGTTTTCCTACTGTCACTGCTATAAACTGTTGCTACTGATAAACCGCTGCGAGTGAGACTGTTTCCAGGTGCAGGTGAATTGACAACTCATCTGTTAAGGCTTACATATATTCTTTGGCTCCCCTTGTGTCGAATCAATAAATTTGGGTAATACTTCCCTCGAAGACTGTTGCGATCCCCTATACTTGTGGGTCATCAAGACTATTTTCTGGCGCCGTTGCCGGGGACCATAGCTTTATTTGTAAGTTCACTTGGTATTCATATTGTTCGCTGCAATCCTTTCATCATGGGTAAACCTCGTGATGGAAAAGTTCCTATATTGCCATCCACTACAAGAAGAGGTACGACTCTCAATACCTCTGTTGCTCTTGATTCACCTTCCGTTATGAGTAAGTTGCTTACACCACCACACCCACACGTTACTGCTACTACTTCTGCTGAGATTGAAAGTGTCACTGATAATTTAGATGATGCTTCTACTGTGCTTGATGAGAGAGGTTCACTAGGTTCCTTTTTAGAAGCTACTATTGCTAGAGCTAAGTTGGGAAACACCACTGTTACACCTGTTAGTTCACCTGAGTCTAGGGAATGTGCTAGTGATGATTATGATGATGATGCTTATATTGAGCTTAATGATGATTTTATTGCAGAAGCACGTGCTGCTCGTGATGCAGGTAATATTAAAGAGCTTCTTGCTAAACGTTCTGTTAGATATAATTTGTCTCCTGATCCTAAGTTTGCTGCTTCTCCTATCAATATTAAAGACAAAGATTATGATTTCTCTTTAGATTTATCTTACATATCTATTGTTGAGAAAACTCCCTTTTGTGGTACTAAAGATGAGAGTGCTATGGAGCATATGAATGAGCTTTCTACTTTGAGTAATTTGTTTTCTGATGATATTAAGCTCCGCACTTATTTTGTTGCTAAGATTTTTCCTTTCTCGTTGAAAGATGCTGCTAAAATTTGCTTTAATAGCTTGTCTCCTGGATCTCTTACTAGTCCTATTGCTTTGGTTAATGCTTTCTTTCAGAAATATTTTCCCGCTAGTGCTCAACATGCTGCTGTGCAGAAAATCTTTGATTTTGAACAGGGAAAAGGAGAGAAATTGCCTGAATCTTGGACAAGGTTTTGTTCTTTAATTAGAGCTTTGCCTAAAGAACCATTGCCTAAAAATGAACTCCTTGATATATTTTATAATGGACTAACGGATGAATCTAAGTCATATTTGGATAGTTGTGCTGGTTGTGTTTTCAGGGAAAGAACTCCGGCTGAAGCAGAGGAGTTAATGGCTAAAATAAGCCGAAATCATGATGATTGGGCTTTAGTTGAGCCAACACCAGCACCAACTCCTGCGCCATCTACAGAGCCTACGCCGAAGAAGAGAGGGATGATTGAATTAAATGATGAAATTATGAAGGAGGCTAAGAAATCTCTTAAGGAGAAAGGTATTAAGGCCGAAGATGTGAAGAATTTACCTCCTATTGAAGAATTATGTAAGCCAATCCCTCGCTCATCTACTATCGAGGTACACTCTCTCCAACGCTTTGATGAAAGAGATATTCCTTATACTAAACCTCCTGAACAATGCTTAGATGAATTTGATAATTTTATTGTTAAGCAAGAAAATTTTAATAGAATGGTGCATAATCATCTGTTGGAGAATTCTAGAGTTATTAACAAGATGCAGGATATTGTGGAAAGAACCGCCAATGATGTGAAGATACTTGCTAAACATTTTCAAATGATTCAAACACAAATTGATCAGCTTACCAAGGTGCAGCAAGACCTTCTAGCTAATGCTGCAAGAGAGAAGCAAGCATGTGAAATACGCACAAGAAGTGGCGCTGCTACTCAAGACCCATTATATCCAGAAGGACATCCTAAGAGGGTTGAGCAAGACTCTCAACGCACTTCAAGTGATGATATTCCTCCCAAGAAGAAGAAGAAGCATAAAATAACTGCAGAATCCTCTGATGCAGGTAAAGATCCTAACAGTGTTTCTATTTCTGATGCTGAAACTGAACCAGGAGATGATAAAGAAGAAGATAAAGAAGAAGCTGAAGAAGAACCGGAAAAGAGTAATAAAAATGTAAAGTACACCAAAGAAGACTTCATTGCCAACAAGCATGGTAAAGAGAGGGAACCTTGGGTACAGAAGCCAATGCCTTTTCCTAGTAAGAAACACAAGTCCAAGGAAGAAGAACACTACAACAGGTTTTGTGAATGGATGAGACCTTTATTCTTGCAAATTCCTTTGACTGACGCTATTAGAATGCCTCCTTATGCAAAGTATATGAAAGATATTGTTACTAACAAAAGGAAAATTCCTAGTGAGGAAATTTCCACTTTACTTGCTAATTATTCTTTTGATGGTAAAGTTCCAGAGAAGCTTGGAGATCCAGGTATACCAACTATTCCGTGCTCCATTAAAAATAACTATGTTAGAACTGCTTTATGTGATTTGGGAGCTGGAGTTAGTGTCATGCCTTTTTCTCTTTATAAGAGACTTGATTTAGAAAAATTGGTTTCAACTGATATATCTTTGCAGATGGCTGATAAGTCTACTACTATTCCTATTGGTATATGTGAGAATGTTCCTGTTCAAGTTGCTAACAGCTGTTTAATACTAACTGATTTTGTTGTGTTGGAAATGCCTGAAGATGATAATATGTCTATTATTCTTGGGAGACCTTTTCTGAACACTGCAGGTGCTGTTATTAATTGCAATCAAGGAAAGGTCACTTTTAATGTTAATGACAAAGAATACACTGTTTATTTTCCCAAGAAGATTGATAGGAGGAATGCTCTAAATTCAATCAAGCATGTTGAGACCATCAAAGTTGGTCAAATTATTTGTTCAGAGCAAAAGCCCAAGGAAGAATGTCAAATTGTTATGGTTGGGACTATACCTATCAAAGTTGAGGTAACATAAGCATTAAGTGAAGTGCAAGGTTTTGCCTCATATAAAGTTAGTTTGGTAACAAGACTTGATCAACCTTGTTAGCAAAGTGAATTTATATGAACGAAACTTCGTTTTCACCGCATCCACTCCATCTCACTTGTATTTACCTTCATCAAATTTTATTCTTTCAGTTCAGTTGCATGATTAAGAGTATCTCAGAGCTGCTGTATGCTTAGTTTTGATTTGCTTGAAATCTTTTCATCCTTGTTTTTCTGAGTTTTATCGATATGCAAATTTCTGAAAAATCCTCGAAAATAAAGTTTCTCGAAAAATTCCAGAAAATTATTTATAAATTTTTATGTCAAAAATGGGGCAGAGAGACACCTGGGGGGCACCAGGTGGGGCAGCCACGCCACCTCACACACAGGTGGCGCGGCCCAGCCCCTGGCCGCGCCACCCATGTGTGAGGGGGCCCCACCAGGCCACTCCCTCATCTCTTCTTCCCCTGCTCTTTCTCTCTCCCGAAAAACACCGACCCATTTGCTCAAGCTCGAGTTCTTGCTGTTCTACACCCAGATTTTCGATCTCTTTGTTCAGCCCCACATTTTTGCTGAAACTTGGATCAATTGCTCTTCGGTATGTGACTCCTCCGCTTGTCCAAGTAGATTTTCTTTTGGTAAAGTATTTCTTGAGTATTTTAGCATTGTAGGTGACAGTATAAATGAGTATGCATGCTTGTTCTATTGTTTAGAAAGATTATGTTGATGCATGATAGCTCTCTAGTGACTCTCTATATTAGTTTCCTACATTTGCTTATCTTTAAATCACTTTTTATGAGCTCGTTGAAAAATTTCAGAAATGGAGGAGAATGTGTATCAACTCTCTCAGCATGATCTAGAAGTGCATGATGTTATGAAAGTTCACCGTGAAGAGAAGGTTTTTCCTTCACTCTATCCATGCTCGGCATTCTTGAGTGCTGCTGGAATTCTTCATGATTTTCAAACCTTGCTTTCCAATGCGGGATTAGAATATTTTGTTGAGGGTGAACCGCCTCAATATGTTAAACTAACAATGTCTGTGGTGCAGGATTTCAGTTTTAGTTGGTCCACTTCTAACCCCATGGTTCATTATAAAATTTATAACAAACCTGTGGATTTGCCTCTTGATGTTTTCTGTACAGCTATTAGAGTACCACAGTGGGGATCGCTCGAGAAGATAAGGGGACAACCAAGGCAATTGTTAGAATTATACGAGGAGATTTTTCAAGGAAGAAGCTTCACAGGAGAGGGTGGTAAAATTTGAAACATTCATTTCCCATCCATTCGATATTTTGCCTCCTTCATTACCAAATGTGTTCTTGCTAGGAAGTCTGCAAGTAAGTTGTCTCTCCATGATTTAGCTTTTATCGCCGCTGCTTTAAGGCGTGATAGAACTTACAATTTGGGTGCCTTAATAGCTTGCCGTCTAGATATTAACCGTGAAAAAGGGGGAATCTGTGGAGGGCTTATTGCTTCGCGCCTACTAGCTTTTCATGGTGTTTTGCCCCATTTTCGAGATATACAGTTCCCCGTTGAGAAGCTTGGTCTTGATGCTATGGTTCAACATAAGTTTATTTCTCCTCCTGCTAGTTTGATTAATTTAACTTTTGAGCTAACCTTTTTCAAGAAGACTACCTGGAGGGTAGTAAAGACTGAACGATCAATCCGTTTGCCTGCACCTCTTTTGTTTAACCTTGATCATAGGAATGGATGGTCACTCACTGAAGATGAGCTCGATGCATACGTAGAGGAGCACCCGCCGCCTGTGCACGATGAGGAGGGCGCCGAAGAGTCGGGGCAGCCCTCCAACACTACGAATTTTCCATATGAACAGCCTTATTATGATTATGCGCCGTCAGCTTCATCTTCACGGGAACCAGGGTATGATTACTCCTATAATGACCCACCGGCTTGGAGCTGCTACCAAAGCCGGCATTGATCTCCACTTAGGCCAAAAGCCTAAGCTTGGGGGGAGGTATGCCGACGATCCACTCATCTACATATCATATTTTGTCGGATCTTTGTATATTCAGGTTTCGCTTCCTTTACTGTTCTTGTTTTAGTTTTCATTGCTTCCAAAACACAAAAAGACCAAAAATATTTCTGTTATTTCTCTCTATTTGGTTCTTTAGTTTTCCACCTTTGGTTTGCTTTACTTGCTATTTTCAGTGTGCTACTTAAAAAACCCAAAAATATTTTGCTTTGTTCGCTACTTTCTTCCGCTTTTGCCTTCAAAAATCGAAAACTCCAAAAATATTTGTTGTTCTTCTTTGGTTTTGTAAAGTTTGTTGCAGATTTCAGTCTCCCGTTGCTCCATTGGAGCTTGGTATTCACTTTATATTATTCAAGCCACACAAGTGAAGAGCAATAATGACGACATATGACAATCCGAGATGTGGTAAGAGGCTAGTATGAACTCTATTTGTTTTCATTTTTGTACATATACTCATCTATGTGGACATGCTTAGTCAGTTCATGTAAGGTATATGTCATCTAATGGATGCTTTGTAGTTCTTGCTTTCATATGATTAGTTTCAATCTACTATTAGCCTGTAGCATGTCATGTAGACGCTTGCATGCATTGTTTTATTCATAGTATGGTATGATTTTATGGTATCCACCTCTGAAAGCTCCATTTGAATCGACTTGGCACATGCTAAAGCATGCATATGACTGAACAAAAAGTCAATTAAGCCTCGATGATCTAAATTGCCTCAGAGTTCTTGTATCATTTTTATGCCTATATTAATTTTGTTTTGTTGCAAGCATGATTATGATAGTTTTTGCTCTCTCGATTGTCGCTTCCCAGTCTTTTGCTAGCCTTCACTTGTACTGAGTATGAGCTCTACTCGTGCATCCATTTACCAAAACCAAGTCTTCCAAAGAGTCCACTATAAATTCCTATGCATGGTATTTGTAAGCCATTCCAAGTAAATTTTCATGTGCTACCTTTCAAAACTTTCAACTACTTCTCATTTTGTGCCACTGTTTTTAGCTCATGGGGACGTAGTGGTCGGAATTGCTATCTTCCATATTAAATTAAGTACCCCTCGACTAGGCAGCTTCATCTGCTCGTCATTAATTTTGCAAGGGAGCTGGTCAGACCATTATAATTTTAATTCTAAAAGAAAGAAAAAAGGCACTCCTCCAATGGAATGTGAAAGTTGGTCGGCACCCGATGGAATCGGTTAGCCATGGTTTGAGAAAGGAAAAAGGTGGGGAGGAGTGCCAAAGCTTTATAAAAATAGCACCAATGTGCCAAATTTCAAAGAACTCGGAACCGCTCTCACTTGTTTATTATGGAAGATAGTAAGTCCCCATTGCTAGTCGTTGACATAGAACAACCACCTCTCAAAATAAATTTTTATCTCTGTTTTACAAATGAAAAGCTCTAGCACATGTTAAATCACTGCTTCCCTCTGCGAAGGGCCATTCGTTTACTTTTATGTTGAGTCACCATCTTCTAACTTTTAAGCACTTCTTGAGAGCATAGCTGTTATTCTTAGTGTAATGTGCTTGTCCCAGAACACGGTTAATTGAGGTATAACTTTGATGCTTATATCTTTGATATTTCTACTTCTAGTCTTCCCTTGGACTTCAGAGGTGCCTCAGCATTTATGTTTTGCTCTACAAATAAAGGCAAGTGGGATACCATTCTCTCATATCATTTATGCGTATTACAATCTTGTAGTTTCTCATGCACATGTTACTTGTTGTTAGTGCATTGGCACTCTTTCATAGCTTGCTTGACTATGAGGTGACATTAGTTGCATATTTCTTATTATGAATTGCCTGAGTACTTGATCACATAGTTAGTATATATACATCATATGAGCAAATGTGTTCGTGAAAGTTTCTTTTATCGCTCTCAGTTGTTAACTGAATTGCTTGAGGACAAGCAAATAGCTAAGCTTGGGGGGAGTTGATACGTCCAAAACGTATCTACTTTCTCGAACACTTTTGCTATTGTTTCTCCTCTAATTTGTGTGTTTTGAATACAACTAACACGGACTGACGCTGTTTTCAGCAGAATTGCTCTGGTGTCTCGTTTTTGTGCAGAAATTCAACTTCCAGTAAAAATTCGGGAAAAATCACCAAAAATCATATTTCACCAGAAGACCCACGGAGCCAGAAGACCAGAGGGAGAAGTGGCTCGAGGAGCCGTCACACACAGGTGGCGCGGCCCAGCCCCTGGCCGCGCCACCCCTGTGTGAGGTGGCCCCAGGCCTCCTCTCGACCTCCCCTCTCGCGTACATATACCCCCTGACGAGTTATTATCAAGGGGACGGCGTTTTTCCCAGATAGACTTCCGCTGCGCCGCCGCCATCAGAAACCGCGATTCGGAACCAGGAAACTCCGTTCTGGCACCCTGCCGGGACGGGGATTCGGAGGAGATCTTCATCACCATCACCATCAACGCTCCTCCATCGACCATCCATGACTCCCCCATCCATGTGTGAGTAATTCCCCCGCTGTAGGTGAGGGGATGGTAGGGATTGGATGAGATTGTTCATGTAATTTGATATGAGTTTGATAGGGCATAGTGCCTAGTATCTTTATTTAGTGCCTATGACATTGTTGCAACTTGTTGTGCTTAATGCTTGTCACTTTGGGCCCGAGTGCCATGATTTCAGATCTGAACATGTTATTATTTCTATGATCATACTTGTTGTTTATGGTCTTACCTACAAGTTGTATACACATATTATTGTCCGGAACCCGAGGCCCCAAAGTGACAGAAATTGGGATAACCGGAGGGGATGGCTATGATGTGAGGATCACATGTGTTCACCGAGTGCTAATGCTTTGCTCCGGTACTTTATTAAAAGGAGTACCTTAATTACCAGTAGTTTCCCTTGAGGCCCTGCTGCAACAGGCTGGTAGGACAAAAGATGTCGTGCAAGTTTCTCCTTGTGAGCACGTACGACTATATACGGAACACATGCCTATGATTGTTTGTACTAGGATGCTTTATCATTATTTATCTGCAATGCCCGTATCTCATTGATTTCATGAACTATCTTATCCATGCAACGCCCGTTATCCATCCCTATGCCTACAGTATTTGTTCCTACTGTTTACAACCGCTACTTCTACTGCTGCTATTTTATTACTGCTGTTACTGTTTTCCTACTGTCACTGCTATAAACTGTTGCTACTGATAAACCGCTGCGAGTGAGACTGTTTCCAGGTGCAGGTGAATTGACAACTCATCTGTTAAGGCTTACATATATTCTTTGGCTCCCCTTGTGTCGAATCAATAAATTTGGGTAATACTTCCCTCGAAGACTGTTGCGATCCCCTATACTTGTGGGTCATCATATGTCCCCGAGAGGTGTCATCTTTCTTAGGTGGGTCCTCGTTGCTCTCATCCCCATCCTTGTCTGGATCATCCTCGTTTAAGGATGGCTTATCCTTATCCGGGGTTTCAACCAGAGTTGGTGGAGTGGTACTAGACGTTGCACTAGTGAGAGCATCAAGTTGAGATTTTTGGCTTTCCATGGCTGCCATCATGGCATCCATACGTGCCATTAGACTATTAAGATCCGCCTTAGTGGCGGGCTCCTCGTCGCCCATAATCTCTTAGGCGGTTAAGCCCAATCAAAGAGCCCTTGCTCTGATACCAATTGAAATGGATCTTAAGGGCGACTAGAGGGGGGTGAATAGGCGCTACACAATTTTTTACCTTTTTCAAATTTAAGGCTTGACACGAAATAAAATTTACTAGATGTGCAACTAGGTGAATTTCCTACATGACAATCAAGTAAGTAAGCAAGTATGGAAAACGCAAATAAGATACAAGTAAGGGTAAGAAAGGACCGTAAAGCGGAGATCGGAGACACAAGGATGTATTCCCATAGTTCCTTCCTTTTGAGGGGAAGTATGTCTACGTTGGAGAGGTGTGGCGACACGGAGTCCACCAACGCCACAAAGGCTCACCTTGTTCTCCGGTGAGCAAGCCACGGAGGCTAATTCGTTTCCACTAAGCGGTGGTATTGGGGGCACCGACCGAAACCCTTACACGGAGGTTGGGGCACAACTCCACAACTCAATTGGAGGCTCCCAACAAGAACAACCACAAAGCTTTTACACGGAGGAAGCTTTGAGGTGACCTCTCTTGCTCAAGGCAAGATCCACGGAGGAGGAGTGAAGCAAACACAAATCACTTTGGTAGGATTGTAGATCTTGGGCTCCTCTCCCAATCTACCAAATCTTGGGGGATTTGGTTGGCTAGGGAAGGAGATCTACGGAGTTGAAGCTCTGCTTTAATGGAGGGGAGAGAGTGTGGACGAGGTAACTCAGATCTGAGGTAGGGGATAACTATTTATAGGTCAGCTCGAAATCTGCCCGTTGGAGAAAACTTACCTCGGAAATTCCGGCCTGGGGGCGGAAATTCCGGGGTCAACTTAGGGCGAAAATTCTGGCCTGGGGGTGGAAATTCCGGCCCCCAGAATTTTCAAACTGGAATTTCCGGCCAGAAATTCCAGCCCCTTTACAGAGAGTTGCACCACAGCTCGAGATAAGGGACTTAGCGAAAAATTGCGGGGGCCGGAAATTCCCGGAAATTTTGCCTTAACAGAATTTCCGGCCCCTTACCAGAGAGTTGCACCGCACCCCTTTGAAAAGGACTTAGCCGAAATTTTGAGGGCCAGAAATTATGAAATTTCCGGCCCTCGGAAATTCTGCCAGACCAGAATTTCCGGCCCCCTTACTGCACGTTGCACCAAAACGTTCCGTAAGGGACTTAGCCGAATTTTGAAGGGCCGGAAATGCATGGAATTTCCGGCCCCCAGAAATTTTGTCCAGGGGCAGAAATTCCGGCCCTGGGGTGGAATTTCCGGCCCTGAAACATAATTTCCAGCCCTGGAATTTTCTCTCCTCTGGGTGATTTCAAGCCTTTCTACAGTAGTCCCCTTTCCCACTTCTCTTCACCATCAGTCTTGTGCAATACCTGGAGAATTCCTGCAATGCTTAGCACAAGATTAATTTCCTTGTGTTGTAATCAAACACCAAAAAACTGGAAGCTAGGAACATGTCCTTTCATATTGTATCCAAATGAGTTTTTGAAGATCCCTTATGAATACTCTTGGGTTCACTACTTTCATTAAAAAGGTTTTCAGGAACAATCCAATCAAAATTCTTTTCCAAAGCTTCATGCAATCGTACTAGTTTGCAAGGTATCGGTACTTTGATTTCTTCCTTGTTTGTACCAACAACCTCCACACGTGAGCCAAGCATATTAAAACGCTCAAAAACTTTCCTAGCTTCTATAACAACATCTCTAAATTCTCTACGCAAAGTCTCCAAAATAAAATCTTTCTTTTCGGAGTCTTCGATATCATGAAACTTAAGAAACATTTGTTTCATAAAAGGATTAAGGTTAACAATCCTAGCCTCCAACATGTGAACTAAATAAGCAGCAACAACTTCATAACTAGGAGCAAGCTCGGCTAAAGATCTATCCTCAATATCCTTATGCATACTAACATGATTAAAGAATTCCTCGATGTTACCTTTCCCAATTATAGAACCACTACCTACTGTAAGGTCCTCCAGAGCATACTTTTTTTTTGACACTGTAATCCGCTCTTTATTCATAAGATAAAAACAAGTTACAAGTTACGAACGAACATACCTTACAGAACTGAAAAGATAGGATAAACCTATGCAAAAAACCAGCGTCTATCTTCCTCCTTCGACACCACCAAAGCGAACGCCAAAGGGACGGAAGACAGATCACCACAACACCCGAGCTCGATGCGGCTCCATCGCTGATCAGTAGCTTTTCGGACCTCCAAAGTAGTTTGCCAGAGGCAAAACCATTGTCGTTGAAAGAATCAGACCGAGGCAACATGTCCTCGGACACGCGATCAAACTCCAGAACTGATATCCCCCCACGACTACAGCGTCGGGGGAGAAAATCAGAACTGTCGGCCTCCATCCACAAACCTAGCATAGGATACACCATCTGCACGTACTCCTGGACAACACATCCTCCCTGCTCCACCATGATGTCGGAGCCAACGCCATAGTAACGGGGACAGAGCAGGAGGATGAACACACCCGATGGGATCACCGCCTCCGTCTCGACGACACCATCCAAGAAACTGAAAGCCGCCGATCTGAGGAATCGGCAAACACACGATGCCATCAACTCCGAGACGCCGCCATGAAGGACACCGCCGGTGTGGGAGTGGAGCTGAGGCAGATTTATTCGTCCGGGCGCCGCTCCCACCACCCCAACGGTGCTCCATGACCTGCAAAACCAAACCCTAACTACAGAGCGGAGAGACCGGATCCCCCCCTCCCCACCGCTGCCAGAGCAGGCGGAGGGAGAGGGGACCAGCACGGCCGGTGAAGATTGATGCTCCAAGTGAATATGGCAACAGACAGTCCTTGTGCGTGGTGAATGACCAGCCCGTTGGGAACCCCAAGAGGAAGGTATGATGATTGCAGCAGCAAGTTTTCCCTCAGTTAAGAAACCAAGGTTTATCGAACAGGAGAAGGGAGACGATGACGACTGAAGGTGTTTATGGAACCTGCACACACACAAACAAATACTTTGTTCCCAACTTGCGATGAGGTTGTCAATCTCACCGGTTTGCTTGAAACAAAGGTTATGAGTGTATCGAGTGGAAAACAGTAGAGTATGCGAGTAAAGTAAACAGTGCGGGAAAAGTAAACAGGTGATTGCAATATGATTAAAATAGGACCGGGGTCCACAGTTCACTAGTGGTGTCTCTCCATAGATAAAATAACATGCTGGGTAAACAAATTACAGTTGGGCAATTGATAGAATAAAGACAACGTGATATGTCAAGAAGATCACTATGAGATTTACTCTGGGCATTACAACAAAATACATAGACCGCCATCCAACTGCATCTATGACTAATAATCCACCCCCGGGGATATCATCCGAACACCCTAGAAGTATTAAGTTGCGAACAACAGATAATTGAATTAAGCAAAGTGTGTAATGTAAACAAAGCATATGCCCTTGAGCAAATGAATGTTGTTTTCTCACTAGTAGCAACAGCACATCTACCACCTTAGAGGTTTCTGTCACTCCCCCAAGTGAAATAGAGACATGAACCCACTATCGAGCATAAATACCCCCTCTTGGAGTCACTAGCAACTACTCGGCCAAGATAGCTACTAACAACGGAGAGCATGCAAGATCATAAACAACATAGAGATAACAAAAGATATAATTCAGTACAACAACTTAATCATAAACACCAATATTCATCGGATCCCAACAAACCAAACATGTAGAATTACATAACGGTGATCTCAATCATGTAGGGCAGCTCATGAGATCTAAACATGAAGCACATGGTGGAGAAGACAACCATCTAGCTACTGCTATGGACCCATAGTCCAAGGTAGACTACTCACTCATCGCTCCGGAGGCAAGCATGGCGATGAAGAAGACCTCCGGTGGCGATTCCCCTCTCCGGAAGGGTGCCGGGAAGAGCTTCTAGACCCTCCCGATCTTCGGGTCGACGGCGGCGGCGGATCGCGATGTGTTCTGGAAAACTGATCGGGCCCTTAGGTTTTTCTCGTCGGGGGGTACTTATAGGCGAAGGGGCGATGTCAGGAGAGGGACCAGGTGCTCTCACACAGGGGTGGCGCGGCCAGGGGCTGGGCCGCGCCGCCCCCTTGTGTGGGGCCCTGGTGGCCCCCCTCCGACACTTCTTCGGATGTCTGGAAGCTTTCGGGTAAAATATGACTTCAGGAACTTGTTTCATCCAATTCCGAGAATATTTCCTGTGTATCACTTCTGAAACACAAAAACAGCAGAAAACAGGAAACTGGCACTGTGGCACTTGTTAATAGGTTAGTTCCGGAAAATGTATAAAAATGCCACTAAGTGTAACGAAACAATAGGCAAATGGTGTAAAAACAAGCATGGAGCATCAAAAATTATAGATACGTTTGAGACGTATCAAGCATCCCCAAGCTTAACTCCTGCTCGTCCTCGTGTAGGTAAGTGATAACAAAGAATAATTTTTGAGGTGACATGCACCTACACAATCTTGATCATATATGTAAGCATTGGTGAGCTGGGATCAATAGAACTTAAAACATGGGCATGAAGATATAATCATGACAATAAGAAACTTAGCAACCATGTTGTAAACATGCAAATGAACACAAACAAAAGATCATGATAATGAAACAATGAAAGTCAAACGTGTGTTCAAATCATAAGGAAAAACATACAAATGGTTTTCAGCTTGTCCTTCAAAGAGAGCAAAACATAAATGCATAGGACACCTCAAAGTTTAAGAGGGCGACTAGATACAAATAATTTAAGAACAAGTGAAACCAACAATATGAGTCAATCAATGAACTTTGGGACAATGCATATCACACTAAGAATGACAACTATGCTCTCTTAATGGTGCATAAAGAAAGAAGGTGGTGACTCAACATAAAAGTAAAAGAAAGGCCCTTCGCAGAGGGAAGCAGTGATTTAAACATGTGCTAGAGCTTTTCATTTGTAAAACAGAGAGATAAAACTTGATTTTGAGAGGTGGTTGTCTTTGTCAACGACTGGCAATGGGGTTCTTACTATCTTCCATACAAAAATGAAGCAAGTTTTTGAGAGAGAGATTGGCACTCTTGTGCTCTTTTTATAAAACTTGGCACTCCTCCCCACCTTTTCCTTTCACATACCATGGCTAACCGATTCCATCGGGTGCCCACCAACATTCACATTCTTTGGAGGAGTGCCTTTTTTCTTTCTTTTTTCTCTTTTTTTTTCTTTTTGGAATAAGCAATATGGAAGATAGCAAATCCGACCACTATGTCCCCATGAACTAAAAACAGTGTCACAAAACGAGAAGTATTTTGAAGGTTTTTGAAAGGTAGCACACGAAAATTTTACTTTGGAATGGCTTACAAATACCATGCATAGGAATTTATAGTGGACACAATGGCAAACTTGGCTTTTAGGAGTTGGATGCACGAGTAGAGCTCATACTCAGTACAAGGTGAGGGATAACAAAAGACTGGGAGCGACCAACTAAGAGAGCAATAATGGCCATAATCATGCAAAGCGACAAAGCGACATTAAAAGAAGCATACGATGGCATCAAAAGTCAAAAACTAAATGATCATGAAGGCTAATGGCGACTTTGTAAGAGTCTAACATGTGTGAGCATGCGCCAAGTCAACCCAAATAAAGCATCAAGGAGAAAACCAAAATAATGCTTCCATACAATAAAAACAACGCATGATTTTTTCAAAGGCTCATTAAGCAATCTCAGTTATTTGAGACAAGTCATGCTACAACAAAACCACTAAGCATACTATCAAAAAGACATCAAGCATGACATGAAAAAGCCTAAGCCGCAGTCTACACAAGCTCCTTCTTGTACCACTATTTTGCACAAAGCTTTTTCTCTTTCCCAACACCATTTGAAATTTTTATAAACACCTCTTTTGATGAAAACCAATAAAGATCAGAGGCAAAAATACACCTTGATGAAAAGATATGACAAGATCTGAACGCATATCAAGGTGAAAACGAAAACCAAAAGCAGTAGCAGAAAAAGTAGAACACTCGATTTTTAATAAGAGTGAAAACTAGAGCGTTCTTTGCAAATGAAAACAAGTACATCTCCTCCAAAGGAAATTTGTTGGGGTCCAACCATTTATTGCAGCAAACAAACAAACTAAACAAACTAAGAAAACTAAGACAACTGACGCTCCAAGATAAACACATAGTGCATGAAGCAATAAAAATATAGTGTCTTGAAAGGTGACCTGATTTTTGCCGATGAAGAAGGGGTGCCTCGGGGGCATCCCCAAGCTTTGACGCTTGTACTTCTTGGATATTTCTTGGGGTGATGCATGGGCATCCCCAAGCTTGAGATTTTGTCCATTCTTCAACTCATCTCATCATTCTCCAATCCCTACACTTGAAAACTTCCTCCATACAAAACTAAACACAATCTCATTAGCAACATTAGTGTAAGCATAAAATATATTCAACCTCTTTCAGCTTCAGGTTTCAACCCAAAACCACCACATATAAAGTATATACTACTGTATCAACTTCCACAAGAGTTCCATGATCAAAAAGAACTCAAAAGAAAGCAATAAAGTGGCAAAAACAAATATTGGCAGAAATCTGTCAAAACTGGACAGCTGACAAAGGACGAATTATTGAGGGATTTTCCGTTGCTCAAATCAAAAAGTGTTCAACTAAGAAAAGTTTGGATATAACCTGGGCCATATGCACAAGAAATCGCAGGTCCAAAAGATATACAGAGAGTTTTCACGAATTTTTACGGTGCAGCACCGAAAACAGTTTCAGGACAGCAACATCCCCAAATCTTTACCTTACTCAAATTAGAGGCTTCTCTTGGCACAAAAACGAAATAAACAAGATAAGGAGCGGTCATTACAGTAGTAATGACTTCCAAGACTCAAATAAAAGAAAAAGTACTGAAAAGTAAACATTGGGTTATCTCCCAAGAGTGCTTTTCTTTAACGCCTTTGAGCTAGGCGCAGAAAATTGCGAAGATGCTCACATAAGAAATATGAATTGGAAGCAAAAGAGAGCATCAATGAGCAAATATAAAACATATTTAAGTCTAACCCATTTCCTATGCATAGGAATCTTGTAAGAAAATAAATCAAAGAAACACATAGTAACAAGTATGGGTAGATAAAACAAGAGCAACTTTAGAACTTTCAATATAAAGAGAGGTTTTTTAGTAACATGAGAATTCCAACAACCATATTTTCCTCTCTCATAATAATTTTCAGTAGCATCAAACTCAACAATATAGATATCACACTCACCCTCTTTTGTTAAGCATGGAAGGCGATCAATTAAGGTATTAGTTAGAGAGTTACTCTTATTGGGAGGTAGACATGGGTAACTCCATTCTTCCTCCTCTTGATCATCACTCTCCTCCTCTTTTTCATCTAATGAGCTTCCAGTTTCATCCATTTCTTCTTCCATAGGCTCCTTCAAGGCATTAGTCTCTTCCGTTGGAGAGCATCTATTTAGATATTTAAGAATATAGCCATTTCCTTCCTTGTAATTATCAAAGCAAAATGTGAGTATATCATAAACCTCATATTTATAAGGTGCATCATCAGTATTTTCAAGCAAATAAGCAAGTCCGAATGCACCCTTCCAAGCAATAAATTCTTCAATTTGTTCCACATCATAAAAGTCATAATTTCCATTAATATAAGAAGATATGGTAACATCATCATTATACTCACATTGAAAAGGGAGGTGTTTATACCTCCTACAGCAACAAGATTCATCAAAGCAATAAGTAACATTATAAGTAGAGCACACATTTCTAGCAATGATATATAATCTATTGATTTGTTCCCATAAGTGTTTCCCTTTTTGTGACAAGCGGTGTTCCTCATAATAATTTTGCTGCTCTTCCGTGAACCCACCTTGCCAAAAAGATTTAGTTTCAAAGAAACCAACCATTGATAGAAAGCATGATAAAGCAAGACAAGTAAAAATAAATACCAAGGATTCTAATTTTTTTGGGTTTTTGATAAAAAGCAATGCAAGTAAAATAAATAAAGTAAAGCAAAACAAATAACAAAGTAAAGAATGTGTGTGCGAAGAACTCCCCTCGCAGAAGTCTTCTCTCTTCCTTCCCCGGCAACGGCACCAGAAAAATAGCTGATGCTCCAAGTGAATATGGCAACAGACAGTCCTTGTGCGTGGTGAATGACCAGCCCGTTGGGAACCCCAAGAGGAAGGTATGATGAGTGCAGCAGCAAGTTTTCCCTCAGTTAAGAAACCAAGGTTTATCGAACAGGAGAAGGGAGACGATGACGACTGAAGGTGTTTATGGAACCTGCACACACACAAACAAATACTTTGTTCCCAACTTGCGATGAGGTTGTCAATCTCACCGGTTTGCTTGAAACAAAGGTTATGAGTGTATCGAGTGGAAAACAGTAGAGTATGCGAGTAAAGTAAACAGTGCGGGAAAAGTAAACAGGTGATTGCAATATGATTAAAATAGGACCGGGGTCCACAGTTCACTAGTGGTGTCTCTCCATAGATAAAATAACATGCTGGGTAAACAAATTACAGTTGGGCAATTGATAGAATAAAGACAACGTGATATGTCAAGAAGATCACTATGAGATTTACTCTGGGCATTACAACAAAATACATAGACCGCAATCCAACTGCATCTATGACTAATAATCCACCCCCGGGGATATCATCCGAACACCCTAGAAGTATTAAGTTGCGAACAACAGATAATTGCATTAAGCAAAGTGTGTAATGTAAACAAAGCATATGCCCTTGAGCATATGAATGTTGTTTTCTCCCTAGTAGCAACAGCACATCTACCACCTTAGAGGTTTCTGTCACTCCCCCAGGTGAAATAGAGACATGAACCCACTATCGAGCATAAATACCCCCTCTTGGAGTCACTAGCAACTACTCGGCCAAGATAGCTACTAACAACGGAGAGCATGCAAGATCATAAACAACATAGAGATAACAAAAGATATAATTCAGTACAGCAACTTAATCATAAACACCAATATTCATCGGATCCCAACAAACCAAACATGTAGAATTACATAACGGTGATCTCAATCATGTAGGGCAGCTCATGAGATCTAAACATGAAGCACATGGTGGAGAAGACAACCATCTAGCTACTACTATGGACCCATAGTCCAAGGTAGACTACTCACTCATCGCTCCGGAGGCAAGCATGGCGATGAAGAAGACCTCCGGTGGCGATTCCCCTCTCCGGCAGGGTGCCGGGAAGAGCTTCTGGACCCTCCCGATCTTCGGGTCGACGGCGGCGGCAGATCGCGATGTGTTCTGGAAAACTGATCGGGCCCTTAGGTTTTTCTCGTCGGGGGGTACTTATAGGTGAAGGGGCGATGTCAGGAGAGGGACCAGGTGCTCTCACACAGGGGTGGCGCGGCCAGGGGCTGGGCCGCGCCGCCCCCTTGTGTGGGGCCCTGGTGGCCCTCCTCCGACACTTCTTTGGATGTCTGGAAGCTTCCGGGTAAAATATGACTTCAGGAACTTGTTTCGTCCAATTCCGAGAATATTTCCTGTGTATCACTTCTGAAACACAAAAATAGCAGAAAACAGGAAACTGGCACTGTGGCACTTGTTAATATGTTAGTTCCGGAAAATGTATAAAAATGCCACTAAGTGTAACGAAACAATAGGCAAATGGTGTAAAAACAAGCATGGAGCATCAAAAATTATAGATACGTTTGAGACGTATCAAAGATCGGGTGGAAAAGGCGGCGCCTCCCTGATCGCCTCTGGCGTCTAGGTCAGGGAGCGAAGGAGGTGAATACCAGGACACGGTTCTGTACTCAGACAAACTTCTTCCAGAGCATACTTAGGGAACAACATAATGAACTAAAAGTAAAAGTAACGGAACACCAACTATCAAAGGAACTATTTTTTTTGTATTTTTGATAAAAAGATGCAAGCACAAATAAAATAAAGCAAAACAATAACAAAGTAAAAGATTGGAAGTGAGAGACTCCCCTTGCAGAAATCTTCTTTCTCCCCGACAACAATGCCAGAAAAATTGCTTGATGGCGTGTAGAAGTCCGCCCAGTTGGGAACCCCAAGAGGAAGGTATGATGAGCACAGCAGCAAGTCTTCCCTTCGTATGAAACCAAGGTCTATCGAACTAGTAGGGGAAAGAACCAACTTCCAAAGGTTGATGCTCGCTAGCTTTGCGACAGCTCCAGACAATTTATATATGGCACCTCATCCAGGGCGTAGCTTTACACCAGTAGCAACGTGGAACCTGCACACAACACAACCAAGTACTTTGTCCCAACTTATAGTGAGGTTGTCAATCTCACCGGTTTGCTGTAAACAAAGGATTAAGCGTATCGAGTGGTAAAATATAGTAGTTTGCAAGAATGTAAATAAAGCGAGTAAATGGTAAACGGTAATAACAGAGTAAAATAATAGACCGGGGTCCACAGTTCACTAGTGGTGTCTCTCCATAAAGATAAATAACATGCTGGATAAACAAATTACAGTTGAGCAATTGATAGAATAAAGCAAGCATACAAATGTCATGAGGATCACTATGAGATTCACTTGGGCATTACAACATAATACGTAGACTATAATCCAACTGCATCTATGACTAATAATCCACCCACCGGATGTCATCTGAGCAACCGTTGGGTATTAAGTTGCAAGCAACAGATTATCGCCTTAAGCAAAGTGCATAATGCAAACAATACTAATGTCCTTGAACACAAGATTGTTGTTTTCTCTCTAGTAGCAACAACATATCTACAACCTTAGAGGTTTCTGTCACTCCCCCAGATTACTAGAGGCATGAACCCACTATCGAGCATAAATACTCCCTCTTGGAGTCACTAGCATCTACTCGGCCAAGATATTGGCTAGCAACGGAGAGCATGCAAGATCATAAACAATATAGAGATAATATAAAGATAATAATTTAGCAAATCAACTTGACATAGTATCAATATTCATCGGATCCCAACAAACATAACATGTAGAATTACACAACGATGATCTTGATCATGATAGGCAGCTCACAAGATCTAAACATGAAGCACATGGAGGAGATGACAACCATCTAACTACTGCTATGGACCCGTAGTCCAAGGTAGACTACTCACGCATCACTCCGGAGGCAGGCATGGTGATGAAGAAGGCCTCCGGTGGTGATTCCCCTTTCCGGCAGGGTGCCGAGAAGAGCTTCTGGACCCTCCTGATCTCACGTCAATGATAGCGGCTTGCAGTATGTTTCGAGGAAAATTGATCAGTCCCTTTAGGTTTTCCCGTCGAGGGGAATATATAGGCGGAAGGGTGGCGGAAGGAGGTGGGCCAGGCAGCCAGACCACCTGGTGGCGCGGCCAGGGGCTGGGCCGTGCCACCCTATGGTGCATCTGGCCCCTGGTCCCCCTCCATCTCAGCTTTGGACTTCGTCACGTTTTGCGAAAAATAGGAACTTTGGCTTTTGTTTCATCCAATTCCGAGAATATTTCCTGTGTAGCTTTTCTGAAACACAAAAACAGCAAAAAACAGGGACTGGCACTGTGGCATCTCGTTAGTAGGTTAGTTCTGGAAAATGCATAAAAACGCCACGAAGTGTAACAAAACACAAAGCAAATGGTGTATAAACAAGAATGGAGCATCAAAAATTATAGATACGTTTGAGACGTATCACAATCTAGTATGCGATCACAATTTTGTTTACAAGGATCCGTAGAGGCGGGTGGAGTTGTGTCTATCTAATCTTGCGAGTAATGTAATATAATCTATTGTGCCCCTCTAGGGGGTGCCCCTGGTGGCATTATATATGCATCCATTTAGGGTTTATAAGGTTTCTTGCCTTCTACTCCAAGTTGGCATGTTGGGCCTTGCGGGCTTCATCTATCTTTCGAGTGGGCTTCTTCCTTGGCCGATAGCGGGTATGCTAAAAGTGAGGACCCGATGGGTCGTGTCCTCGTCAGTATCCCCCGAGTGCCTGATCTAGTTGAAGACTGGGGCAGGGACTCAATTTCCTTCAAGTCAACCATCTCCTTCCTGTAGAGTCGAAAGATTTTGGAAGAAAAACATTAGCATAAAAATCTGAGAGAACATTGGATGATAATCATGGGGATTGGCATAACATGTCTAAAACACTCGAAGCATTGGGTCCAGTTAATTGCACAACAGCAAAAACAATGTTAGCTTACTCAAGCTCGAGTCCCCAGACTCGAACCCATGTGGACCAGTGTAGCTTCAACTCATGCCGTGTTGGACTTATCGAGTCGAAACCTAAGTAAAAAGCATGGAACCCGATGCGTCCGTCGGGGCACTCCTTCAAGCCGTAGGAACAAATATTTGTTCGACAGAGCACGTTTGCTGTGTTTACCGGGCCAATCAGTGTTGCTAATTGCAGACTTATCTTCGTGTCCAGTGCACGGTATCCAAACGGGTTCGTGATGACCACACTTCGGGCATTCGAGGAGCACAGCTACTCGCACTCGAAACTTATGTGAACGATGCTGACGACCGAGGAGATTCATCGAGTGTTGTGCGAGCACATTTGGAGTAGTAGTCGACTAAAGTTATTTCCCCTCAGTAGCCGCCGAGGGTGAGTCGGAGTGTTTGCACTTGGGCTTTCCCTGAAGATTTGAGGTGTTTTTCTTCTGATTGTGCGATGTTCGCTGTCGAACTGTCATAGCCCGTTGTCAAAGCCCCCGAACATGAATAAATGCATGTTTTTAAGGCGAAGCCCCCCGAGCATGGATAAGTGTATATTTTTTAAGGCGAAGCCCCTGAGCATGGGTAAGGTGTACTTTCTTAAGGCGAAGCCCCCGAGCGTGTCGAGTCGCATTTGATCGAGTCCGCAATAGGCGGAGGTGAACTCAACATGGTGGAGCAGAGTCGACGCGGCGGAGGTGTGCTTGACACGGCGGACCGAAGTTCGACGTGGTGGACCTGAGATGACACGGCGGACCAAAGTCAACGCGGTGGAGGTGTGTTCAATGTGGCGGACCAAAGTCGATGCGGTGGAGGCTTATATTCGACGCAACAGACTAGAGTCAACGTGGCGGAGGCTCATATTCGATGCAGTGGACCGCTGTTTGACGCGGCGGACCAGAGTTGACAAGGTGGTGGTGTGCTCGATGTGGTGGACCGGAGTCGACGTGATGGAGGCTTATATTCGATGCAATGGACCGAAGATGACGTGGCAGATCAGAGTCGATACAGGGGAGGTGTGCTTGATGCGGCGGAGGCTCATATTTGACGCAACGAACCAGAGTCGATGCAGCGAACGTGTAGTCGATGCGACATAGGTGTGCTCGACACGGCGGACTGGAGTCGACGTGTCGGAGGCTTATATTTGACGTAGCGGACCGGAGTCGATGCGGCAGAGGTTTGTATTCGATGTGGCGGACTGGAGTCGACGTGGTGGAGGTGTGCTCGATACGGTGGAGGCTCATATTCGATGCAGCAGACCGGAGTCAACATGGTGGACATGTAGTCGATGCGGCAGACCCGAGTTGACGTGGGAAACACACAGTCAATCGGCGGACCAAAGTCGATGCGGCTGAGGTGCGTAGTTAGCGTAGAAGACTGGGGTTAACACGGCCGAGGCGTGTAGTCGGTGTGAAGGACTAGAGTCGACGCGGCGAACGCGTAGTCGATGCGGCAGACCGAAGTCGACGCGATTGAGGCGCATAGTCGGCGCAGCGAACCAGTCAACGCAGTTGAGGTGCGTAGTCAGCGCAACGTACCAGGGTCAATGTGGCTGAGGCATGTAGTAGGCGCAGCAGATCAGGGTTGACGCATCAAGCATGTAGTTGATGCGGCAGACCAGAGTCGACGCGGCATACATGTAATCGATACGGCGGACCGGAGTCAACACGGTGAATGTGTAGTTGATGACATGCAAAGTTATATTGCATGACGTAGCCCCCGAGTATCTGGTGTGTCAAAAACAAAAAAATTCCCTTGGTAGAGAAACACTTAGCTTTTATCAGGTGCGGCCTGGTTGGTGCGGTCGAGGTCGATGTAGACAGAGTCGACGACGGCAAGTGCGTGATGGCGAGCCCCCAAGTGAGGCAAATCCATGAATATGATGATGCAGTCTTTGCGGCGGACCGGAGTCGACATGGCAGACATGTAGCCATTGCGACGAAGTCATGGTCGTAGAGGTCGGTGAGTCGTGGCCGTAGATATAGGCGAGTTGTTGTTATAGAATCGTAGCCACAATCAGAAGCGAAGTTGTTGTCGAGCCCCTGAGCATTGTTGGGATCGCCGTATCGCTTGCAAGTGTGTTGCTGATGTCATCAAAATCGCAGGTCTTGAGCATGAGCTTTCACACAGAGGCCAGGTGATGTCAAGCCCCCAAGAGGTGCTGAGTGCGCGACGACGAGCCCCCGAGCGTGGCAAGCCGCAGTCGACGCGGACCAGAACGCCACGGAGTCTACGCGAATGTAGTCCACACGGACATAGTCTACGCGGATGAACGCACTGCGGAATCCATCGAACTTAAGCCGAAAGAAGTCGACGATGTTGAAGACAAAGTAGTCGAAGTATTTTTCTCTGAGTTGTCCGAGCAGCCTAGCGAGTAGTCGAAATAAGTTTCTACGCATTCTGACAAATCCCCGCTATAGCTGACTCGCTGCCTTTATTATCGAACAAATATCATATGCTAGTCGCTTGATGCTTTTCTTTTTCTTGGTCTTGACTTGGTCTTCATGTGAAAGTAGTGTTTCTTCTTTTTTTCTTTTACCATGTGCCATCGTGAGGTAGCATCAGGTCATCAGCTTCCTTTTGATTCTTCAGAATTTTATTCATCGGCCAGAAATCGATCTTGATAGGATCGGTACGGGCGACTAGAGGGGGGGGGGTGAATAGGCGCTAAGTCAATTTTTAATCTTTTCAAATTTAAGGCTTGACACAAAGTAAATTCACTAGATGTGCAACTAGGTGAATTTCCTATGAGTGGCAAGCATGCAAGTAAACAAGTAACTAGCAAGATACAAGTAAGGGAAAGAAATAACCGAAGAGTGGAGACCGGAGACACAAGGATGTATTCCCGTAGTTCCTTCCTTTTGAGGGGAAGTACGTCTACGTTGGAGAGGTGTGGTGACACGGAGTCGACCAACGTCACAAAGGCTCACCTTGTTCTCCGGTGAGCAAGCCACGGAGGCTAGCTCGTTTCCACTAAGCGGTGGTATTGGGGGAACCACGAATCCCTTACATGGAGCTTGGGGCACAACTCCACAACTCAATTGGAGGCTCCCAAGAAAGCCACGGAGGCAAGAATCACCACAAAGATGAGTTAATCAACCAATTACAACACCTAGGGTCACAAGATCCCCTAGGAGCAAATCCTCCAAGCAAATGGAGGGGGAAATGAAATTCCTTCGGTGAAGATGTAGATCGGTGCCTCCTCCTTCAATCCTCCAAAGATCAAGAGCTTTGGTTGGCTAGAAGGGGAGATCTATGGAATTTGGTGTTTTTGCAATGGCGGTAGGTGAGAGCTTCAAGGATGAATAATGGTTGGTGAAGTTCTAACCCTACCCCAGCTGGAAGAAGGGGTATTTATAGGTGGGTGGAAATCGGGCCGTTGGAGGCAGCCCGAGCAGCAATCCGGCGGTAAGTTCGGCGATGCCGGCTGATGTCTACGCACTTCTATTCTTGTAGACACTTGTTGGGCCTCCAAGTGCAGAGGTTTGTAGAACAGCAGCAAGTTTCCCTTAAGTGGATCACCCAAGGTTTATCGAACTCAGGGAGGTTAGAGGTCAAAGCTATCCCTCTCAAGCAACCCTGCAATTACGATACAGAAAGTATCTTGTGTCCCCAACACACCCAATACACTTGTCAGATGTATAGGTGCACTAGTTCGGCGAAGAGATAGTAAAATACAAGTGGTATAGATGATTATAAGTAGCAAACGTGATGTGAAATAAATATCGCTGCGAGCAAACAAGTAACAAAATAGCAAATAAACGGTATGCAAAGCTTGGAAACAAGGCCTAGGGATCATACTTTCACTAGTGGACACACTCCCAACAATATAACATGATTGAACAAATAAACAATTTCTCTCTACTATAGTACTCTGAATTATTCTCCTATTGAACAACACTAATCATTGTGTAGTGGCTACAGAAGCACCCCTTAAAGTTCATCAAGTACTTGACAAACACCACTCATAGAGATACCCAAATCAAAGCACAACTCAAGATAGATATCATTGCAACTTAGACCAAGTACTAACACGGTGCACACACTGTCACCATTACACCATGAAAGGAGGAATAGATCACTCAAACTATCATAGCAATAATTATTCTCATAATCCACAAGAGATCACAATCATAGCCTAAACCAAGTACCACCATGATGCACGCACTGTCACCGTTACACCAAGGCAGGAGGAATAGATTACTTTAACAATCACCACTAGAGTACACATAACATCTGAATAATAACATCTACTTGTTCAACATGATACAAAGCTCACGATCACATAAAGATCACATCATGGGAGAGAGAGGTGAACCACATAGCTACCGGTAGAGCCCTCAGCCCCGGGGATGAACTACTCCCTCCTCATCATAGGAGACAACAAGGTTGATGGAGATGGCGGTGAGGTCGATGGAGACGGCGGAGACGGCGATGGAGACCGATGGAGATGGCTCCGGGGGCACTTCCCCGTCCCGGCAGGGTGCCGGAATAGAGACTTCTGTCCCCTGAAATTCGTCGGTGGTGGCGGCGGAGCTGCGGAACTCTTTCTGGAAAATTGCCGACGACTTTAGGGTTTTCCGTCCCGAGGCTTTATGTAGGCGAAGGGGCGATGTCAGAGGGCTGCCAGGGCCTCCTCACACAGGGGCGGCGCGGCCAGGGCCTGGGCCGCGCCAGCCCTATGTGAGGGAGGCCTGTGGCCCCTCTCCTTCCTCTCTTCGGATGTCTGGATGCTCCCGGGAAAAATAAGACTTCTGGCTTTTGTTTCGTCCAATTCCGAGAATATTTCCTGTGTATCACTTCTGAAACACAAAAACAGCAGAAAACAGGGAACTGGCACTGTGGCATCTTGTCAATAGGTTAGTTCCGGAAATCCCATAAAAACGCCACGAAGTGTAACGAAACACAAGGCAAATGGTGTAAAAACAAGCATGGAGCATCAAAAATTATAGATACGTTTGAGACGTATCAACATCCCCAAGCTTAACTCCTGCTCGTCCTCGAGTAGGTAAGTGATAACAAAAGAAATAATTTTTGAGGTGACATGCACCTACACAATCTTGATCATATATGTAAGCATTTGTGAGCCGGGATCATAAGAACTTAAAACATGGGCATGAAGATATAATCTTGACAATAAGAACTTAGAAACCATGTTGTAAACATGCAAATGAACACAAACAAAAGATCAAGAAAATGAAACAATGAAAGTCAAACGTGTGTTCAAATCATAAGGAAAACATACAAATGGTTTTCAACTTGTCCTTCAAAGAGAGCAAAACATAAATGCATAGGACACCTTCAAGTTTAAGAGGGCGACTAGATACAAATAATTTGAGAACAAGTGAAACCAACAATATGAATCAATCAATGAAAACTTTGGGACAATGCACATTATACTCAGAATGACAACTATGCTCTCTTAATGGTGCATAAAGGTAGAAGGCGGTGACTCAACATAAAAGTAAAAGAAAGGCCCTTCGCAGAGGGAAGCAGTGATTAAACATGTGCTAGAGCTTTTCATTTGTAAAACAGAGAGATAAAAATTGGTTTTGAGAGGTGGTTGTCTTTGTCAACGACTGGCAATGGGGTTCTTACTATCTTCCATACAAAAATGAAGCAAGTTTTTGAGAGAGAGATTGGCACTTTTGTGCTCTTTTATAAAGCTTGGCACTCCTCCCCACCTTTTTTTCCTTTCACAAACCATGGCTAACCGATTCCATCGGGTGCCCACCAACATTCACATTCCATGGAGGAGTGCCTTTTTTTCTTTTCTTTTTTCCTTTTTTTTTCTTTTTGGAATAAGCAATATGGAAGATAGCAAATCCGACCACTACGTCCCCATGAGCTGAAAACAGTGTCACAAAACGAGAAGTATTTTGAACGTTTTGAAAGGTAGCACATGAAAATTTACTTGGAATGGCTTACAAATACCATGCATAGGAATTTATAGTGGACACAATGGCAAACTTGGTTTTTGGGAGTTGGATGCACGAGTAGAGCTCATACTCAGTACAAAATGAGGGCTAGCAAAAAGACTGGGAGCGACCAACTAAGAGAGCAATAACGGCCATAATCATGCAAAGCGACAAAGCAACATTAAAAGAAGCATAAGATGGCATCAAAAGTCAAAAACTAAATGATCATAGAGGCTATTGGCGACTTTGTATGAGTCTAACATGTGTGAGCATGCGCCAAGTCAACCCAAATAAAGCATCAAGGAGAAAACCAAAATAATGCTTCCATACAATAAAAACAACGCATGATTTTTTCAAAGGCTCATTAAGCAATCTCAGTTATTTGAGACAAGTCATGCTACAGAAAAACCACTAAGCATACTATCAAAAAGACATCAAGCATGACATGAAAAATCCTAAGCCGCAGTCTACACAAGCTCCTTCTTGTACCACTATTTTGCACAAAGCTTTTTCTCTTTTCCAACACCATTTGAAATTTTTAAAGACACCTCTTTTGATGAAAACCAATAAAGATCAGAGGCAAAAATACACCTTGATGAAAAGATATGACAAGGTCTGAACGCAAATCAAGGCGAAAATGAAAACCAAAAGCAGTAGCAGAAAAAGAGAACACTCATTGAAACGATAAGAGTGAAAAACAGAGTGTTCTTGGCAAATAAAAAGCGGAATAAGTCTCTCTCCAAAACAACATGATGTGATCAAACCATTTATTGCAGCAAACAAAACTAAACTAACTAAGAAAACTAAAATAACTGACGCTCCAAGAAAAACACATAGTGCATGAAGCAATAAAAATATAGTGTCTTGAAAGGTGACCTGATTTTTGCCGATGAAGAAGGGGTGCCTCGGGGGCATCCCCAAGCTTTGACGCTTGTACTTCTTGGATATTTCTTGGGGTGATGCATGGGCATCCCCAAGCTTGAGCTTTTGTCCATTCTTCAACTCATCTCATCATTCTCCAATCCCTACACTTGAAAACTTCCTTCATACAAAACTAAACACAATTCTATTAGCAACATTAGTGTAGCATAACATATAATCAACCTCTTTTTGCTTCAGGTTTCAACCTAAAACCACCACATATATAGCATATACTACTGTAGCAACTTCCCCAAAAGTTCCATAATCAAAAGAACTCAAAAGAAAGCGATAAAGTGGCAAACACAAATATTGGCAGAAATCTGTCAAAACTGAACAGCTGACAAAGGTCGAATTTTTGAGGTGTTTTCTGTTGCTCAAATCAAAAAGTGTTCAACTAATGAAAGTTTGGATATAACCTGGGGAATATGCACAAGAAATCGCAGGTCCAAAAGATATACAGAGAATTTTCACGAATTTTTACGGTGCAGCACCGAAAACAGTTTCAGGACAGCAACATCCCCAAATCTTACCTCACTCAAATTAGAGGCTTCTCTTGGCACAAAAATGAAATAAAAAGGATAAGTAGTGGTTATTAAAGTAGTAATAACTTCCAAGACTCAAATAAAAAGAAAAAGTACTGAAAAATAAACAATGGGTTATCTCCCAAGAGTGCTTTTCTTTAACGCCATTGAGCTAGGCGCAGTAATTTGCAAAGATGCTCATGTGGGCGCCATATAAGAGCTTGAGGCAAAGGCGCCATATAGGAACTTAAAGAAATAGAGAGCATCAAAAAGCAAATGTGAAAGACATTTATATCTGAACCACTTCCTATGCATAGGAATCTTGTAAGAAAATAATTCAATGAGGCACATAGTAGCAAGCATGGATAGATAAAACAAGTGCCACTTCAAGAATTGCAACATAAAGAGGGGAAACTCAATATTGTTGAGATCCATCAAACCATGTTTCCCTCTCTCATAGTAACTTTCAGTAGCATCATGAATAGAACTAACAATATAACTATCACATAAAACATCCCTATCATGAGCCACATGCATAAAAGAATTAATACTCACCACAGGAACAATAGTAGTAGGAGCAGATTCAACAGAATAATTATTCTCATCACCATAATCATCAAAAATAGGAGGCATATTGTAATCATAACTAATTTTATCCTCAATAGTAGGTGAACTGAAAATGTTATACTCATCATCATAGCCATCATAAACTAGAGGTTTCGTATCATCACAAGCTAAAGAACAACTATTTCGCAAAGCATATTCTTCAAACATATCATCATAAGAAGCAACATCACATATGGGAGATAAAATATCATCAGAGCAAATTTTCTCCACTAAAGCTGGGGAACTAAAAATATCATGCTTAACAAAACCAGCTTCCCCAAGCTTAGACTTTTCTATAGCATTAGAAACAACGGTGATCAAAGCATTCATATTAACAACACTATTAGCATGCAAATTAAGCTCCAAAGGTTTTTCAATTTTCTCTTCAAACACTTCAAATCTAAACTCAGGAAAAAGACTAAAGAACTCATTGTTTTCCATTAAGCCTAACTAGTGAAAATAAAAACAAGAAACAAAAAGATGTAATTGCAGAATCTAAAGGAAATAACTCCGAGCACTCACACAGGAGGATGCGAGTACCTTTTACCTTACCTCCCCGACAACGGCGCCAGAAAAGAGCTTGATGTCTACGCACTTCTATTCTTGTAGACACTTGTTGGGCCTCCAAGTGCAGAGGTTTGTAGAACAGCAGCAAGTTTCCCTTAAGTGGATCACCCAAGGTTTATCGAACTCAGGGAGGTTAGAGGTCAAAGCTATCCCTCTCAAGCAACCCTGCAATTACGATACAGAAAGTCTCTTGTGTCCCCAACACACCCAATACACTTGTCAGATGTATAGGTGCACTAGTTCGGCGAAGAGATAGTAAAATACAAGTGGTATAGATGATTATAAGTAGCAAACGTGATGTGAAATAAATATCGCTGCGAGCAAACAAGTAACAAAATAGCAAGTAAACGGTATGCAAAGCTTGGAAACAAGGCCTAGGGATCATACTTTCACTAGTGGACACACTCCCAACAATATAACATGATTGAACAAATAAACAACTTCTCTCTACTATAGTACTCTGAATTATTCTCCTATTGAACAACACTAATCATTGTGTAGTGGCTACAGAAGCACCCCTTAAAGTTCATCAAGTACTTGACAAACACCACTCATAGAGATACCCAAATCAAAGCACAACTCAAGATAGATATCATTGCAACTTAGACCAAGTACTAACACGGTGCACACACTGTCACCATTACACCATGAAAGGAGGAATAGATCACTCAAACTATCATAGCAATAATTATTCTCATAATCCACAAGAGATCACAATCATAGCCTAAACCAAGTACCACCATGATGCATGCACTGTCACCGTTACACCAAGGCAGGAGGAATAGATTACTTTAACAATCACCACTAGAGTACACATAACATCTGAATAATAACATCTACTTGTTCAACATGATACAAAGCTCACGATCACATAAAGATCACATCATGGGAGAGAGAGGTGAACCACATAGTTACCGGTAGAGCCCTCAGCCCCGGGGATGAACTACTCCCTCCTCATCATAGGAGACAGCAAGGTTGATGGAGATGGCGGTGAGGTCGATGGAGATGGCGGAGACGGCGATGGAGACCGATGGAGATGGCTCCGGGGGCACTTCCCCGTCCCGGTAGGGTGCCGGAACAGAGACTTCTGTCCCCCGAAATTCGTCGGTGGTGGCGGCGGAGCTGCGGAACTCTTTCTGGAAAATTGCCGACGACTTTAGGGTTTTCCGTCCCGAGGCTTTATGTAGGCGAAGGGGCGATGTCAGAGGGCTGCCAGGGCCTCCTCACACAGGGGCGGCGCGGCCAGGGCCTGGGCCGCGCCAGCCCTATGTGAGGGAGGCCTGTGGCCCCTCTCCTTCCTCTCTTCGGATGTCTGGATGCTCCCGGAAAAAATAAGACTTCTGGCTTTTGTTTCGTCCAATTCCGAGAATATTTCCTGTGTATCACTTCTGAAACACAAAAACAGCAGAAAACAGGGAACTGGCACTGTGGCATCTTGTCAATAGGTTAGTTCCGGAAATCGCATAAAAACGCCACAAAGTGTAACGAAACACAAGGCAAATGGTGTAAAAACAAGCATGGAGCATCAAAAATTATAGATACGTTTGAGACGTATCACCGGCCTCTGGGCCGGACGGTCCGGCGGAAGGTCCGGCGGGACCGGACCGCTCGCCGGGAGTCCGGCGGCTCGCCAGGCGGATTCGGTGGCCCGCCGAAAGACGAATCAGAATAGCAGTTCGGCGGCTCCACCGGACTGGCCCGGTCTGCCGCCGGAGGGTCCGGCCAAGGGACCGGCCTCTGGGCCGAACAAGCCCACTTTTGGCAGGCGATTCCACCATCTTTCTTTTTGTGCATGAAAACCCCTTCACCTGTGAACTTAAACCTGTATGCATACATTTCAAATATTAGTTCACACAAAACATAGTCATGTCATTGTAAATCAAAAAAGTAGAAACGGACAAATGTCCTTTCAATCTCCCCCTTTTTGATTTACGATAACAAACTATGATAGAGTCTCAAGGAGTGACATAGCATGGTCTCTAATGAATAGTGAGAGTGCTCCCCCATAACATATGCACATGGTAGAATTTGCTTTTGGAATGCAAGGTGCAAAATTTAAAATTATAGGGAGCTCCCCCACCATCAATAGGAACCAAGCATGGCATGGACAAGATAATATCGTGGATAGATAATAATATACGCAAGCATAGACATATCCAAACATAAACATAGAGTGCATAGTGACATAATTAAGGTACACACTTATCCACACACGAGATAAGGTTCCACGGAGTTTGAGAGATAAAATGGCAAATAAAAGCGCAAATGGACACAAGCCACTTAAGAACCAAGGAAAATGAAGCTAGGCTTGTGTCATGCAACGTTATTCCTAAAGACTCTACACGCTTCTCCCCCTTTGGCATTGAAACACCAAAAAGGGACAAGAGAGTAGAAGATGCTAGCGCTCAAAAATCTTCACTAGGGACAGGAGAGCCTTCACGATCTTCTTCTCCACGGGTATCTTCATCTCCATCAGCACCTTCTGGCTCAGAGGGTGGCTCAAAGTCTCCAAAGTCTTCAACACCGGCAAACATGTCATCATCAAGAGTGTTGTGGATATACCAAACGGGTATACCAATGACGTAGTCTCATACCGGCAAGCCAGGGTGGCCCATGGAGGTGGTATGGCGGATAGCCAACCGGGCGGCCTAGTTGCTGGTGGCATGGCAGATTCCACGCTGCCATGCCATGGCAGATTACTGGACGCATTCATGCCATGGCAGATTCCCAGACAGCAGGAGCTTATGGCAGATTCCACGCTGCCAGGCCATAGTGGATTACTGGACGCAGGAGCTTATGGCGGATCCGGAGACAGGCCCATGGCGGACCACCGAAGACAGGCCCATGGCAGGTTGCCTTGTAGTACACGCATAGGACTTAGTCTAGGACTCCATATTGTATCCGCCCCGGAACCACCGTGATGCCCACGCCAGGCGCCTTTATAAGCCGGCGTGGAGGAGCCCTTGAGGCCATAGCGACTTAGCCATGAGATAGCTAGAATAGCTAAGACATAGCAGATCGCACAGCGACCAACACCACCATTGTAACCTGTACACATTGTGCCATTATAGTGAGTTGTAGCAGGATGTAGCGATCCTCCACCGCGGGGACGTGAACCTGGGTAATCCCTGTCTATCACCGTCCCGGGAACCAGATTGCCTATCCCCTCTTTCTATCGCCTTGAGGTACCCCTCATGGCATACGTGTCGTAAGAACCACGACAGTTGGCGCCCACCGTGGGGCAAGGGCATCTGGAATCGATCCGTGCGGATTTCTCACCGCCTTCGATGGCGATTGCTTTCATCTGCAACACCGGCGGAAACTTCATTACCGCCAAGGCTGGGTAATCGGGAGATCGACGTAACAGCCCTCACACTGGCGGATTGTCCTGATCCCTTGTGTTCGAGGCGGCGCCGATCTTATCTGATTGTCGATCTGCCATCCGCTCGGCGTCGCTGGCTTCGCCGCCGCCGTGGATAACCCTACTTCATCATGGCTGGCTTTGCCGCCATTACGAACTACTTTTGCTATCGTGGCCGGTTACAGCTCCGCGACAACCGCATTATCGCTATCCCGGACTGTGTCACCTTATATCGATGCTGGCTAGTATAACTTTGCCGCCGATAAGTTCATCGTCGCTGGCTTAGTTTAACTTTGCCGCTGATAAATTCATCGTCACTTCGAATCTGCCATGAACAGCTTTGGCAACAACAACACTACATCTCCACCATAGCCAGTTTTGACGCTGTCTCACAAGGCCCGTTCTCGCTGGAACGTATGGGGGTTCGACTGTGCCTTGGCGGATAGCACGTCATCTGCCATGGCCTGCGCGTGGTTGGCTACCTAGCTGATGTGGTCGCACAAGAATGTCAGACCGTCTTGGCTCAGTTCCGCTATCGCGCACGTATGCGTCCATCTGAAGCACCTTCTGCGCCAGTGAGGCTAGCTGAGGGACATGGCGGGAGCGTACGTGTCAGGCAAAAGTTTACATCGCCGTGAGTATACTATAGCTCATAACGCATGTGAAGGTCAAGGTACAGTGCATGGAATTTGCATCAAGGAGGTCAATCACGTGCATGAATTTTCCGCCAGCGATGATGTGTGATTTGCTCAGTGCTCGTCTTATGGCGGCTTGCACTATTGCCATCACCGCCGCCGGCGGCTTTGCCATCACCGTTGATTATTCCTACTTCGCTACCATTGCAGACTACTTCGTCGCGAATACTACGGACTACAATTTAAACAGCTAAGTCCCTATTTAATATTTAATATTTGTTTATGATCATGAGATAAAGATTGGTTCACTCATATTCTGAGTCTTTTACCGCTTTCGTTTTGATCATAACTTTTCCACGATTTGCCTTGCGCTCGTGAGTAAAATTTTGACTGGCTTGCCTCTAAAGGCGCTGGTATCATGCAAAAATCCGCCATCCGGTGTTAGCTTAAGTTTTCTGGCCTACACATTTTCTGATGTTTTATATGTGGATTCCCGAGTAGTGACATTTTGGCACTTTAAAGCCGCCATCCGTTTCCAGGGTTTTGGACGGCTGCTATTAAGCGCTATCGCCTTGGCGGATTGTTCGTGCAAAAGTTTGCCATCTCACGAAAAGTCAAGCATATAAACCGGAAGAACGGATAAACCAGCACTTGCTAAAATCATATTATATGCACATGAACTGTTCAAGATAGTCGAGTTTTTCCGCCTTGACAGTTTTATGTTGTTCAACTGCTGCATAGTTTCAGCTTTAAAACATCTGTTCAATGGCCGTGTTTTACCCGCCTTGCATTTGTTCGTTGAACACAAAAACGATTTAATACAATTGTGTTTTGTTTTCATGTCACAGGTACATATGACGCTTGGACGCTTTGCTGGTGCCCGATCTGAGGTGTTTTCGAGCCATTCAGCTCAAATACCTGGGGGCTACCTTTGATGGCAGCCCAAATCTGCCATGCAGCGGCCGCCTTTGATGGCAGCCCAAATCTGCCATGCAGTGGCCACCGTCGATAGCAGCCCAAATCTGCCATGCAGCGGCCACTGTCGACAGCAGCCCAAATCTGCCATGCAGCAGTCACCTTTGATGGCAGCCCAAATCTGCCATGGAGTGGCACCCTGGAGAAGTCCGCCATGAAGCAGACCGCCTTGAGTCCTCCATGGAGCGGCCACCTTGGAGCAGTCCGCCATGGAGCAGGATGCCTTGAGACCGCCATGGAGCAGGATGCCTTGAGACCGCCATGGAACAGGATGCCTTGAGGTCACCTTGGAGCCGGCCGCCATGGAGCTGGCCGCCCGGGGGCTGCGACCACAGTATGTTGATCTAATAACTGGTGAAGTTCTCTAAGAGCATCAAGCCAGATTTTCAAGTAAATTCCACCTTGACACTCGGGGGCTACACCGATGCTAAATTTTGTGAAGTTCTCTTAGAGCATTGCGCCGGATAGAAATCCGCCATAATGCTCGGGGGCTACTCATCACATTTTAGCTACGTAGTTCTCTTAGAGCCCTATGCTGGATAGAAATCCGCCATAACGCTCGGGGGCTATAGCTAGCAAAAAATCCTAAGTCTTCTGAGAGCACCGCTAGGAAAAATTGGATAGCGGTGCTCGGGGGCTACAGGCTAAAAATTCTAAGTAGTTTCTCTAAGAGCGCCCTGATGGATTCTCTATGAGAACCTGCCATGGCGCTCGGGGGCTACACATGGTGTAAAAGCATCGAAGTTCAAAAACAGAAGCAGTGCGATAATTTTGCGCTCAATGTTTGGTAAGCTTCGAGGCAACATCTTATACTGGAAAGAACGTTCCTTGAGCTCGGAAAAAAATACTAGATATCCGCCTTGGATTCGTTCGCAGTAGCATATAAGCCTGTATCTGGAGAATTGCCCTGCAAGTATGAGACGTCACTGGTCCGCCTAAAGTTCTAGGCGGATAAAATTTATTCTTTGGGAGCTCTACGAGATCTTTCACGCGACTATCTTGAAGACGAAGATAAAAAGCCCATCAAGCATTGAAGACAGAAGGGAAGATCTCAAAGAACTCTGGGGGCTACTGTTGTGGATATACCAAACGGGTATACCAATGACATAGTCTCATACCGGCAAGCCAGGGTGGCCCATGGAGGTGGTATGGCGGATAGCCAACCGGGCGGCCTAGTTGCTGGTGGCATGGCAGATTCCACGCTGCCATGCCATGGCAGATTACTGGACGCATTCATGCCATGGCAGATTCCCAGACAGCAGGAGCTTATGGCAGATTCCATGCTGCCAGGCCATAGTGGATTACTGGACGCAGGAGCTTATGGCGGATCCGGAGACAGGCCCATGGCGGACCACCGAAGACAGGCCCATGGCAGGTTGCCTTGTAGTACACGCATAGGACTTAGTCTAGGACTCCATATTGTATCCGCCCCGGAACCACCGTGATGCCCACGCCAGGCGCCTTTATAAGCCGGCGTGGAGGAGCCCTTGAGGCCATAGCGACTTAGCCATGAGATAGCTAGAATAGCTAAGACATAGCAGATCGCACAGCGACCAACACCACCATTGTAACCTGTACACATTGTGCCATTATAGTGAGTTGTAGCAGGATGTAGCGATCCTCCACCGCGGGGACGTGAACCTGGGTAATCCCTGTCTATCACCGTCCCGGGCACCAGATTGCCTATCCCCTCTTTCTATCGCCTTGAGGTACCCCTCATGGCATACGTGTCGTAAGAACCACGACAAAGAGGCGGCATGACAAAGTTGACATACGGGACCGCATCCAACTCGGTTCCAACAGGAGGAACAACACTGCCTCTAGCAGCCAAGAACTCATTCTGCCTCCTCCGAGTCTCCTGACTCATCTCCATGCTCCTATGAGCCACATCATAAGTGCTGCGACATATATCCCACAAATTCTTGAAGAAAGCAGCAACACCCTTCTTGCGAGAGGACCTATGGTGGCGATGGTGACGACAGTGACTAGCTCCAGAGCCAAAGGCATGGTGAGGATCAGGAGCATCCATGGTGCAACCTCTAGCCCTGGCACGGAGCAAACAGGGAGCCTCTTCAAAACCGCCCTGGAAACCCACTGTGAATGTCTCCATGTCAAGAATCTGTCCACGCACCTGAGCAGTCGGAGTCCTGGGCTGTTTGTTGATCAAACGCTGCACATACTGACAATAGTTGGGAGTCATGCGCTTCAGAGTAGCTCGCTTGATTTCCTGAAAGATGAAGTCACATTTATCTATCTTCTGAAGCTTCTCGGGCTGGCAATAGAACAGCAAATTCCTGTGATAGCCCCTGACACTAGCATCATCTCCAGCCTTACTCACAAGATTCTGATGGAAGAGCTTGGCAAGAGCGTTGTAGTAGTAGTACATCCCTGAAATGGTAGGAGCAGGTAGAGATGGCTGATCTAGATAGCAAATGCGAGAGATCTTCTCCACAGTAAAGGGCGCCTCAGAGTGAATCTTGAAACCACGAGCCCTACCACCACCATAGCCCAAAGCATCACAGAAATCAGCAAAAGTGGCAGTGAAAACATCTTGGCCAGTCATCCAAGAGAAAGACTCCTCAGGGTCATTATGGAAGAAAATAGTGCAACTGAACTGACGGACCACCAAAGGCTGAATAGGCTCTGAGAGGGTGACAAGGTCATACAGATCCATCTTGAGAAGAGCCTCATTTATGAAGCGAAAGTCCTTGGAGACATACTGCTGAAAGTGTTCGACATTGAGGGATTTAGGCACCACATAGAACCCACTCTTCATGTGCTCAGTAATCATCCCACATAGCACGCTGAGAATCAGTCCAGAACTTCTTGTCACTGCCAGTGTACTGCCTCTCATGAAAGTGGTACGGGTTCACAAGGCGAAGGTTACGCCAAGTGTTGATATGAGCTGAACCCAAGTTCTCAGTGATCTCTTGCTCCTTCTCCACGTCCACCAGGCCACGGTGAGCACCCTTGCCCTTTCGGGATGGATGAGGCCCACAAGGCTGAATAACCTTGGTCCTCACATGCTACCCTGCAGAACTGCTATCTTTAGCTGCGGTCTTCCCTATCTGATGGGTACGACGCAGAGGGCGTCCCCCAGCATCATCTAGCTTCCTCTTCTTTATCTCAAAGGCTTGAGCATCTTCTTCATTGTCAATCTAGTAATCACTGTCCTCAGTCGAGAAAGAGTCTGAAAACGCAAACAAAAAGAAGCAACACCAGATAAAGATACATGTCACGGAAAAAGGAACTCAAGGTCGGAGAGGAACAAGTGCAAGATGGAAAGGTAGTGTGATAGAGAGGTTCGGCGCCAGGTCCGGCGGGACCGGACTGGGGGCCAGACTGTCCGGCGGGCCATTCCGGCGATGCGCCGAACTGGCATACAGAACATCAGTTTGGCGGGTCCGCCAAAACGGTCCGGCTGTCCGCCGGGCGGTCCGGCTCTAGGTCCGGCGGCCGCTGAAAATTTCGCCGAAAACACAATGTCAAAACTACCTTCAATCATGACTCAAATAAACTTGTCCCTACCAACATTAAGGATACATGGATGCCAAGGAACAAACACTAGGCCACCAAAGGATGAAAACCTAAACAATCTATCCCTAGACAAATTGGATCTAACCCTAGATACACCCTAGATCTACTCATACAAGAGCATGAACAAACCAAGTGTGAGGCAAGGGCTAGAGGAAGGAGAAGATAAAAGGGAGTTACCCGAAGACATGGTGCACAAGAAGATGAGGACAAGTCCCGATCTCCCAATGCGGTTGACGAAACGCGAAGATCTTTGGTGGAAAGCTTCAAAACCACCCGATCTACACCCGATCTAAGTTTGGAAGAAATTGGTTGGGTGGAGAGGCTAGGGGGAGGAGAAGCTTGAGGAGGCGGCGGCCATGGAGATGGGGGCGGGCGTGGGGAGGAGGAGGAGTGGGGAAAAACTGTTTGGAAAACCTCCCCATGAGTTTATATAGGCCGACCAGTTCGGCGGTAAGTCCGGCGGGACCGGGCCATAGGCCGGACGGTCCGGCAGGCCGCCGGGCCATTCCGGTGACGCGCCGAACTGGCATTCAGAATACCAGTTCGGCGGGTCCGCCGAAATGGTCCGGCCGGCCACCGGACGGTCCGGCGCCAGGTCCGGTTTCACCGGGAAAACTGCCGAACGACTTTCAGGAATTGGAAATAGGCATGGAAAATTATCAAGAAGAGATGTGACATGTATCAACGAGAAAAATATGGTGTGCGGAAGAAATCAACAACCATCAAACATGTTTGCAAGAAAATCAAGTTAGATTGCATGCCTTCCAAAGAAAAGCATCAAAAACACGAGATTTGAAGACATGCAATGGTGGGGGATTTCTCCCCCTATGTGTGATCACCAATGTCGTGACACCGCGAAGAGACATGCTTGGGCTCAAGTGACATTAGTGATCTTATGATGTCGTACACTTGAGTATGCATCATGCCATTAATTGACACGATGACTATCCTCAACTATGCGCATCTAGACTAGAGAAAACACACTATAATATGGGAATGAGTGCACACGATCAAGCCACATTGCAAGAGTCTAGGATATTCAATTCATGCCTCAACTCTCAGAATCTTGCTTCATCAAGAGGCTTCGTGAAAATGTCAGCGAGTTGGTCTTGGGTACCTACATAAGATAGGTTAATCTCACCTCGGTTGACATGGTCACAGATGAAGTGGTGGCGGATCTCGATGTGCTTGGTCTTGTTGTGTTGAACCGGATTATGGGCGATCTTGATGGCACTCTCATTGTCACACAAGAGTGGCACCTTGTCGAAGTGAATACCATAATCCTCCATGGTCTGCCTCATCCAAAGAAGTTGAGCACAACAACTCGTGGCCGCCACATACTCGGCTGCGGCGGTGGAGAGAGACACACAATTTTGCTTCTTGGAAGACCAACTAACCAAAGACCTACCAAGAAATTGGCAAGCCCCAGAGGTTGACTTCCTATCCACTTTGTCTCCCGCCCAATCTGAGTCTGAGTACCCAACAAGCTCAAAGCTCGAACCCTTCGGGTACCAAAGGCCAAAAGTTGGGGTATCAATCAAATATCGAAAGACTCTTTTGACCGCCATTAAATGGCTTTCCTTAGGGGCGGCTTGATATCGTGCACATATTCCCACACTAAGCATGATATCCTGTCTAGATGCACAAAGATAGAGCAAAGACCCAATCATAGAGCGATAAAGTTTTTGATCCACTTCTTTACCATTAGGATCGAGATCAAGAGTAACCTTTGTAGGCATGGGAGTCTTGGCTCCCTTTACTCCGGTGTCCATCTTGAACTTCTTGAGCATGTCTTCGGTGTACTTGGCTTGATTGATGAAGGTGCCACCCTTCAATTGCTTCACTTCAAAACCTAGGAAAAATTTCAACTCCCCCATCATAGACATCTCAAATTTGTCGGTCATTAGTCTTCCAAATTCATCATTGAAAGATTTGTTAGAAGAACCAAAAATGATGTCATCTACATAAAGTTGGCATATGAAAAGCTCCCCATTGACTTTCTTAGTAAAAAGAGTGGGATCAATGAGGCCTATCTCAAACCCACGGTTTACAAGAAGCTCTCTAAGATGCTCATACCACGCACGTGGGGCTTGTTTAAGGCCATAGAGTGCCTTATCGAGCTTGTAGACATGGTTCGGAAAGTTAGGATCCTCAAAGCCCAGGGGTTGCTTTACATACACTAACTCATGCAAAAGACCATTTAAGAAAGCACTCTTCACATCCATTTGTTGCAACTTAAAATTATGATGTGATGCATAAGCAAGAAGGATTCGGATGGACTCAAGGCGAGCCACGGGTGCAAAGGTCTCTCCATAGTCAATGCCTTCAATTTGAGAGTACCCTTGAGCAACCAAATGAGCCTTGTTCCTTACAATAATCCCATTTGCATCTTGCTTGTTCTTGAAGATCCACTTGGTTCCAATGACATTGCGGCAATCCTTGGGCTTCTCCACTAATGACCAAACTTTGTTGCGCTCGAAGTTATTGAGTTCTTCGTGCATGGCTTCTACCCAATCTGAGTCTTCAAGCGCTTCAAACACCTTTTGAGGTTCCACACAAGAGATATAGGCATGATGGCTACTAAAGTTTTCCGATTGCCTCCTTGTGGACACCCCTTTCCTCACACTTCCAATCATACTCTCTAAGGTGTGGCTACCTTTTTGGAGACTTGATGCTATCTTCATAGCACGGCGAGCTTGAGCTTCTTCAAGAGATTCTTGAGAAGCCACTTGGTCATCAACATGGTTTTGGTCCTCGCTTTGACCTTCAATCCGAGCATGCTCTTCAACTTGAGCTTGCTCTTCATCTTGAGCTTGATCTTGATCACCACTTGGTGAAGAATCACCATCATGCTCATGGTCTTGATCTTGATCATGCTCACATGGTTGAGGGGCTTGAGCTTGTATTTGGCTAGCATCAAAGGGACCTTGTGGAGCTTGTTGTGTTTGAGAGGGTGAAGGCTCCACTTGAGTAGAGCATAGTCATTCTCCTTCCGCCAAAAGGTGTCCCTCAACGGGTATAAGATGTCCCACACCCATTCTTCTTATGGCAAGAGGAGGAATTTCGTCACCTACATCAAAAACACCACGTTGCTCCACACGGGAGCCGTCATTCTCATCGAATCTCACGTTAGAAACTTCAACAACTCGAGCGGAGAGTTTGTCAAAGATTCTAAAAGCGTGAGATTCGGTGGCATAGCCAACAAAGGTACCCTCAAGAGCTTTTGTATCAAATTTGGACAAATGGACACCTTTCTTAAGATAGAAGCACTTACAACCGAATACCCGAAAGTACTTGATATTAGGCTTCTTTCCAATGAGGATCTCATAAGGAGTCTTGTTCAAGCCCTTGCAGAGATATAACCGGTTTGACGCATGACATGCGGTATTAATGGCTTTGGCCCAAAAGTTATACGGAGACTTGAACTCCGCTAACATGGTCCTAGCCATATCAATGAGAGTCCGGTTCTTCCGCTCGGCTACACCATTTTGTTGGGGAGTGTAGGGAGATGAGTATTGATGGCGAATCCCCTCATCACTGAGAAAATCATTCAAGGTGTAGTTCTTGAACTCGGTGCCATTGTCACTTTGGATCATCAATATGTCTTGACCATATTGGCATTGCACTTTATTGGTGAAGTCTTTGACGGTTTGTTGAGTCTCACTCTTGTGTGCCAAGAAAAATACCCAAGTATATCTTGAATAGTCATCGACAATCACCAAGCAATACTTCTTTCCTCCAAGACTTGCATAAGTGGGAGGGCCAAAGAGATCCATGTGAAGGAGCTCTAGGACCCTCTTAGATGAAATGATGGTCTTGCTAGGATGAGGAAGTTCATGCATCTTTCCTTCAATGCAAGCTCTACACACACGATCTTTTGAAAAGGTTAGATCGGTTAGTCCTAGGATGTGGTTGCCTTTTGGAGACTTTGCAAAGTTCTCATATTGACGTGGCCTAGCCGGCGATGCCAAAGCCAACCCACGTCAACTTTAGCCATAAGGCACATCGCGGCTTTAGTGACCTCCTTCGAGAAGTTGATCACATATAAGCCATTTTCGACATGCCCAACATGAGCTACATTAAGAGACTTGCTCCACAAAAGAACTACAATCCCAACATCAAAGAAGGTTGCAAAGCCCATATTAGCAAGTTGAGCAACGGAAAGAAGATTATATGAAAGGGACTCAACAAGCATGACATCTTCCACGGTAACATTGGGAGAGACAACAACCTTGCCGAGACCCAATACCTTTGACCTTGAAGAATCCCCATAGGTGACGTAGCCCGCATGGGATGAACCGGTGCGAAGCTCCTTCACCATTTCTTTGCTCTTGGTCATATGATTGGTAGCACCACTATCAATTATCCATTGACCACCACCGGAAGCAAAGCCCTACAAGAGATCAAGTCTTGACTTTAGGTCCCCATTTCTCAATGGGTCCTTTCTTGTTAGTGACAAGGGTCTTTGGAACCCAAATAGACCATGCAACATATTCATTTGATGAACCAACAAATTTAGCATAAACATGTCCATCATGTGCACGGCAAAGAACATAGGAAGGATTATATTTTCCCGCAAAGTTATTATGATTAGGCATAGCCTTCTTGGCATTCCCAATAACTTCCCTCACCTCCTCCTCAAATACATTACCATTCTCATTATAGCATATTTCACTAGGAACATGCTTCTTAATGAGGGAGGAGGCGCGGGGACACTCTTCTTCTTCTTCTTCTTCTTCTTCTTGTTCTTGTTCTTCTTGGACTTGGACGCATATCCAAGTCCCGTCTTGTCACCATGTTGCTTTTGAGCATTCAAAACTCATCAAGCTTCTCATTTCCCTGTAGGGGGACTTTCTCACAAGAGGGGTTAGTTGAGCATGAACTTGCAACAAATGTGCTAGAAAGAGACTTGGTTGCTTCATTAGCAATTATAAGATTTAGTTTCTCATTTTGCAACCTAAGTTCATTAGCAACGGATTGAGCAATATCACGATCACTTTTAAGTTTGGCAATATCCAAATTGTGAGATTCTTCAAGACCCAACATGGATGTCTCAAGTGACACCCTTAGGTCATGCTCTTCCTCAAGAGATTGAGTAAGAGAAGCAATTTCATCAGCATAGTCACGAGCATGCCCCTCAAGCTCAAAAATGTGTTCATCATTTTTATCATTTATTTGTATGGCTTCATTACATTGATCTAGGAGAATCTCAAAGCGAGCTTTGGTCTCCCCATGCAAGGTTGACATGAAAATGTCCATTTCATTTAGATCATCATTATCACCAACTTGTTCAACACAATCCATCAAAGATAGGCTATTAGGTATGATGGGCGTGAGAGGAGGTGATACCTTTGTAGCGTGAGCCATGAGACAAGTCGCATTGTGGTTGGTGCGCTTTGATTCATTTGCGGAAGCAAATAGGGATGATGAGGGGGTAGGTTGGGCAATGGCGATGGCGGCCCTTCCTATTTCCTCATTATCACTTGCATCATCCCCGGAGAGGTACTCTTCTTGAGTTATCAAAGCGTGAGTTGGGAGGACTCTCTTCTTGTCGGAGTTTCTAGGGTAAGACTTGGACTTCATTTCCTTGCGGACAAGCCTTCCATTGTGATCTTCAACTCTTTCATAAGGACACTCTGCAATGAAGTGGTTAGTGTTACCACAATTGTAGCAAGTCCTCACTCTACTTGTAGCCTTGGGCTTGGAGGGGCTAGATGACTTCCACTTCTTCATGAATGCCCTTTGGGCAAGTGCCATGTGCTCGGCATGAGCATACTTCATGTCCTCGGAGCTTCCACCCATTATCTCTTCCTCTTCCACCAAACTTGATTCTTCATGATATGTGACTTGGGCCTTCAAAGAAAGGTTAGGAGCATGAACACCACGAGCTCGTGCAAGAGAATCATCTGCATTCTTCTCGGAGATCTTTCTTGCCATCATCTCTTGCAAGATATCATGTGCGGACATCTTCCGGAAGTTGGCATTTCCCTTGATAGAGTTCACGGTCTCCTTGTGGAAGGGCAAGAGAGCTTGAATGAACTTCCTCTTCATCCACCTCCAATCACATTGGGAGGAACCAAGGTCCGTTAGCTTCACTTGAAGTGAAGAGAGATGCCTATAGAGTTCTTCAGGAGTTTCACCATCAAACATGGCGAAGTTGTCCGCTTCATTGGAGGCTTTGTCAAACTTGGATTCTTGAATGCTCTCATTCCCAATGAAGAGGTTGGTGAGAACATCCCAAGCTTCCTTGGCGGAGGTGATGTTGCGGACGAAAGCCTTGTCCTTCTCGGTAAGAGACATGTGAATGAGATGCAAGGCGGAGGCATTGAGTTGCTTGTCGATTTGCTCCCAAGGAAGCAAGTTGGTCAAGTCCTTGGAAGTTGGATGAAAACCCTGCTCAATGATCCTCCAAAGCTCAATAGACACAAAGTTTATGTGAGAGCGCATGTTATCTTGCCAATTGGCAAAGCTAGAAGCATCAAGTGGTGGCGGTGGGCCACATGAGGCAAGGTGTGGCATTTGAAGGTGTCTTCCGGAGACATTGCTCATAGGATGTGGAATTTCCGTGCTATGCCCCCGAGAGGTGTCATCTTTCTTGGGTGGGTCATCGCTGCTCTCATCCTCATCCTTGCCCGGATCATCCTCGTTTAAGGACGGCTTATCCTTATCCGGGGTGTCAACCGGGGTTGGTGGAGTGGTACTAGACGTTCCACTAGTGAAAGCATCAAGTAGAGATTTTTGGCTTTCCATGGCTGCCGTCATAGCATCCATACGTGTCATTATACTATTAAGATCCGCCTTAGTGGCGGGATCCTCGTCGCCCATAACCTCTTCGGCGGTTAAGCCCAATCAAAGAGCACTAGGCTCTGATACCAATTGATAGGATCGGTACGGGCGACTAGAGGGGGGGTGAATAGGTGCTAAGTCAATTTTTAATCTTTTTCAAATTTAAGGCTTGACACAAAGTAAATTCACTAGATGTGCAACTAGGTGAATTTCCTATGAGTGGCAAGCATGCAAGTAAACAAGTAACTAGCAAGATACAAGTAAGGGAAAGAAATAACCGAAGAGTGGAGACCGGAGACACAAGGATGTATTCCCGTAGTTCCTTCCTTTTGAGGGGAAGTACGTCTACGTTGGAGATATGTGGTGACACGGAGTCGACCAACGCCACAAAGGCTCACCTTGTTCTCCGGTGAGCAAGCCACGGAGGCTAGCTCGTTTTCACTAAGCGGTGGTATTGGGGGAACCACGAATCCCTTACACGGAGCTTGGGGCACAACTCCACAACTCAATTGGAGGCTGCCAAGAAAGCCACGGAGGCAAGAATCACCACAAAGATGAGTTAATCAACCAATTACAACACCTAGGGTCACAAGATCCCCTGGGAGCAAATCCTCCAAGCAAATGGAGGGGGAAATGAAATTCCTTTGGTGAAGATGTAGATCGGTGCCTCCTCCTTCAATCCTCCAAAGATCAAGAGCTTTGGTTGGCTAGAAGAGGAGATCTATGGAATTTGGTGTTTTTGCAATGGGGTAGGTGAGAGCTTCAAGGATGAACAATGGTTGGTGAAGTTCTAACCCTACCCCAGCTGGAAGAAGGGGTATTTATAGGTGGGTGGAAATCCGGCCGTTGGAGGCAGCCTGAGCAGCAATCCGGCGGTAATTTCGGCGACGCCGGCCTCTGTGCCGGACGGTCCGGCGGAAGGTCCGGCGGGACCGGACCGCTCGCCGGGAGTCCGGCGGCTCGCCGGGCGGATTCGGCGGCCCGTCGAAAGACAGATCAGAATAGCAGTCCGGCGGCTCCACCGTACTGGCCCGGTCTGCCGCCAGAGGGTCCGGCCAGGGGACCGGCCTCTGGGCCGAACAAGCCCACTTTTGGCAGGCGATTCCACCATCTTTCTTTTTGTGCATGAAAACCCCTTCACCTGTGAACTTAAACCTGTATGCATACATTTCAAATATTAGTTCACACAAAACATAGTCATGTCATTGTAAATCAAAAAAGTAGAAACGAACAAATGTCCTTTCAGATCTGTATATGCAGTCCATATGTATGCTGTAGTCACTCTCTGGATAAATCAAAGTCTTCTGTTTATGCATGATGCAACAAATTTTCTTTTTCTTTTGATGTTAATCCGGCTTAGAGAAGATAGTCGCATGGTCGACATCAGTTCAGAACAGTAGCCGAATAGATCGGAACCAACGGCGTCTCCCGGGCGCCCGTGCTCTTCTGTAACATCCCAAGATTTTATCAAATTTTGGGGGAATTTTTTTTGCTTTTGTTATGCTTGAGATGATTGTAAATTCACAGGGATTTAAAACTTTTGAGTCTATTTGAAGGCTTTATTAGAAAACTATTTTAAACTTTCTATTGTTCTTAAAGAACTCATTTGAGAAAACAAGATTTCAAAGTATTATTTTGTTTTTATTTAAAACCTATGCAAGCTTGCTCGCAAAGGAGTGATTTTCAAAATGTGATATCCTTTAAAGGATTACATTTCTAAAACATTGTTTGAAAATAGATTTCAAAATGTTATTCATAAAATATATCCTCTATTTTAAAAAGGATTAGTTGAAAACCCTATATCTATTTTTGTATTATGCAAGCAAAGCCTTTTGCTAAATTTATAAAGCCTTTTGAAAATCTTGTTTTATTTTGGGAAAACATGTTTGTTACTATTCTGGAATGTTGCTTGGAATTTTAGAAAATTTTACAATTTGGTTTGAAGCTATTCGAATTCAATATGCAAAATCTATAAAGAAATAAAGAAACCAGAAAAGGAAAAGAAAGAGAGAAGGAAAAAATAATATAAAAAGGGCCTCCGGGAACCCTTCGGCCCAGTACGGAGAAGCAGCCCGCGGCCCACCCCGGGGATTTCCAAAACGGTACCCAGCTTCCTCTCTCCCCTTTGCCGACATGTGGGACCCGCCGGTCAGCCCGGCCTTCTTCTTCCTCGCGTTAACCACGCCGACGATGGTTTCCTCCGCAGTAACTCGCCCCCTCTCTCTTAATCCCCTTTATTTCCTGCCCGTTTCGATCTCCCTTTCCCTCCGAATCGCCGCCAGGCTGGCGGAATTTCTCGTCGGAGTCTGCACGTACCCATGGCGTCCATCGTCGATTCCGACGTGACCACGTGACCCCGCCACCTCCTTTTGGTACCCTAGCCCTCCTCTCACCTCTGCGCTTCTCCCTAATGCCTCCATTCCCCTAGGGATTCCCCGGACCGACGGCATCGAAGAAGGCTGACGCCGCCTCCATCTTCGGCAGTGTCTCTCCTCCTCTGTAGGAAGCAATCGTCGACGATGACCAAGCAAACGAGATCGCCGTCCTCCTCCGCACATCGTCCGCAACTCCCTCGTCGATTTGGACCACTAGAGCTTCGCTGTCGTCCACGCCCAGAGCCAGAGCTCGCCGCCGGCGACTCGAACCCTAACCCTAGGTGAGCTTCTCCCCCTCCGTTTAATCATGTCCATCGGATCGAGATCTAATCGCCTAGAACAGTTCACTTAAGTGAACCGGTATCAACAGATCTCATCCGTCCAGATCTCACTTGATCCAACGCTCCACATCGCGGATCCACCCGAACCGGTACGCTCTAGTAAGGACACGCCACGTGGCCAGCCTCGGATCAAAACAGAATTCAAATAGGTTTTTCAAATCAGGACTGATCCAAATCTTTGAAAAATCATAACTTTTGATCTGTAACTCGAAAAATAGCAAATAATATACCGTTGGAATCCTTAGAACATCTAGAATCCAGTAGTACAATAAAACTTCATATTTTATGGGTTAAATTTGAAACTAATTTCAGAATTGAATCAAACCTTCTGTTTACTTGTTAAATTCATATCTTTAGTTCTGATAATCAAAAAATTACAAATTTGTAGTCTCTGGAATCCTCTCAACTTGTAGAACATCATAGAATCAAGAAATTTCAAAGTTGATATGTGCACACACTTTGTGCATTCAAATTTGTCCAAAACACTATTCTAATCACAAATTGAATTCTAAAACATATTTTGGAATGAATCCAATTGCAGTAGCTTTGTCTTACTGCTAGCTATCCAGTAGCATCACTCCCATAATTTCCCGAACCACTTCACAATTATTCAAATTCTAATATGAGGATTTGAGTAATTTCCATTATAAGAATAAATCTATTTTTGTTCCATAATGTTTCCTTCTACCATAGCAAATCCTATAATCATACCTAGTCATCAATGTTATCTAAACAACATCTTGATCAAGATCATATCTACTTAGACCTATCTTGTATAGTAACCACTTATTCAAATTACAAATGTGTCATTTGAGTAAAGTGTGATACTTTTAATCTTAGTTTCTACCTTTGCTACTATGGTATTGACCAAATCAACATCATAGTACTTAACCCAATCCCATTTTACTCGTTAGGAACCTTAAGCCATGTTTTCAGATATCATTTATACGTATCCATTACCTATAGCCTTTTATTCATGTCTACTCAATCTTAGCCTTGCATTGAACTATTCAATTTGCATTTGAGTTAATTGAGTACTTCAATGTTATAAGAATCCTAGCCTAAGCTTAAGTGTAATATATACTATTTAAGAATAATTGTTGTCACACTTATTCAATAGTATTGCTATTGCACTATTTTGTCTCTTATGTGATTTACCCACATGAGATATTCCAAGATTCAATACGCTTTAATAAAGCATAAAGATCTCACTCATTATATTTTGTCTAATTCATATATATATTAAAATTGCAATTGTGCTACTTGAGTAGAATATGAATTCATCTCAAACCTAGATTTTATTGATGTGGAGATGTTATAACCCATACCATAGTATGTGTTATACACCATGTTGATCAATAAACCATTTGAGCTATGTCCTCAAATATCAATCATCCATACCCAATCCAATGCCTACTTAGTTTTGTCCACATGTATTGAACTATTCAACTTGCAAATGTGCTAATTGAGTAGTTCAAGCATTCTTAAAACCTAACCTAGTGCCTAAGTGCAACATATGCTATTTAAGAGTAATTGTTGTCACATTTACTCAATAGTGTTGTAGTTGCACAAATTGACTCTTGTGTAATTTATTTCACAGGAGCTATTCCTAAAACTCTCTTATGCTTTAATAAAGCATAAAAACTTCATCAATTATATATAATTGCCTAGTCCAATTCTCTCTCAAATCGTATTGATCTTTCCCCACTAAGCTCTCCGACTCATATCTCACAAATCATGATCCTTTACCATATCTTTCTATCATAACATAACAATAAATCTAAATTGTTAAACAAACACTTTTCAATTGTTTGATTTGTTTGTTTATGCTTGTTTGGAGTGTTTATGTTATGTTATTCATGTGCTATAGTTTGTGCGGAGGACTACGTGCTTAGTTGAGGGAAGATAAACATCGTGAACCTCAAAAGGCAAGTGACACACATTCTTGACCTACTTTTCAAATACTGCATTAGTGTTTTTAATGTAGTATGCATGATAGGTGTTCTAATGTTTTCAATTGCAAAGACTTTGCAAATGCTTAGATCCTAGTAGTGTGAAGCTATCCCTCAAACCCTACCTTGCTAGGATTGAATATCAAATTTATGAAAATGATGAGATGCCAATGCCTTACTGTGTATGATTTGTAAAGATGAAAACTAATAACCTAATGAACCACATGGGTGCAATCTTGTGGCTACTCAGGGCTACACACCTGGCTATCAACCCAGGACATGTGTGGTGGTTATCACCTGAGAGTACACAACTCAGGGCTACACACCTGGCTATCAACCCAGGACATGTGTGGTGGTTATCACCTGAGAGTACTTTGTATTGGTTGTACCTAGGAACAAAGAGAGGACATGTCGCGCGAAAGGAATCTCATCACCATTTCAGAATAATTAAAACTTGAATAGTGACTACTTAGGGCTACACACCTGACTATCAACTCAGGACATGTGTGGTGGTTATCACCTAAGGGTCCTCACCAATCCCAAGACTAGCTACTTAGGGCTACACACCTGACTATCAACTCATGACTTGTGTGGTGGTTATCACCTAAGGGTTATCTTGGGGCTTTAATTGAACCAAACTTGAATAGTGACTACTTAGGGCTACACACCTGACTATCAACTCAGGACTTGTGTGGTGGTTATCACCTAAGGGTCCTCACCAATCCCAAGACTAGCTACTTAGGGCTACACACCTGACTATCAACTCAGGACTTGTGTGGTGGTTATCACCTAAGGGTTATCTTGGGGCTTCAATTGAACCAAGCTACTCAGGGCCATATACCTGGCTATCAACCCATGGTATGTGGTGGTTATTACCTGAGAGTTATTCGTGTTTGTTGAGTAACTACTCAGGACTGCACACCTGGCTATCAACCCAGGATTTGTGTGGTTGTCATCGCCTGAGGGTTATTCTAGTTTCGTTGAGTAACTACTCAGGACTGCACACCTGGCTATCAACCCAGGACTTGTGTGGTTGTCATCGCCTGAGGGTTATTCTTGTTTTGTTGAGTTACTACCCAGAGCTACACAACTTGGCTATCAACCTAAGGTTTATGTGGTGGTTATCATCTGGGGGTTACCTTGACCTTATGGAAAAATCTAAATGTTTTAAAAAATATATGTTTTGATAGGATAAAACTTGCTTTATGCAAATCAGCCTATAAGATCCACCAGCCAAATGTCATGTAGTATAGTCTTTCCACAAAATGCCACCAAATATGTGTCATTTGCCAGTACATCATTGTACTGACCCCTCTGGGTCTGCATATTCAAACGTGCAGGTTTTATTCGAGTAAGGAACCAGGAGTAGGATCTCGAGCTTACATTCCAACATGTCTGCCTGTGGCACTTGATGAAGATGGAAGCTCACTGCAATCTATGCTTTATGCTGTGTACTCGTAAGGTTGAAGACCTTTGTAACTGGATTTACGTTGTAATATTGATACTATTGCAATGATTACTCATTTTGTACTGTGGTGCTATCTACTGATCCAGGGAATGGCACTTAACACAGGAGTTCTGCCTTTAGTTAAAGGCGGGGCGCTACATCTTCTGTGCGCGGTCCACCAAGGCAATGTGGTGGTCGAGTCTCCATGAGAATCTTGCAAAAGCGAAGTCGGTTTGGCCTCATTGGTTAGGATGGAGACGAAACCGGCCGCGGCGAACATAGAAGACCTAGTCGATTTATTTTCTTGTCCTCGAGGATTGTTGCAGAAAGCGACCTTATAGAGTCGGATCTTGGATTTCGTGGGAACCCCAATCGAAATAGAGCATTGCACACAGCACGCCCCCAATAGTCCAGATCCAATCTATGTTGTAGAAGAAGATGATGAAGGAGCCGGCGAGCCCGTAAGTCCTGATCCTGTCGTCCCCATAGTCGGTGCTAGTTGACGAGGTTTAATTTAACCCCGGTAATATCCACGGTTGAGAACTTTCGAGTTGTGAGAAGAGGGGTCCGGCGAACTCGACGGTGGTTGGATGATGACAGGGGGCACACAAAGGTTTACCCAAGTTCTCATCCCCTCGATGGAGGATCGCTACATCCTGCTAGCAATCTAGTATGTGATTACAATTATGTTATAGGGAGCCGCAGGAGGCCAGTGGAGTTGTGTCTATCTAAATCTTGCATGTAATGTGATGTCTACACACGCATCTGTTCTTATAGACAGTGTTGGGCCTCCAAGTGCAGAGGTTTGTAGAGCAGCAGCAAGTTTCCCTTAAGTGGATCACCCAAGGTTTATCGAACTTAGGGAGGATGAGGTCAAAGCTATCCCTCTCAAGCAACCCTGCAATTACGATACAGAAAGTCTCTTGTGTCCCCAACACACCCAATACACTTATCAGATGTATAGGTGCACTAGTTCGGCGAAGACATAGTGAAATAGAAGTAGTAGTGATGATTATAAGTAGTAAGTGTAATCTGAAATAACTATCGCTGCGAGCAAACATGTAACAAAACTGAAAGGAAATGGTGTGCAATGCTTGGAAACAAGTCCTAGGGATCATACTTTCACTAGTGGACTGATACGTCCATTTTGCATCACTATTTTGAATCATAATTTACTATTATTCATTGATATATTTCATATTTAGAGATGATACTTATGTTGTTTCCTCTGTTTTTACATGTTTGATGATCATTGGAGGATTTGCTGCCGGAGTCAGGATTCTGCTGGAAAAGGACCGTCAAGACACCATATTTCGGAAGATCAGGAAAATTCCAGAAAAATACCAGAAAATTATATTTTACCAAAAGACTCCGGAAGCTAGAAGGAGGAGTTGAGAGGGGCCAGAGGGCAGCCTCACACATAGGGGGCGCGGCCTGGCCCCTGGCCACGCCGGCCCTATGTGAGGGCGCCCTGGCCCACTTCTGGTCTCGCCCCTTCGCGTACTTCATCGTCCCTGAAAACCTAAGTCAAGGGGGGGGGCTCAGAAATAGACACAGCCGCCTCTGCGGGGCGGAAAACACCAGAGAGAGAAAAGCTCTCCGGCAGGCAGAAATCTGCCGGGGAAATTCCTTCCTGGAGAGGGGAGATCATCGCCATCGTCATCGCCATCGCACCGAACTTCATCGGGATCATCATCATCATCTCCATCACCAGCACCTTCATCTCCACCATCACCACGCCATCCCGCTGTAACATCTTGAGTTGGATCTTGTTATATTCTTAGGGGAAGCTTTCCCAGTGTTGATTACTCTTGTAGTTGATGCTATTGAGTGGAACCGTTGAATTAAGGTTTATGTTCAGATTGTTACTCACCATTATTTCACCTCTGATCATGATCCATATGATGTCTTGTGAGTAGTTCGTTTAGTTCTTGAGGACATGGGAGAAGTCAAGATGTTAGTAGTGAATTATTGTTGAGAAATATTTAATGGTTTGATATTGTTGTGGTGCTATTTCACTAGTGGTGTCATGTGAACGTCGACTACATGATACTTCACCATTTATGGGCCTAGTGAGATGCATTGTGTATTTGGCTACCAATTGTGGGGTTGCTGGAGTGACAGAAACCTAAACCTCCGTTGGGAAACCATTGCACCAGGGAGCGTAGGATCTTAGAATTTAAGGCTGTGGTTAGATTTATCTTAATTACTTTCTTGTATTTGCGGATGCTTACAAGGGGTATAATCACAAGTATGTATTTATCCTAGTTAGGGTAGTGCGCTAGCATAGGTTCACCCCCATAACACCTATCAAACCAATAAAGACTATTTAGTGATATGAAGCGAAAGCTCTTGACAGAAACTCCCGTGTGTCCTCGAGAACGTTTGGTTATCATAAGTTACATAACCGGCTTGTCCTTTGCTGAAGAAAGGATTGGGCCACTTGCTGCAATTGTTGCTACTGTCTTTTATTTACTCGCACTTTATTTATTTGCATTATCAAATACCCCTAAAAACCCGTTTGCTAGTATTTATAGTGAATCCTTGATCAAAACCACTTGTCAACACCTTCTGCTCCTCGTTGGGTTCGACACTCTTATTTATCGAAAGTACTACGATACACCCCCTATACTTGTGGGTCATCAAGACTATTTTCTGGTGCCGTTGCCGGGAGTGTAGCGCTATTGAAGAGTGGAATTGGTAAAGGTAACCGTCACTGTGAGTATTGTTTTTATTTTTGTCTTTTATTTTTATTTTACTCTGCTATGGAGAATTCTCCATTTGGTTTCCTATTTGGGAACACTTCTACCACTGCTGCACATGTGGATGAACCACCACCACCACCTGCTGAAGTTGATCCTTTTAAAATACCTATGAAAATTGTTGGGCGTGTTATGGATAACTGCTATTCAGGAGATGGAACTATCCATCCGGGTGATCATTTACTATTTATACATGAATTATGTGAGTTGTTCAGGTGTGCAGGTATTTCACCAAGCCAGGTCAAGAAGAAGCTATTCTCTTTATCATTGAAAGGCAGAGCTGAGGAGTGGTATCGACTGCTCCAAGATGGTCCATCTATTACATGGGAGGAAATTGTACCTCTCTTTTATTCCAAGTTTTATCCTCCAAGTGAAATTCATAAAGACCGTAATCGGATATATAATTTTTGGCCTCATGATGGAGAGAGTATTGCTCAAGCGTGGGGGAGATTGAAGTTACTAATGCTCAAATACCTCATTCATGAGCTCCCCAATAATATTGTTATTGATAATTTTTATGTGCGGCTTACTCTTCCTGATAAGGATTATTTGGATGCTTCTTGCTTTGGATCATTTACTCATATGAAAGAAGATGCTAAGTGGAAACTTCTTGACTGTATACAAGAGAATGCTAAAGGATGGGAAAACGACAAAGATAGGAAGTCAGGTATAAACTATGATTATGAATGCATTAAAGCTTTTATGGGAACCGATAACTTTCATAGTGTTAGCACTGCTTATGTTCTTGATTCTCAAATACTTGCAAATTGTCTTAAGGCCTTTGCCTCTTATCTTGATGTTCCAAAGAAAGATTGGAACAAATATCATGCGCCTTATAAAGATTCTATTAGTCATATTCCTACTGCAGCTACTGAAGTTTGTACTGTTGATAGCATTGTTCCTGAACCTTATTTTGAGAAGACACCTTTCCCTGCTAAGGTAAAGAAGTATTCTACTTTGGTAAGTGTGTCTAATAAAAGTACTAAGAAAGCTGCAGAACCTGATGAGCAAATTACTATTAAGTCTCCTGTAGCTATATTGAAGGATCTTGTTACTAAAGATGTAGGGGATGAATATATTCTTTTTTGTGAAGATGCTTCTAACATTCTCTCACATCCTAAAAGGCATAGGAAAACAAGTGTTCCTATTATTTCTGTCGGGATTGGAGATCATTGCTATTATGGTTTATGTGATATTGGTGCTAGTGCAAGCGCTATTCCTTTAGAACTTTACAAAGAAATTATGCACGAGATTGGCGCTTGTGAACTTGAAGATATTGATGTGGTTGTTCAACTTGCTAACAGAGAGACTGTTTGGCCTCTTGGTATTGTTCGCGATGTGGAAGTTCTTTGCGGTAAGACTAAATACCCCACTGATTTTCTAGTACTTGGTAAAGAGGCTAGTAAAACTTGTCCCATTATTTTTGGTAGACCCTTTTTGAATACTTGTGGCGCTGTGATAGACTGTAAGAAGGAGAAAATTTTCACTAAGTTTAATGGAGAGTCTTATGAGTTTAATTTTTCTAAGTTTGATAAGACTTCTTATGTAAATGAAATGCCTAATGAAAATTTTTGAGTTGAACAGCTTGCTTCTATTGCTCTTGCTCCTAATAATGCTTTGCAGCAATTCATGGAAGATCATGAAAGTGATGTTTTCAGTAAGGAAAGAGAAGAGATTGATGACATTTTCCTTCGTCAACAACCGCTGATTAAGCATAATCTACCTGTGGAGGATCTTGGTACCACTTTGCCACCTAAGGAAGATCCTGTTTTTGAATTAAAGCCTTTGCCTGATAATCTTAAATATGCTTATATAGATGATAAGAAAATATATCCTATTATTATTAGTTCTAAACTTTCAGGAAAGGAAGAAGAAAGATTATTGGAGATATTGAGGAAACACCGAGGAGCTATGGGATATACTCTTGATGATTTAAAAGGAATTTGCCCCACTTTATGTCAGCATGCCATTAATATGGAGAAAGACGCGAAGCCAGTTGTGGAGCATCAATGCCGCTTAATTCCCAAGATGAAGGATGTGGTAAGAAATGAGATATTAAAGCTCCTTGATGCTGGTATTATTTATCCTATTGCTGATAGTAGATGGGTTAGTCCTGTTCATTGTGTCCTAAGAAATGAGGTATGACTATTGTGCCTAATGAGAATAACGAGCTTATTCCTCAAAGGGTAGTAGTTGGTTATAGGATGTGCATTGATTATAGGAAGGTAAACAAAGTTACTAAGAAAGATCATTATCCTTTACCATTTATAGATCAGATGTTAGAAAGGTTATCTAAGAAAACTCATTTTTGTTTCCTTGATGGTTATTCTGGCTTTTCTCAAATTGCTGTTAAAAAGGAAGATCAAGAGAAAACCACTTTTACTTGTCCTTATGGAATTTATGCTTATAGACATATGCCGTTTGGTTTATGCAATGCTCCTGCTACTTTTCAAAGATGCATGTCTGCTATTTTTCATGGTTTTTGTGAGGAAATTGTGGAGGTCTTCATGGACGATTTTTCTGTCTATGGAACTTCTTTTGATAACTGTTTGTACAACTTTGATAAAGTTTTGCAGAGGTGCGAAGAAACTAACCTTGTTCTTAATTGGGAGAAATGCCACTTTATGGTAAATGAAGGAATTGTCCTTGGACATAAAATTTCTGAAAGAGGTATTGAAGTTGATAGAGCAAAAGTGGAGGCAATTGAGAAAATGCCCTGTCACAGAGATGTTAAAGGTATTCGTAGTGTTCTTGGTCATGCTGGTTTCTATAGGAGGTTTATTAAAGATTTCTCTATGATCTCGAAGCCTCTTACTAATCTTCTTCAAAAAGATGTACCATTTGTCTTTGATGATGATTGTAAGGAAGCTTTTGGAACTCTTAAGAAGGCTTTAACTACTGCTCCTATTGTTCAACCACCTGATTGGAATTTACCTTTTGAAATTATGTGTGATGCTAGTGATTTTGCTGTTGGTGCTGTTCTTGGACAGCGTGTAGATAATAAGTTGAATGTTATTCATTATGCTAGTAAGACTCTTGATGCTGCTCAGAAAAATTATGCTACCACTGAGAAAGAGTTTCTTGCTGTTGTTTTTGCATGTGATAAGTTTAGATCATACATTGTTGATTCTAAAGTTACTATTCATACTGATCACGCTGCTATTAGATATCTTATGACTAAGAAGGATGCTAAGCCTAGGCTTATTAGATGGGTGTTGCTTTTACAAGAATTTGATTTGCATATCGTAGATAGGAAAGGTGCTGAAAATCATGTGGCTGACAACTTGTCTAGATTGGAAAACATTTCTTTTGACCCTATTCCTGTTAATGATAGTTTTCCAAATGAACAGTTAGCTTCTATAAATATAACTTCGCGAGACCTTCCTTGGTATGCTGATTATGCTAACTTTATTGTTTCCAAGTATTTGCCTCCAACTTTTACAGCTCAGCAAAGAAGAAAATTCTTTTATGATTTGAGGCATTATTTTTGGGATGACCCACACTTATATAAAGAAGGAGTTGATGGTATTATGCGAAGATGCGTACCAGAATATGAGCAACAGGAGATATTAAGAAAATGCCATGGCAGTGCTTATGGAGGGCATCATGCTGGAGACAGAACCGCACAGAAGGTTCTACAATCAGGTTTTTATTGGCCAACTGATACGTCTCCAATGTATCTATAATTTTTGATGCTCCATGCTTGTTTTTACACCATTTGCCTACTGTTTCGTTACACTTCGTGGCACTTTTATGCATTTTCTGGAACTAACCTATTAACAAGTCGCCACAGTGCCAGTTCCCTATTTTCTGCTGTTTTTGTGTTTCAGAAGTGATACACAGGAAATATTCTCAGAATTGGACAAAACAAGTTCCTGAAGTCTTATTTTCCCCGGAAGCTTCCAGAGATCCGAAGAGGAGACAGAGTGGGGCCACGAGGTGGCCACACACCAGGGCAGCGTGGTCCAGGCCCTGGTCGCGCCCCCTCCGTGTGAGACCGCCTCGGTCCACTTCTGACGATGCCCCTTCACCTATAAAGACCCCCCGACGGAAAAAACCTAAGTACCCGATCAATTTTCCAGAACACATCGCGATCTGCTGCCGCCGTCGACCCGAAGATCGGGAGGGCCAGAAGCTCTTCCCGGCACCCTGTCGGAGAGGGGAATCGCCACCGGAGGTCTTCTTCATCGCCATGCTTGCCTCCGGAGCGATGAGTGAGTAGTCTACCTTGGACTATGGGTCCATAGCAGTAGCTAGATGGTTGTCTCCTCCACCATGTGCTTCATGTTTAGATCTCATGAGCTGCCCTACATGATTGAGATCACCGTTATGTAATTCTACATGTTTGGTTTGTTGGGATCCGATGAATATTGGTGTTATGATTGAGTTGCTATACTGAAATATATCTTTTGTTATCTCTATGTTGTTTATGATCTTGCATGCTCTCCATTGTTAGTAGCTATCTTGGCCGAGTAGTTGCTAGTGACTCCAAGAGGGGGTATTTATGCTCGATAGTGGGTTCATGCCTCTATTTAACCTGGGGGAGTGACAGAAACCTCTAAGGTTGTAGATGTGCTGTTTCTACTAGGGAGAAAACAACATTCATATGCTCAAGGGCATATGCTTTGTTTACATTACACACTTTGCTTAATGCAATTATCTGTTGTTCACAACTTAATACTTGTGGAGTTCTCAGATTGATTCGCCACAAGTTGATTATTAGTCATCGATGCAGTTGGATGGCGGTCTATGTATTTTGTTGTAATGCCCAGAGTAAATCGCATAGTGATCTTCTTGACATATCACGTTTATCTTTATTCTATCAATTGCCCAACTGTAATTTGTTTACCCAGCATGTGTTATTTATCTTATGGACAGACACCACTAGTGAACTGTGGACCCTGGTCCTATTTCCATCATATTGCTATCACCTGTTTACTTTACTCGCACTGTTTACTTTACTCGCATACTTCTACTGTTTTCCACTCGATACGCTCATAACCTTTGTTTCAAGCAAACCGGTGAGATTGACAACCTCATCGCAAGTTGGGAACAAAGTATTTGGTTGTGTTGTGTGCAGGTTCCGCGTTGCAGCTAGCAAGCAAAGCTTGGACGAGGCGCCATATATAAATTGTCCAAAGCTGTCGCAAACTAGCAAGCATCACCTTTAGTCATATTGTCTGCCCTTCTCCTGATCGATAAACCTTGGTTTCTTAACTGAGGGAAAATCTGCTGCTATATTCATCACACCTTCCTCTTGGGGTTCCCAACGGGCTGGTCATTCACCACGCATCAAGCAATAATTTTCTGGCGCCGTTGCCGGGGAAGAGTGGAAGACCTCTGCAAGGGGAGTTTTTTGCACACACATCCTTTACTTTGTTATTGTTTTGCTTTACTTTATTTATTTTACTTGCATCGTTTTATATCAAAAACAAAAAAAAATTAGAATCCTTGGTAGTTGTTTTTACTTGTCTACTTTTAGTTTTGCTGAAATGGCTACTCCTGAAAACACCAAGTTGTGTGACTTCACTAGCACGAACAATAGTGATTTTATCTGCACTCCTATTGCACCACCTGCTCCTGCTGCGAATTTTTATGAGATTAAGCCTGCTTTGTTGAACCTTGTTATAAAAGAGCAATTTTCTGGTGCTAGTACTGAAGATGCTGCAGCTCATCTCAACAATTTTGTTGAGCTATGTGAGATGCAGAAATATAAGGATGTAGAAAGTGATATTATTAAGCTCAAGTTGTTTCCTTTTTCTTTGAGAGGAAAAGCTAAAGATTGGTTGTTGTCTTTGACTAAGAATAGTATTAATTCATGGGCTAAGTGTAAGGATGCTTTTATTGGTAGATATTATCCTCCTGCTAAGATTATAGCTTTGCGTAGCAATATTATGAAGTTTAGTCAGTTTGATAATGAACATGTTTCTCAAGCTTGGGAAAGAATGAAATCTATGATAAAGAATTGCCCCACTCATGGACTGACTACTTGGATGATTGTCCAAACTTTTTATGCAGGACTGAATTTTTCTTCAAGGAACCTACTTGATTCAGCTGCTGGAGGCACTTTTATGTCCCTTACCTTGGGCGCCGCAAAAAAGCTACTTGACAACATGATGGTAAATTATTCTGAATGGCACACCGAGAGAGCTCCACAAGGTAAGAAGGTAAATTCTGTTGAGGAAACCTCTTCCTTGAGTGATAAGATTGATACCATTATGGCTATGCTTGCTAATGATAGGACTCATGTTGATCCTAATAATGTTCCTTTAGCCTCTCTAGTTGCTCAAGAAGAGCATGTTGATGTGAATTTCATTAGAAATAATAATTTTAACAACAATGCTTATAGGAACAATTTTGCTAGTAACAATTATAGGCCGTATCCTTCTACCAATGGTAATGGTTATGGTAATTCTTATGGTAATTTCTACAACAACACTAGGGCCGCGCCCTCTGAACTTGAAGTCATGCTCAAAGACTTCATGGTAAAACAATCCGCTTTTAACAAGTCTGTTGAGGAAAAGTTAGGCAAAATTGATATTCTTGCTTCTAAAGTTGATAGCCTTGCTCATGATGTTGAAATTCTGAAATTAAAAGTGTTCCCTAATGATGTGAAAGAGAACAATGTTTTTGCTACTGCTAATGCTATTCAAGTTGGAATTGATGAAAATATTAGATTGTTAGCGGAATTGCATGCCAGGTGGGAAAGAGAAGATGAGATGGCTAGAGAGATGAAGGTATGTACCATTACTACCTCTAATGATGATGCTCCTAATGCTAGCAATCCTCTTACTTTGATTGGTGTAGAGAAAACTCCCACTCCTTGTGTTAAGAAGCCTAAAACTGCCAAAACTTTTTCTCAAAAGAGTGCTGAAATTTTTCGGAGTGTAGGAGATGATAGCTCAATTTCCTTTAATGATTTTGATGTTGATGGCTGCAATATATCTGAAGTTATTTTGTTCTTGCAAAAGCTTGCTTTGACTCCCAATGCTAGTTCTTTAAATATTGCTTTTACTAAGCATATTACCAATGCTCTCATGAAAATTAGGGATGAAAAGTTGTAGCAAAAAGCCTCTGTTCCCAAGAAGTTAGAAGATGGTTGGGAACCCATCATTGATATGCATGTTAATGGTTTTGATTGCCATGCTTTATGTGATCTAGGTGCTAGTATTTCTATCATGCCTAGAAAGATTTATGACATGCTTGATTTACCACCGCTTGAAAAGTGTTATTATGATGTTCCTATTGCTGATGTTGCTAAGAAGAAACCTTTGGGAAGGATTAATGATGTTCTTATTGTGGTTAACGATAACCTTGTTCCCGTTGATTTTCTCGTTATGGACGTTGAATGCCATGCTTCATGTCCTATTATTTTTGGGAAGACCCTTTCTTCGAACTATAGGTGCCATCATTGATATGAGGGAAGGCACCATCAAATATCAATTCCCGCTAAAGAAAGGTATGGAACACTTCCCTAGGAAAAGAAAGAAATTAATTTTTGACTCTATTCTTAGAGCAAATTATGAGCTTGATGCTTCATCACTTGATGTTACTTGATTCGCAATTTTCTGCGCCTAGCTCAAAGGCGTTAAAGAAAAGCACTCTTGGGAGATAACCCAATGTTTTATTTTCAGTAATTTTTCTTTTATTTGAGTCTTGGAAGTCATTACTACTGTAATGACCGCTCCTTATCCTTTTTATTTTATTGTTGTGCCAAGAGAAGCCTCTAATTCGAGTGAGGTAAAGATTTGGGGATGTTGCTGTCCTGAAACTGTTTTCAGTGCTGCACCGTAAAAATTCGTATAAATTCTCTGTATATCTTTTGGACCTGCGATTTCGTGTGCATATTCCCCAGGTTATATCCAAACTTTCGTTAGTTGAACACTTTTTGATTTGAGCAACAGAAAACCCCTAAAAAATTCGGCCTTTGTCAGCTGTTCTGTTTTGATAGATTTCTGCCAATATTTGTGTTTGCCGCTTTATCGCTTTCTTTTGAGTTCTTTTGATCACGGAACTTTTGGGGAAGTTGCTACAGTAGTATATGATATATATGTGGTGGTTTTGGGTTGAAACCTGAAGCAAAAAGAGGTTGATTATATGTTATGCTTACACTAATGTTGCTAATAGAATTGTGTTTAGTTTTGTATGAAGGAAGTTTTCAAGTGTAGGGTTTGGAAAATGATGAGATGAGTTGAAGAATGGACAAAATCTCAAGCTTGGGGATGCCCATGCATCACCCCAAGAAATATCCATGTAACAGCCCACTTTTGCACTGCATATTTAGTTCAAGTAATGCTATATTTAGGGGGAACAAAAACTTTTTAATTAAGGTATTAGAAGTGTGTGTGCATGATCTCATGTGCTTGAGTTGGGTGCTATAAAAATCTTTGGTCTCAAAACTCTATTCTAAAATTCTAGCAAGTATGAATTGTGTTGTGTGCTGGTTTGCAAATTTATTCAAATGCAAATCAAGATTTAAAACTAGGTCTTGCTTGTTTGTTTGCACCATCCTTTCATGTGCATGTGTGGATTTATTTTAAACCCCTTTTCTATTTGATTTTATTTTCCCTTTAAATTTTAGCAAGTTAAGTGACCTAGGGGTTTGACTCCAAATTTCTCCAAACACTTCACCAATCTAGAATATGAATTGCATTTCAAATTTTTGTGAGAAAGGACCTATCATTTCATGTGAGCCTTTCTCTTCCTTTTCTTTCCATTCCTCTTCTGAATTGGAACCAGATCTTTTTCTCTCCATGGATTAGCACCAGGGCCTAACCAACTACTCAGCCTATTACTTAGCATCACCCAGCCCTAGTATAGCTCGAAAAATTTGAAAGAAAAGTAGGAGGGAGAAAGAACCCGAGCATGCATGAACCAAATCTTGCAAGGATCTCTTCCAGCCCTTGCCTCCCCTCTCATCCACTCACCATGCGGGTACACAGACCCAGAGGACTCCCCAGCCCCACCTGCCAGCCTCAGGGGTACGCCCTACCCCTCTCCCCACAGTCCCGCTCTGGCCCGAGGCTGGGACAGACCACCTCGGTCTCCACCCCTCCTCTCTGCTCTCCCGACCAAACCGCCCTACGCATCTCTCTCTCTGATCTTCGCTGAGTCCCCAGGCGAGCCGGCTACCCCTCCCGTGCACCACTGCCACCTATCTACCCCCAACCCGTGCCGGCCATGTCGTTCTGGACACGATCCTGTTCTCCACCCCACGCACATCTCCGGTCGATTTCGACCATGCATTCAAGCTCAGCACCGCCCCATGACCCCACTGGCGCAGCCCCTCTCCCTCTCTCGCCCGTTAAGCCACCTTGGGCGCCATCGAACACCTGCGCGCGCAGATGTGACCGAATGGTCGGCACGACCGTTTTGGCACCTCCGGACACGCGCATACCTCCAAACGCTGCTCGCCGTGCACGCCTCAACCCCGCACGGAGATGCCACCGCCCCTCCCAGCCAGTAGACGCCCAGGGCGCCACGACCACTCCCGCCGGTCACCGAGGCCTCCGCACCAGATAAATACCCCCGAGCCCCCTTTCTCTCTCGTTCTTTCACTCATTTGCACCCCCAGCACACCAGCCTCATCGCCCAAAGCCGTAGCCAAAGTCTCTGGCTCTCCCTCGCCGGGGAGAGCTTGATCTCACCGGAGTGCTGTGAGAGAAACCGGGGAAGGTTGCAGGCGCCGCGTCCTCTCCTCTCCCTCGACCTTGTCCTTTGAGATCCACGTGCTCTTCTCGACCTAACCCTACCATTCGCTTTGGCTAGGTCCAGAGGAGAGCGGCGTCGTTGTCGAGCCGATCCGGAGCACCTGTAGGCCCCCTTCGACCGCGCCGTCGTCAAGAGCTGCGTCCGCTTTGCCACCACCGAGCCCCGACCACCAGGAGCCTCCACGACCGCCGCCAGCCCTTCCTCGCCGTCCGGCAGCCTCGCGGTGAGCACCCGTGACTCCCAGGCGAAACCCTAGGGTTTCCGCCACCTTTCCTTTTTCCCCGTGAAGACGACGAGCGTCGGCCGTCGATCTTCAATTGATCGGACGGCCGAGCTTGCCCCATACCGGTTCGGTACTCCTGAGCCGCTGACCAACCTGGCCCACGGGCAGGTTTGAATCCCACCGCCCGCGCCTCAACTTCGCTGGATCTGGGCCGGCCCAGCGCGTCGCCGCCCGGCCAGATCTGATACGGCCCGTTCCCCTATTTTTTTTTGGAAATCAGTTTCCTGTTTTTATTTTATCTATGATCTTGTAAAATCCACCAAAAATTCCCTGCATGTTCAAAAATTATCATTCAAGTTGCTGTGAATAGCTTAAGTTATTATCTTTCATATGGCATAAGTCTCATAGCTCTAGGAGTACTGTAGATAGAAAGATATTTATTGATGTGTTATAAGCTCATTTCCCACACTTAATTACTTAGATGGATTTCTGTGTGCTGAAAATGGATGAATCCAATTTTCAGTGATAGCATAGGATGAAGTCTTGCTTGACTCACTGGAATTTCTATTTTAGGACTTATAATCTTGCAGTAGTAATTAAAATGGCATAGGGTGTAATTAAGCTTAGAAAATCATAACTTGCAGTAAAATTTGAATCTTGTGCTGAATCCAACTTTGTTGGATTGTGTTCTGGAAGAGCTTTCTAGAGCACTTGACCTCATATTTTTCTGAATAACAGAGAATATCTGAGGATTAAATGGATACTCTAGTGATATTTTCCTATTGGTTAATTCATAAGAAATTAACCACAACTTGTTTTTCAGTAAATCCAACTTTGTTAGGTTCTTAAGATTGTTGTCAACCTGCATGATTGCTAGGATTGCTATTTGATTAAATTTATGCCTGCATGCTTGGATTTGGTTGCTAAGTGGTTGTGATCACACCAAATAAGAAACCCTAGTTCTAATAGGCTTAACTGCTAATTAGAGGCCTATAAAGACATGTTTTATTTTCTAAACTTGTTTGCTTCTGATACTCTTTGATGGTGTGGTATTGTTTGCTGAATGTGTGTGAATCATGTATGCTTGTATATTTACTATGTGTTATTACTCTCCGATGATAGAATCGAACGAGGAGTGTACCGAGGAGGGTGAAGTGTACGAGTACCAGGAGGAAGAAGATCAGGGACAAGCCAACCAAGGCAAGCCACCTAACTTGATTCATATCTGAATCCTAATTATACCTGCTGCATATCTCTTACTGCTTTATTAAAGTGCATGTTTTTAGATTGCTATATTCCTTGTAGCAATTGTTGTTGGCTTAAGCTCCACAAGCCACTTGTTATCATCCTTCGAGATGACCCCCTTTGAACACCTATTCATTATCCTTACAATTAGTGGCTTGTTGATTAGCAGCAATGCCGTTGGGAAACCTCTAGTGGAGCCAAAAACTCTAGGATGGGAAACTCTCAGAAAAGTTTTGAAAATGATTTTGAAAACCTTGGAGTGGTATCTACTCCACTGAAATGTTTTCTAAAGGATTTTTGGGACAAATGGAAAATGGGTTATGCAGGGAAAGAAGTTGGTGGTTTTCTAAAGAAAAGACATTGGTGATTATGTATTCACCCGGGACAATTTAATCCGTGCAACCACATTACCCCGGTATGGGATGGGGCTTAGTTCGAAGTTTATCTGCCTTAGTGCGGGGAGCCTCGCAATATATAAGGGTTTGTAGGACCCTGGAATCCGGATTGCCGCCAGATGATGGGCAATAGTAAATCCGGATCCATTGGGATCTATCCGGCCGGAACTGGAACTACGCTCGGCAGAGGTAGACGGCCAGGGTTTGCCGGGGATGTATACTCCACAGGGTAGGCACCCGTATTAAGGTGGATAGATGGAAGGCTATGATCGATTATCCGAACCCCGCATACTTGAGTATGACGGTCCGTGGTGGTATCCCAGCGGATTTATCGGATGGTGTGGGTAAAGTGTACAACCTCTGCAGAGTGTAAAACTATTCGAATAGCCGAGTCCTCGGATATGGACGGTTGAACTGGCTGTTGCCTAACCCAATGTCAAGTTTTGGTTTTATAAAAAGTGTTTTCGGGAAAGAAGGAAATTGGTGCCGGTTCGGAGTACTCGTAGGGTACTGCCGTGGCACGGAGGTGGTTCGGAGTACTTGCAGGGTACTGCTGAAGGTTGGAGGTGGTCATGTGCGATTGACCGAGATTAATAAGAATGGTGGTCATGTTTGATTGACCCCGGCTCTTCTCTTAAAAATGAGTCCCCCCCTTTTCTTGAGCTTTTCTAAAGATGCTTTACCAAAAACTCTTCTTTAATAAGGATATAGAGATGTTGTATGACATGCTATATCGACACGAGAGACTTTAGTTAGGATTGAACCCTAGCCTCAGAACCAACTTATCTTGCTACAGCCAAATAGCATGCAATTCATGTTTCCCCTCTTAGGTGGTTTGCGAGTACAATTCCAAAATGTACTCACGGCTTTGTCCCTGGCTATTAACTTGGCCAGATTATGAAGACTACAAAGAAGATGGTGAGGAGTTCATCGACGCCGGTGCGAACTAGGATCCGTCTCCCGGTCAGTCGCCTATAGGGTAGAGGCATGACACGGGCTATCTACACTACCTTTGTATCTGCTGCACTGCTTAGTGAACTTGCCCTGCGTGGCATTTGAATTCGGCCAAGTGGCCATGTAAGACTTGCGACTTATTTATGTATTGGATGATGTACTCTGTAATGCCAACTCTGTTATGTGGATTCATGACGGTCTTCCTGGGATCATGAATTGTATGCATAACGGGAATTCCGGATGGTAAACCGGGGTCCCCACAATCCAAGAAGTACAAGCGTCAAAGCTTGGGGATGCCCCCGAGGCACCCCTTCTTCATCGGCAAAAATCAGGTCACCTTTCAAAACACTATATTTTTATTGCTTCATGCACTATGTGTTTTTCTTGGAGCGTCAGTTGTTTTAGTTTTCTTAGTTAGTTTAGTTTTGTTTGCTGCAATAAATGGTTGGACCCAACAAATTTTCTTTGGAGAAGTTGCCTTGCTTTTAATTTGCTAAGAACGCTCTAGTTTTCACTCTTATCAAAAACTGAGTGTTCTTCTTTTTCTGCTACTGCTTTTGGTTTTCGTTTTCGCCTTGATTTGCGTTCAGACCTTGTCATATCTTTTCATCAAGGTGTATTTTTGCCTCTGATCTTTATTGGTTTTCATCAAAAGAGGTGTCTTTAAAAATTTCAAATGGTGTTGGAAAAGAGAAAAAGCTTTGTGCAAAAAAGTGGTACAAGAAGGAGCTTGTGTAGACTGCGGCCTAGGCTTTTGCATGTCATGCTTGATATCTTTTTGATAGTATGCTTAGTGGTTTTGCTGTAGCATGACTTGTCTCAAATAACTGAGATTGCTTAATGAGCCTTTGAAAAAATCATGTGTTGTTTTTATTGTTTGGAAGCATTATTTTGGTTTTTCCTTGATGCTTTATTTGGGTTGACTTGGTGCATGCTCACACATGTTAGACTCTTACAAAGTCGCCAATAGCCTTCATGATCATTTAGTTTTTGACTTTTGATGCCATCTTATGCTTCTTTTAATGTCGCTTGTCGCTTTGCATGATTATGGCCATTATTGCTCTCTTAGTTGGTCGCTCCCAGTCTTTTGCTAGCCCTCGCCTTGTACTGAGTATGAGCTCTACTCGTGCATCCAACTCCTAAAAGCCAAAGTTTTCCAAAGTGTCCACCATACATACCTACTAGCAATTTGCTATTCCAAGTAAATTTGACTTGCTTTTATTTTCTCTTCAATTAAACTCTTACCAGTGTTATGCGAAAATTGGTCAGTAAAGCTCTCACAAACCGGAAGGCACACTTTACTTTTTCCTGTTCTTAAAAATTTGACATTGTGGTCTCTTATGTTGAGTTGTTATGCTTGCAAGTTGTAAGTTGGATTCTAGCCCAGCCATGCTGTCATGGGGCAAGCTTTCAACATTGCACTTCTTATTTGAGTTGATATCGTGATCTTTTGTTTATGGATGCCCGCGGTGTGAAATGAATTGGGAATCTTGTGGGGACCATGGAGTTTGTATATGTGTTAGGGAAACGCCTGGGCCGCCAATCTAAGCCATGCATAATTCATGGTGGAAATTTGCAGCATACCCATGGTGGACATTCGACGACACATCTCACAATAAAAAGCTAAACAAATGGCAAATAAAAGAGATGTCGAGGTGTTCATTGTCTGCTTGTCCTGTCATTTTGATGTGGGCTTGTTCCATGTCATCGGGCACGGAGGTACCCCGTTGGCGGTTTTCGATGATACATATATACTAACAATGACAAGAGCCTTGCTTGGGACTCTAAGTTGAGTAGCATGAGGTTTGGCTACTCGTATTCATGGGACACGAGGTTTTTGACTTATGATTTGTCAAGCATATGCATCATAATTGTTCTCGCATTAACTCAAACCATTCAAGATGCCTATGATGGGGGCAATGAGAGCTCAAAGCCGGTAAGTACCATAATTTTTTACGGTTATAAAACTTGCAATCACTGCTTCCCTCTGCGAAGGGCCTTTCTTTTACTTTTATGTTGAGTCATCACCTTCTTTCTTTATGCACCATAAGAGAGCATAATTGTCATTCTGAGTATAATGTGCATTGTCCCAAAGTTTTCATTGATTGATCCATATTGTTGGTTTCACTTGTTCTCAAATTATTTGTATATAGTCGCCCTCTTAAACTTGAAGGTGTCCTATACATTTATGTTTTGCTCTCTATGAAGGACAAGCTGAAAACCATTTGTATGTTTTTCCTTATGATTTGAACACATGTTTGACTTTCATTGTTTCATTTTCATGATCTTTTGTTTGTGTTCATTTTCATGTTTACAACATGGTTGCTAAATTTCTATTGTCAAGTTTATATCTTCATGCCCAAGTTTTAAGTTCTTATGATCCCAGCTCACAAATGCTTACATATATGATCAAGATTGTGTAGGTGCATGTCCCCTCAAAAATTATTCTTTTGTTATCACTTACCTACTCGAGGACGAGCATGAGTTAAGCTTGGGGATGCTTGATACGTCTCCAACGTATCTATAATTTTTGATGCTCCATGCTTGTTTTTACACCATTTGCCTACTGTTTCGTTACACTTCGTGGCACTTTTATGCATTTTCCGGAACTAACCTATTAACAAGTCGCCACAGTGCCAGTTCCCTGTTTTCTGCTGTTTTTGTGTTTCAGAAGTGATATAAGGAAATATTCTCGAAATTGGACGAAACAAGTTCCTGAAGTCTTATTTTTCCCGGAAGCTTCTTGAGATCTGAAGAGGAGTTGGAGGGGGGCCACGAGGGCCCCACACACCAGGGCGGCGCGGCCAGGGGCCTGGCCGCGCCCCTATGTGTGAGAGCCCCTCAGGCCACTTCTGACGATGCCCCTTCACCTATAAAGACCCCCCGACGGAAAAAACCTAAGTACACGATCAATTTTCTAGAACACATCGCGATCCGCCGCTGCCGTCGACCTGAAGATCGGGAGGGTCTAGAAGCTCTTCCCAGCACCCTGCCGGAGAGGGGAATCGCCACCGAAGGTCTTCTTCATCGCCATGCTTGCTCCGGAGCGATGAGTGAGTAGTCTACCTTGGACTATGGGTTCATAGCAGTAGCTAGATGGTTGTCTCCTCCACCATGTGCTTCATGTTTAGATCTCATGAGCTGCCCTACATGATTGAGATCACCGTTATGTAATTCTACATGTTTGGTTTGTTGGGATCCGATGAATATTGGTGTTATGATTGAGTTGCTATACTGAAATATATCTTTTGTTATCTCTATGTTGTTTATGATCTTGCATGCTCTCCGTTGTTAGTAGCTATCTTCGCCGAGTAGTTGCTAGTGACTCCAAGAGGGGATATTTATGCTCGATAGTGGGTTCATGCCTCTATTTAACCTGGGGGAGTGACAGAACCCTCTAAGGTTGTAGATGTGCTGTTGCTACTAGGGAGAAAACAACATTCATATGCTCAAGGGCATATGCTTTGTTTACATTACACACTTTGCTTAATGCAATTATCTGTTGTTCGCAACTTAATACTTGTGGAGTTCTCGGATTGATTCGCCACAAGTGGATTATTAGTCATAGATGCAGTTGGATGGCGGCTATGTATTTTGTTGTAATGCCCAGAGTAAATCGCATAGTGATCTTCTTGACATATCACGTTTATCTTTATTCTATCAATTGCCCAACTGTAATTTGTTTACCCAGCATGTGTTATTTATCTTATGGAGAGACACCACTAGTGAACTGTGGACCCCGGTCCTATTTCCATCATATTGCTATCACCTGTTTACTTTACTCGCACTATTTACTTTACTCGCATACTTCTATTGTTTTCCACTCGATACGCTCATAACCTTTGTTTCAAGCAAACCGGTGAGATTGACAACCTCATCGCAAGTTGGGAACAAAGTATTTGGTTGTGTTGTGTGCAGTTTCTGCGTTGCAGCTAGCAAGCAAAGCTTGGACGAGGTGCCATATATAAATTGTCCAAAGCTGTCGCAAACTAGCAAGCATCACCTTCAGTCGTATTGTCTGCTCTTCTCCTGATCGATAAACCTTAGTTTCTTAACTGAGGGAAAATCTGCTGCTATATTCATCACACCTTCCTCTTGGGGTTCCCAACGGGCTGGTCATTCACCACGCATCAAGCACCAACCCTCTTTAAAGATGCTAGAAGGTATGTTTTATCTTGTGATGAATGTCAAAGAGTTGGTAATATTTCTAGACGCAATGAAATGCCTATGAATTACACTCTTGTTATTGAACCGTTTGATTGTTGGGGATTTGACTTTATGGGTCTTTTCCTCCCTCAAAAGGCTATACCCACATACTTGTTGCTGTTGATTATGTTAATAAATGGGTAGAAGCCATACCTACAAAGAGTGCCGATGGTGAGACCTCGTTAAAAATGCTTAAAGATGTTATTTTTCCTAGGTTTGGTGTGCCTAGATATCTTATGACTGATGGAGGTTCTCATTTTATTCATGGCAGTTTTAGAAAAACTCTTGCTAAATATGATGTTAATCATAGAATTGCTTCTGCTTATCATCCCCAAACTAGTGGGCAGGTAGAGCTTTCAAATAGAGAGATCAAGTCTATCTTGCAGAAGACTGTCAATAGATCTAGAAAAAATTGGGCTAGTAAGTCAAACGATGCTTTATGGGCTTATAGAACTGCTTATAAGAACCCCATGGGCATGTCTCCTTATAAGATGGTTTATGGAAAAGCGTGTCACTTGCCTTTAGAATTAGAACACAAAGCTTTTTGGGCAGTGAGAGAGCTTAATAGAGATTTTAAACTAGCTGGTAAGAAAAGATTGTTAGATTTGAGTTCTTTAGATGAGTGGAGAAACGAAGCGTATGAGAATGCTAGACTTTTCAAAGAGAAAGTCCACCAATGGCATGATAAGAGAATTCTTAAAAGAGAGTTTCATGTTGGTGAGAAAGTTCTATTGTATAGGTCTCGTCTCAGATTTTTTGCAGGGAAATTACTCTCTAAATGGGAAGGACCATATGTTATTGTTGAAGTGTACCGCTCAGGTGCTATTAAGATTGCTTCTTTGAAAGATGACTCTACCCAAGTGGTGAATGGGCAAAGACTCAAACATTATATTACTGGAGATTCTTATAATGAAGATGTTGATGTAATTGAAATAGTTTCTCTAGAAGAATTCATCCAAGACAAATTGCAGGTACCTGCAGAGTTTGTTTTTGAATAGGTAACAGTTCTAGTTAGAGAAGTTTCGCGAAAATCTCTTCCTTTATTATTTTTGCTGTTTTTACTAAATATGAAAAATCACGAGATGAAAACGGGCAGGGAAAGAAGTCCGTGTGCTCCTCACACACAGGGGGCGCGGGCCCACCTCTGGCCGTGCCGCCCTGGTGTGAGAGCACCTCGGAACTCGTTTCCGTCCAGGGTTTCCTCCTGTGATTTCGTTTCAATGCGTAATTTTCGCCTATTTAACCCCCCGGAGTACCCTAGGTATGTATATCGTTTTCTCATCATGTTTTGTTTTGAGCTGTTTCTATCAGGGATTTTTCTCAGCTTTGGAGTTGTAATGCCTTCGTCCGGTCCATCCGAGGAGAACCCTCTTGCGGATTCCATCAATCCGTATATGAGGGAGCTGAAGATGCATCCGAAGGAGTTGTTGCTTGAAGATGGGGAGTTGCAGATCAAAGATGTCCAAGTCTCCAAGGGGAAAGGAAGTCTCGAAGCCAGGATGGAAGCACTGGAACAAGAAATTTTTAAATACAAGAAGATGGCGGAACGCGAGGTGGACATCATCCATAGGATTAACCAAGAGCTTGTTACCAAGTACAAGAAGGAGACTACAGAACTCTGGAAGGATATCCTTTCGCTTCATGAGACCACTAGCCAATTACAAGCACAACTCTACGACTTGCAGAACCAAAATTGTGAGTATGAAGCTAGATTTCAACAAATGAGTGCTGCTGCAAGTTTCAGGATATTGGAGACCAAGACATCCTTCCTTGATGGGGGACCTCTGCCTTGGAAGTATGACAACGATGAAGATTCACCACCATCGCCAAAGGAGTAATTCGTCATCGGTATAGGCACCCCCTTGGTTTGTTCCAAGCTTGGGGGAGTGCCGCGGTATCACATCATTACCTTTTACTCATTTACTTTTCAAGTAGAGTCATATCATGAATAGAGAAGTTATCTTATAGAATAGTTTGCAATTTGGAAGTATCCTCCTTAGTTGGTTATCTATGTATCCCTTGGTGTGAGTTGCGGTAATAAAATATTAATGAGAAGTTCTATCATTTACTTTCCACACACTTTATTTTAGTTTTTAATCTCTCTTATACGACTAGTCTTGTTGATTAGTATTGGTATCACTTTGGGAGCATGAGTAAATTTAGTTGGTTTTGGCAAACCTAGCTTGGTCAGTAGCAACATTACCTTGAGGTTTGAGTAGAAAAGAATAAAGAAGTGTTTGTAGTTACATCACTTCAGTATTCCTTGTGATTGGCTTATAAGAATTATTATTCTCAAAGTTAAAATTGTTGTACCTTCAAGGGAGTTTGCATGATTGTTCTTATTATATGTATGTTTGTTTGTTTCATACAACTCTTATGCTTGCTACCCAGCCTTGCTAGCCAAAGACCTGTACTGAGAGGAAATACTTCTCGTGCATCCAAATCCCAAAAGCCAAGTCACTTCCAAAGAGTCCACTATAAATTCCTATGCATGGTATTTCAAGCCATTCCAAGTAAATTTTCATGTGCTACCTTTCAAAAACCTTCAAATACTTCTTATTTTGTGCCACTGTTTTTAGCTCATGAGGACGTAGTGGATGGGTTTGTTATCTTCCATACTAAATTAAGTACCCCTCGACTAGGCAGCTTGATCTGCTCGTCACTAATTTTGCAAGGGAGCTGGTCAGACCATTATAATCCCAAAAAGAAAAAGAAAAAGAAGCACTCCTCCACGGTATGTGAAAGTTGGTCGGCACCCGATGGAATCGGTTAGCCATGGTTTGAGAAAGGAAAAAGGTGGGGAGGAGTGCAAAGCTATAAAAGAGCACCAATGTGCCAATTAATCAAACATCTCGGAACCGCTCTCACTTGTTTAGTATGGAAGATATCAAGAACTCCGTTGCTAGTCGTTGACAAAAGCAACCACCTCTCAAAATAACTTTTTACCTCTGTTTTGCAAATGAAAAGCTCTAGCACATGTTTAATCCCTGCTTCCCTCTACGAAGGGCCTGTCTTTTACTTTTATGTTGAGTCATCCTATTCCCCTCTATCTCAAGCAAGCATTCGAGTTGTTATGTTTCACTCATTCATATGTTGATCCGTTTAATCATGTTTACTATCTTCTTTGTTTTGTACAATGCTTTTGTCTGAAGGAATATATCTTTGAAGCTTTCTATGAATGCAAAAAGTTTGTTTTGTTGAGCATATGGTCTTTGCTATATTAGCTCTGTTTTAAAAGGCTCCATTCAAAAGAAAGATTAGCTTGTTCATCATTCTCTGACCAAGAACTAAGGTTTGCCATCACCAATTATAGTTTACTTTGTGCATCTTTATATGTGATTCCCTTTACTTATTGCAAGTCTATATTATATAAAGGGAAGTTGCTGTCTATTATAACTTGTGCCTTTGGTGAATGTGATGCTTCTTGTCCGTATTTTGATTATCGACACTTCACTCCATAAACCTGTGGTCATGTTTACCGAGTTTAGTTTTCGCTTGGGGACAAGCGAGATCTAAGCTTGGGGGGGTTGATACGTCCATTTTGCATCACTATTTTGTATCATAATTTACTGTTATTCATTGATATATTTCATATTTAGAGATGATACTTATGTTATTTCCTCTATTTTTACATGTTTGATGATCATCGGAGGATTTGCTGCCGGATTCAGGATTCTGCTGGAAAAGGACCGTCAAGACACCATATTTCGGAAGATCAGGAAAATTCCCGAAAAATACCAGAAAATTATATTTTACCAAAAGACTCTGGAAGCCAGAAGGAGGAGTCGAGAGGGGCCAGAGGACAGCCTCACACATAGGGGGCACGGCCTGGCCCCTGGCCACGCCGGCCCTGTGTGAGGGCGCCCTGGCCCACTTCTGGTCTCACCCCTTCGCGTACTTCATCATCCCCAAAAACCTAAGTCAAGGGGGGGGCTCAGAGATAGACACAACCACCTCTGCGGGGCGGAAAACACCAGAGAGAGAAAAGCTCTCCGGCAGGCAGAAATCTGCCGGGGAAATTCCTTCCCGGAGAGGGGAGATCGTCGCCATCGTCATTGCCATCGCACCGGACTTCATCGGGATCATCATCATCATCATCTCCATCACCAGCACCTTCATCTCCACCATCACCACGCCATCCCGCTGTAACATCTTGAGTTGGATCTTGTTATATTCTTAGGGGAAACTTTCCCAGTGTTGATTACTCTTGTAGTTGATGCTATTGAGTGGAACCGTTGAATTAAGGTTTATGTTTAGATTGTTACTCACCATTATTTCACCTCTGATCATGATCCATATGATGTCTTGTGAGTAGTTCGTTTAGTTCTTGAGGACATGGGAGAAGTCAAGATGTTAGTAGTGAATTATTGTTGAGAAATATTTAATGGTTTGATATTGTTGTGGTGCTATTTCACTAGTGGTGTCATGTGAATGTCGACTACATGATACTTCACCATTTATGGGCCTAGTGAGATGCCTTGTGTATTTGGCTACCAATTGTGGGGTTGCTGGAGTGACAGAAACCTAAACCTCTATTGGGAAACCATTGCACCAGGGAGCGTAGGATCTTAGAGTTTAAGGCTGTGGTTAGATTTATCTTAATTACTTTCTTGTATTTACGGATGCTTGCAAGGGGTATAATCACAAGTGTGTATTTATCCTAGTTAGGGTAGTGCGCTAGCACAGTTTCACCCCCATAACACCTATCAAACCAATAAAGACTATTTAGCGATATGAAGCGAAAGCCCTTGACAGAAACTCCCGTGTGTCCTCGAGAACGTTTGGTTATCATAAGTTACACAACCGGCTTGTCCTTTGCTGAAGAAAGGATTGGGCCACTTGCTGCAATTGTTGCTACAGTCATTTATTTACTCGCACTTTATTTGTTTGCATTATCAAATACCCCTGAAAACCCGTTTGCTAGTATTTACACTGAATCCTTGATCAAAACCACTTGTCAACACCTTCTGCTCCTCGTTGGGTTCGACACTCTTATTTATCGAAAGTACTACGATACACCCTCTATATTTGTGGGTCATCATGGACACACTCTCAACAAATATAACATAATTGAACCAATAGATACTAACATCAATATGCAACTCAAAACAATTCTCCAATGGAAAACGAGCACTAATCATGCGTAGGGCTACGAAGCACTCCTCAAAGTTCACATGTACCCAAACTAGATTGTCCCACACTATCACCATGAACGCACTAGATGGTTCCAACAAACACCAACAATTCATAGAGACATTAACCAAAAAGACACACATGATGCGCACACTAGTCACCTTCACACCATGATACAAGGTATCTCCGGAGATTACAATAATAAAGCACAGGAGTAGCATAATATCTGAATAATAGCATCTACCAATTCAACTAGATACAAAGCTCACGATCACATAAAGATCACATCATGGGAGAGAGAGGTGAACCACATAGCTACCGGTAGAGCCCTCAACCCTGGGGGAGAACTACTCTCTCCTCATCATAGGAGGCACCAACAGCGATGGAGATGGCGGTGAGGTCGATGGAGATGGCGGAGATGGCGATGGAGATGGCTCCTGTGGCACTTCCCCATCCCGGCAGGGTGCCAGAACATAGACTTCTGTCCCCCAAAATTTGTCGGTGGCGGCGGCGGAGCTGCGGAACTCTTCTGGAAATTTTACCGATTGTTTTAGGGTTTTCCTTCGGAGGGCTCTTTATAGGCGGAGGGGCGGCGTCAGGGAGCTGCCAGGGCCACCTCACCCCTAGGGGGCGCGTCCAGGGGTGGCCCACACCACCCTATAGTGTGGCTGCCCTCTGGCCCCCCTCCGGCTCTCGTTCGGTCTTCGTCCTTCGTCCGGGAAAAATAGGAGGTTCTGCTTTTGTTTCGTCCGATTCCGAGAATATTTCCTGTGTAGCTTTTCTGAAACACAAAAACTGCAAAAAACAGGGAACTGGCACTGTGGCATCTTTTCAATAGGTTAGTTCCGGAAATCGCATAAAAACGCCACGAAGTGTAACGAAACACAAGGCAAATGGTGTAAAAACAAGCATGGAGCATCAAAAATTATAGATATGTTTGAGACGTATCAAGCATCCCCAAGCTTAACTCCTGCTCGTCCTCGAGTAGGTAAGTGATAACAAAATAATAATTTTTGAGGTGACATGCACCATCACAATCTTGATCATCTATGTAAAGCATTGAGTGCTGAGATCAAAGAACTTAAAACATGGTCATGAAAGACATAATCTCAATAGAAGAAACTTGGCAACCATGTTATAACATGAAAAAGAACACAAATGAAAGATCATGAAAAAATGAAACAATGAAAGTCACGTGTGTGTTTCAACCATATGGAAAACGTAGCAAATGGTTTTCAGCTTGTCCTTCATGGAATAGCAAAACATAAATGCATAGGACACCTTCAAGTTTAAGAGGGCAACTAGATACAAATAATTTAAGAACAAGTGAAACCAAAATAATGAATCAATCAATGATAACTTTGGGACAATGCACATTAAACTCAGAATGGAAACTATGCTCTCTTAGACGGTGCATAAAGGTAGAAGGTGAAGACTCAACATAAAAGTAAAAGAAAGGCCCTTCGCAGAGGGAAGCAGTGATTGTAAGTTTTATAAACCTTCAAAAATTATGGTACTTACTAGCTTTGAGCTCTCATTGCCCCCATCATAGGCATCTTGAATGGTTAAAGTAAATGCAAGAACATTTACGAAGCATATGCTTGACAAATCATAAGTTGAAAACCTCGTGTCCCGTAAAGTACGAATACCCAAACCTCATGCTACTCGACTTAGGGTCCCAAGCAAGCTCTTGTCATTGTAAGTATATGTGTATCATCGAGAACCACCAACGGGGTACCTCCGTGCCCGATAACATGGAACAAGCCCACATCAAAATGACAGGACAAACAGACAATAAACACCTCGGCATCTCTTTTATTTACCATTGGTATAGCTTTTTATTTTGAGATGCATTGTCGAATGTCCACTATAGGCATACTGTAAATTTCCACCATGAATTATGCATGGCTTAGATTAGCGGCCCAGGCGTTTCTCTAACACATATAAAAACTCTATGATCTCGCAAGGTTCCCAACTTTTTTCACATCGCGAGTATCCATAAACAAAAGATCACGATATCAACTCAAATAAGAAGTGCAATGTTGAAAGCTTACCCCATGATGGCATGGTTTGACTAATTTCCAACTTACAACTTGCAAGCATAACGTCAACATAAAAGAACCACAATGTCAAAATTTTAAAGCGAGAAAAGTAAAGTATGCCATCAGGTTCGTGAGAGCTTTACTGGCCAATTTTCGCATAACACTGATAAGAGTTTAATTCGAAGGATAGATAAAAGCAAGTCAAATGTACTTTGGAATAGCAAATTGCTAATAGGTATGTATGGTCGACACATTGGCATAACTTGGTTTTTGGGAGTTGGATGCACGAGTAGAGCTCATACTCAGTACAAAATGAGGGCTAGCAAAAGACTGGGAGCGACCAACTAAGAGAGTAATAACGGCCATAATCATGCAGAGCGACAAAACATCATTAAAAGAAGCATAAAATGGCATCAAAAGTCAAAAACCAAATGATCATAGAGGCTTATGGCAACTTTGTAAGAGTCAAACATGTTGTAAGCATGCGCCAAGTCAACCCAAATAAAGCATCAAGGAGAAAACCAAATAAATGCTTCCATATAATAAAAACAACACATAATTTTTTCAAAGGCTCATTAAGCAATCTTAGTCATTTGAGACAAGTCATGCTACAGCAAAAATCACTAAGCATACTATCAAAATGACATCAAGCAAGGCATGCAAAAGTCTAAGCCGCAGTCTAAACAAGCTCCTTTTTGTACCATTTTTTTGCATGAAACTTTTTCTCTTTTCCAACAGAAACTTTTTCTCTTTTCCAACACCATTCAAACCTTTTTGAGGAAACTCTTTTGATGAATACCAACATGGACCAGTGGTAAAAATACACCTTGATGCAAAGATATAACAAGATCTGAACAAAAATCAAGGCAAAAAACAAAAGCTAAACGCAGTAGCAGAAAAAGAGAACACTCGTTGAACGATAAGAGTGAAAACTAGAGTGTTCTTAGCAATGAAAAATGGAGTAAGTCTCTCACCAAAACAAACATGAGGCGTGATATGTCTCCAATGTATCTATAATTTTTGATGCTCCATGCTTGTTTTTACACCATTTGCCTACTGTTTTGTTACACTTCGTGGCACTTTTATGCATTTTCCGGAACTAACCTATTAACAAGTCGCCACAGTGCCAGTTCCCTGTTTTCTGCTGTTTTTGTGTTTCAGAAGTGATACACAGGAAATATTCTCGGAATTGGACGAAACAAGTTCCTGAAGTCTTATTTTGTCCGGGAGCTTCCAGTTATCCGAAGAGAAGAAGGAGAGGGGCCACAGGCCGCCCTCACGCAGGGCTGGCGTGGCCCAGCCCCTGGCCATGCCGCCCTAGCGTGAGGAGGCCTGGGGCCACCTCTGACATCGCCCCTTCGCCTATAAAGACCCCCCGACAGGAAAAACCTAAGTACCCGATCACTTTTCCAGAACACATCGCGATCCGCCGCCGCCATCGACCCAAAGATCGGGAGGGTCCAGAAGCTCTTCCCGGCACCCTGCCGGAGAGGGGAATAGCCACCGGAGGTCTTCTTCATCGCCATGCTTGCCTCCGGAGCGATGAGTGAGTAGTCTACCTTGGACTATGGGTCCATAGCAGTAGCTAGATGGTTGTCTTCTCCACCACGTGCTTCATGTTTAGATCTCATGAGCTGCCCTACATGATTGAGATCGCCGTTATGTAATTCTACATGTTTGGTTTGTTGGGATCCGATGAATATTGGTGTTATGATTGAGTTGCTGTACTGAATATTATCTTTTGTTATCTCTATGTTGTTTATGATCTTGCATGCTCTCCGTTGTTAGTAGCTATCTTGGTCGAGTAGTTGCTAGTGACTCCAAGAGGGGGTATTTATGCTCGATAGTGGGTTCATGCCTCTATTTAACCTGGGGGAGTGAAAGAAACCTCTAAGGTTGTAGATGTGCTATTGCTACTAGGGAGAAAACAACATTCATATGCTAAAGGGCATATGCTTTGTTTACATTACACACTTTGCTTAATGCAATTATCTGTTGTTCGCAACTTAATACTTGTGGAGTTCTCGGATTGATTCGCCACAAGTGGATTATTAGTCATAGATGCAGTTGGATGGCGATCTATGTATTTTGTTGTAATGCCCAGAGTAAATCTCATAGTGATCTTCTTGACATATCACGTTTATCTTTATTCTATCAATTGCCCAACTGTAATTTGTTTACCCAGCATGTGTTATTTATCTTATGGAGAGACACCACTAGTGAACTGTGGACCCCGGTCCTATTTCCATCATATTGCTATCACCTATTTACTTTACTCGCACTATTTACTTTACTCGCATACTTCTACTGTTTTCCACTCGATACGCTCATAACCTTTGTTTCAAGCAAACCGGTGAGATTGACAACCTCATCGCAAGTTGGGAACAAAGTACTTGGTTGTGTTGTGTGCAGGTTCCACGTTGCTACTGATCGAAGACGAGTCAACAAGTATTGTTAAATGGCGCCCTTGTTGGAGTGTTACTAAGTCAGTCTGCATCACCTTCAGTCGTTATTGTCCCTTCTCTCCAAGAACGATAAAACCTTGGTTTCTTAACTGAGGGAAAACTAGCTGCTATACTCATCACACCTTCCTCTTGGGGTTCCCAACGGGCTGGTTGTTCGCCACGCACAAGGACCATCAACTGCATATTCCACGTCAACTTGGCATTAGCAGCCTCTTTTCTGGCGCCGTTGCCGGGGAGATTGGAAAACTTCTGAGAGGGGAGTTTTCGCACACACATCCTTTACTTTGTTATTGTTTTGCTTTACTTTATTTATTTTACCTGCATCGTTTTATATCAAAAACCCAAAAAAATTAGAATCCTTGGTAGTTGTTTTTACTTGTTTACTTTCGTTTTGCTGAAATGGCCAATCCTGAAAACACCAAGTTGTGTGACTTTACTAGCACGAACAATAGTGATTTTATCTGCACTCCTATTGCACCACCTGCTCCTGCTGCAAACTTTTATGAGATTAAGCCTGCTTTGTTGAACCTTGTTATGAAAGAGCAATTCTCTGGTGCTAGTACTGAAGATGCTGCAGCTCATCTCAACAATTTTGTTGAGCAATGTGAGATGCATAAATATAAGGATGTAGAAAGTGATATTATTAAGCTCAAGTTGTTTCCTTTTTCTTTGAGAGGAAAAGCTAAAGATTGGTTGCTGTCTTTGACTAAGAATAGTATTGATTCATGGGCTAAGTGCAAGGATGCTTTTATTGGTAGATACTATCCTCCTGCTAAGATTATATCTCTGTGTAGCAATATTATGAAATTTACTCAGTTTGATAATGAACATGTTGCTCAAGCTTGGGAAAGAATGAAATCTATGATAAAGAATTGCCCCACTCATGGACTGACTACTTGGATGATTGTCCAAACTTTTGATGCAGGACTGAATTTTTCTTCGAGGAACCTATTGGATTCAGCTGCTGGAGGCACTTTTATGTCCCTTACCTTGGGAACCGCAACAAAGCTACTCGACAACATGATGGTAAATTATTTTGAATGGTACACCGAGAGAGCTCCACAAGGTAAGAAGGTAAATTCTGTTGAGGAAACCTCTTCCTTGAATGATAAGATTGATACCATTATGGCTATGCTTGCTAATGATAGGACTCATGTTGATGCTAATAATGTTCCTTTAGCCTCTCTAGTTGCTCAAGAAGAGCATGTTGATGTGAATTTCATTAGAAATAATAATTTTAACAACAATGCTTATAGGAACAATTTTGCTAGTAACAATTATAGGCCATATCCTTCTACCAATGGTAATGGTTATGGTAACTCTTATGGTAATTCCTACAACAACACTAGGGCCGCGCCCTCCGAGCTTGAGGTAATGCTCAAGGACTTCATCGGTAAGCAAACTGCTTTTAACAAGTCTGTTGAGGAAAAGTTAGGCAAAATTGATATTCTTGCTTCTAAAGTTGATAGCCTTGCTCATGATGTTGAAATTCTGAAATTAAAAGTGTTGCCTAATGATGTGAAAGAGAACAATGTTTTTGCTACTGCTAACGCTATTCAAATTGGAATTGATGAAAATATTAGATTGTTAGCGGAATTGCATGCCAGGTGGGAAAGAGAAGATGAGATGGCTAGAGAGATGAAGGTATGTACCATTACTACCTGTAATGATGTTGCTCCTAATGCTAGCAATCCTCTTACTTTAATTGGGGTAGAGAAAACTCCCACTCCTTGTGTTAAAAAGCCTAAAACTGCCAAAACTTTTTCTCAAAAGAGTGCTGAAATTTTTTGGAGTGTGGGAGATGATGGCTCTATTTCTTTTAATGATTTTGATGTTGATGGCTGCAATATATCTGAAGTTATTTTGTTCTTGCAAAAGCTTGCTTTGACTCCCAATGCTAGTTCTTTAAATGTTGCTTTTACTAAGCATATTACCAATGCTCTCATAAAAATTAGGGACAAAAAGTTGAAGCAAAAAGCCTCTGTTCCCAAGAAGTTAGAAGATGGTTGGGAACCCATCATTGATATGCATGTTAATGGTTTTGATTGCCATGCTTTATGTGATCTAGGTGCTAGTATTTCTATCATGCCTAGAAAGATTTATGACATGCTTGATTTACCACCGCTTGAAAAATGTTATTTTGATGTTCCTATTGCTGATGTTGCTAAGAAGAAACCTTTGGGAAGGATTAATGATGTTCTTATTGTGGTTAACAATAACCTTGTTCCCGTTGATTTTCTTGTTATGGACGTTGAATGCCATGCTTCATGTCCTATTATTTTGGGAAGACCTTTTCTTTGAACTATAGGTGCCATCATTGATATAAGAGAAGGCACTATCAAATATCAATTCCCACTCAAGAAAGGTATGGAACACTTCCCTAGGAAAAGGAAGAAATTAATTTTTGACTCTATTCTTAGAGCAAATTATGAGCTTGATGCTTCATCACTTGATATTACTTGATTCGCAATTTTCTGCGCCTAGCTCAAAGACGTTAAAGAAAAGCACTCTTGGGAGATAACCCAATGTTTTACTTTCAGTTCTTTTTATTTTATTTGAGTCTTGGAAGTCATTACTACTGTAATGACCGCTCCTTATCTTGTTTATTTTGTTTTTGTGCCAAGAGAAGCCTCTAATTCGAGTGAGGTAAAGATTTGGGGATGTTGCTGTCCTGAAACTGTTTTCGGTGCTGCACCGTAAAAATTCGTATAAATTCTCTGTATATATTTTGGACCTGCGATTCCTTGTGCATATGCCCCAGGTTATATCCAAACTTTCATTACTTGAACACTTTTTGATTTGAGCAACATAAAACCCCTCAAAAATTCGTCCTTTATCAGCTGCTCTGTTCTGACAGATTTCTGCCAATATTTGTGTTTGCCGCTTTATCGCTTTCTTTTGAGTTCTTTTGATCATGGAACTTTTTGGGAAGTTGATACAGTAGTATTTGCTATATATGTGGTGGTTTTGAGTTGAAACCTGAAGCAAAAAGAGGGTGATTATATGTTATACTACACTAATGTTGCTAATAGATTTGTGTTTAGTTTTGTATGAAGGAAGTTTTCAAGTGTAGGGATTGGAGAATGATGAGATGAGTTGAAGAATGGACAAAGGCTCAATCTTGGGGATGCCCATGCATCACCCCAAGAAATATCCAAGAAGTACAAGCGTCAAAGCTTGGGGATGCCCCCGAGGCACCCCTTCTTCATCGGCAAAAATCAGGTCACCTTTCAAAACACTATATTTTTATTGCTTCATGCACTATGTGTTTTTCTTGGAGCGTCAGTTGTTTTAGTTTTCTTAGTTAGTTTAGTTTTGTTTGCTGCAATAAACGGTTGGACCGCAACAAATTTCCTTTGGAGGAGATGTACTCGTTTTCATTTGCCAAGAACACTCCGTTTTCATTCTTACAATTTCACCGAGTGTTCTCCTTTTTCCGCTACTACTTTTGGTTTTCATTTTCGCCTTGATTTGCGTTCAGACCTTGTCATATCTTTTCATCAAGGTGTATTTTTGCCTCTGATCTTTATTGGTTTTCATCAAAAGAGGTGTCTTTAAAAAATTTCAAATGGTGTTGGAAAAGAGAAAAAGTTTTGTGCAAAAAAGTGGTACAAGAAGGAGCTTGTGTAGACTGCGGCTTGGGCTTTTTCATGTCATGCTTGATGTCTTTTTCATAGTATGCTTAGTGGTTTTGCTGTAGCATGACTTGTCTCAAATAACTGAGATTGCTTAATGAGACTTTGAAAAAAATCATGCGTTGTTTTTATTGTATGGAAGCATTATTTTGGTTTTCTCCTTGATGCTTTATTTGGGTTGACTTGGCGCATGCTCACACATGTTAGACTCTTACAAAGTCGCCAATAGCCTCTATGATCATTTAGTTTTTGACTTTTGATGCCATCTTATGCTTCTTTTAATGTCGCTTTGTCGCTTTGCATGATTATGGCCATTATTGCTCTCTTAGTTGGTCGCTCCCAGTCTTTTGCTAGCCCTCGCCTTGTACTGAGTATGAGCTCTACTCGTGCATCCAACTCCTAAAAGCCAAAGTTTTCCAAAGTGTCCACCATACATACCTACTAGCAATTTGCTATTCCAAGTAAATTTGACTTGCTTTTATTTTCTCTTCAATTAAACTCTTACCTGTGTTATGCGAAAATTGGTCAGTAAAGCTCTCACGAACCGGAAGGCACACTTTACTTTTTCCTGTTCTTAAAAATTTGACATTGTGGTCTCTTATGTTGAGTTGTTATGCTTGCAAGTTGTAAGTTGGAGACTAGCCCAGCCATGCAGTCATGGGCAAGCTTTCAACATTGCACTTCTTATTTGAGTTGATATCGTGATCTTTTGTTTATGGATACCCGCGGTGTGAAATGAATTGGGAATCTTGTGGGGATCATGGAGTTTGTATATGTGTTAGGGAAACTCCGGGCCGCTAATCTAAGCCATGCATAATTCATGGTGGAAATTTGCAGCATACCCATGGTGAACATTCGACGACGCATCTCACAATAAAAAGCTAAACAAATGGCAAATAAAAGAGATTTCGAGGTGTTCATTGTCTGCTTGTCCTGTCATTTTGATGTGGGCTTGTTCCATGTCATCGGGCACGGAGGTACCCCATTGGCGGTTCTCAATGATATGCATATATTTACAATGACAAGAGCCTTGCTTGGGACTCTAAGTAAAGTAGCATGAGCTTTGGGTACTCGTATTCATGGGACATGAGGTTTTCAACTTATGATTTGTCAAGCATATGCATCATAATTGTTCTCGCATTAACTTTAACCATTCAAGATGCTTATGATGGGGGCAATGAGAGATCAAAGCCGGTAAGTACCATGATTTTTGAAGGTTATAAAACTTGCAATCACTGCTTCCCTCTACGAAGGGCCTTTCTTTTACTCTTATGTTGAGTCACCACCTTCTTTCTTTATGCACCATTAAGAGAGCATAGTTGTCATTCTTAGTATAATATGCATTGTCCCAAAGTTCATTGATTGATTCATATTGTTGGTTTCACTTGTTCTCAAATTATTTGTATCTAGTCGCCCTCTTAAACTTGAAGGTGTCCTATGCATTTATGTTTTGCTCTCTTTGAAGGACAAGCTGAAAACCTCTGACATCGCCCCTTTGCTTATAAAGACCCCCCGACGGGAAAAACCTAAGTACCCGATCACTTTTCCAGAACACATCGCGATCCGCCGCCGCCGTCGACCCGAAGATCGGGAGGGTCCAGAAGCTCTTCCCGGCACCCTGCCGGAGAGGGAAATCGCCACCGGAGGTCTTCTTCATCGCCATGCTTGCCTCCAGAGCGATGAGTGAGTAGTCTACCTTGGACTATGGGTCCATAGCAGTAGCTAGATGGTTGTCTTCTCCACCATGTGCTTCATGTTTAAATCTCATGAGCTGCCCTACATGATTGAGATCACCGTTATGTAATTCTACATGTTTGGTTTGTTGGGATCCGATGAATATTGGTGTTATGATTGATTTGCTGTACTGAATATTATCTTTTGTTATCTCTATGTTGTTTATGATCTTGCATGCTCTCCGTTGTTAGTAGCTATCTTAGACGAGTAGTTGCTAGTGACTCCAAGAGGGGGTATTTATGCTCGATAGTGGGTTCATGCCTCTATTTAACCTGGGGGAGTGACAGAAACCTCTAAGGTTGTAGATGTGCTGTTGCTACTAGGGAGAAAACAACATTCATATGCTCAAGGGCATATGCTTTGTTTACATTACACACTTTGCTTAATGCAATTATCTGTTGTTCGCAACTTAATACTTGTGGAGTTCTCGGATTGATTCGCCACAAGTGGATTATTAGTCATAGATGCAGTTGGATGGCGGTCTATGTATTTTGTTGTAATGCCCAGAGTAAATCTCATAGTGATCTTCTTGACATATCATGTTTATCTTTATTCTACCAATTGCCCAACTGTAATTTGTTTACCCAGCATGTGTTATTTATCTTATGGAGAGACACCACTAGTGAACTGTGGACCCCGGTCCTATTTCCATCATATTGCTATCACCTGTTTACTTTACTCGCACTGTTTACTTTACTCGCATACTTCTACTGTTTTCCACTCGATACGCTCATAACCTTTGTTTCAAGCAAACCGGTGAGATTGACAACCTCATCGCAAGTTGGGAACAAAGTACTTGGTTGTGTTGTGTGCAGGTTCCGCGTTGCTACTGATCGAAGACGAGTCAACAAGTATCGTTAAACGGCGCCCTTGTTGGAGTGTTACTAAGTCAGTCTGCATCACCTTCAGTCGTTATTGTCCCTTCTCTCCAAGAACGACAAAACCTTGGTTTCTTAACTGAGGGAAAACTAGCAGCTATACTCATCACACCTTCCTCTTGGGGTTCCCAACGGGCTGGTTGTTCGCCACGCACAAGGACCATCAACTGCATATTCCACGTCAACTTGGCGTTAGCAATGCGATCCAACCATTTATTGCAGCAAGCAAAGCAAAAGAAAACTAAAAGCAAAAGTAAAGATGCTCCAAGAAAAACGTATAGTGCATGAAGTAATAAAAATATAGTGTTTTGAAAGGTGACCTGATTTTTGCCGATGAAGAAGGGGTGCCCCGGGGGCATTCCCAAGCTTTGACGCTTGTAACTCTTGGATATTTCTTGGGGGAGTGGGCATCCCCAAGCTTGAGCTTTTGTCCATTCTTCATCTCATCTCATCATTGTCCAATCCCTACACTTGAAAACTTCCTTCATACAAAACTTCACACAATTATATTAGCAACGTTAGCATAAGCATGATAGTAAATCAACACTTTTGGTTCAGGTTTCAACTCAAGACCACCACATATTAAAGCATCTACTACTGTAGCAACTTCCCCAAAAAGTTCCATGATCAAAAGAACTCAAAAAGAAAGCGATCGAGAGGCAAACACAAATAGTGGCAGAAATCTGTTAAAACAGAACAGCTGACAAAGGTTGATTTTTTCGAGGGTTTTCTGTTGCTCAAATAAAAAAGTGTAAAACTAATGAAAGATTGTAAATAACCTGGGGCATATGCCTAAGAAATTGCATGTCAAAAAGATATATTGAGAATTTTCACAATTTTTTACGGTGCAGCACCGAAATCTGTTTCAGGACAGCAACATCCCCAAATCTTACCTCACTCAAATTAGAGGTTTCTCTTGGTACAACAACGAAATAAAAATGATAAGGAGAGGTTATTACAGTAGTAATAACTTTCAAGACTCAAATAAAAGAAAAAGAACTGAAAGTAAAACAATGGGTTATCTCCCAAGAGTGCTCACATAGGCGCCCAAAAAGAACTTAAGGCAAAGCTGCCATAAAGGAACTTGAAGCAAGAGAGAGCATTAAAAAGCAAATATAAAACACATTTAAATCTAAACCACTTCCTATGCATAGGAATCTTGTAAGAAAATAAATCAACGAGGCACATAGTAGCAAACATGGATAGATAAAACAAGTGCCACTTCAAGATTTGCAACATAAAGAGGGGAAACTTAATATTGTTGAGATCCATCAAACCATGTTTCCCTCTCTCATAATAACTTTTAGTAGCATCATGAATAGAATTAACAATATAACTATCACATAAAGCATCCCTATCATGAGCCACATGCATAAAAGAATTAATACTCCCCACATGAACAATCGTAGTAGGAGCAGATTCACCAAAATAATTATTATCATCACCATAATCATCAAAAATAGGAGGCATATTGTAATCATACCTTATTTCCTCCTCAATAGTAGGTGAACTGAAAATATTATACTTATCATCGTAACCATCATAAACTAAAGGTTTAGTATCATCATAAGCTATAGAATAGCTATCTTGCAAAGCATATTCATCAAACATATCATCATAGGAAGGAACATGGATAGTACTAATGGTGCAACAATTATTAACCTCATAATTTTTAGAATTGGTACCAAAAAGATTTTCAATATCAAAAGTAGAGTGCTTTTCCTAATCATGATCACTAACATAGGTAACAGGCATAAGAACATCATCAAGATCAGAATTATCATAATCTATAACAGGAGCAACATGCTTAGGGGAAGATACCGTTTCCTCTCTCCTTTTACTCCTCCTCTTCTTCTTCTTACTCTTCTTACTCTCTCCTTTAGGAGGGAGAGACTTGAAAGGCATCTTCTCCACATAATCTTGTTTGCTGACAGAAACAACAGAAGAAACCTTGGAGGATTCCTCCATTTTGTTAATAAGATAGAAACAAAAATCATCCCTGTCAAATTTGGGTAAAGCATCCTCTTTTATAACATTTTGTATGTAAGTATTTGTGAAGCAATCCTTAACACAATAGAGATGACAACCACGAAGAATGCTATTAATATCAAGAGCACTCATATCTACCAAAGAACTCTTTCTAGATATCTCTTCACACCCCAAAAATAAAGTAAACTCATCATGCTGATTGAGAGTGATCTTGTCATCACAATACAAACTTGCGGTACTCATAGGATTAGAAGGGTCATTATTAGGACCTGAGCATTGAAAATTAAAATGACCCTTTTCATGGCAAAGCTCACAAAGAAAAGGATAAAGCTCACAAACCTTTTCACCAAGCTCATCTAGAGCCTTGTGCCACATTCGGGTTTCTTCATTCCTATGGTGGATACAATAATCTTCTTTGTTGTGACTCTGTTCACAAGGTCTAAGTACTCCACAAAAATTAACATGCTTATAAGAAGTAGTACTTTCAGAAATTTGAGCATGTTTATTGCAGTCATCAATAACAATATCACTTTATATGCAAGTGTCTTTAAAAGGTTCATGATACACATCCCCATTTCCTTTAGGAACATTAATATGGGAAGCAAAGGCTCTAAAACAATCAACCATAATTTGAGGATCAAGCCCATATTTAGCACTAAGCTCTTGAAAATTAGCAGTTTCAGCGAAAGACTTAATGCAATCATACTCGTAATTTATACCTGATCCTTTACCTTTGTTGCTATCCCAATCTTTGATATTGCTTTGAATTGTTTCAAGTAGATCCCACTTTGTGTCAACCTCCTTGCGTGTGAAAGACCCATCAAAATATGCATCTAGATAGTCCTTGTAATATCCTGAAAGCCTTGCATAAAAATTATTAATAACAATATTACGGGGAAGATCATAAATAGGACATTTGAGCATTAGTGACTTCAATCTTCCCCATGCTTGGGCAATGCTTTCTCCCTCATATGGATGAAAATTATAAATATAATTCCTATCTTTATAAACCTCACTAGAAGGATAGAATTTAGAATAAAAGAGAGGTACAATTTCCTCCCAATCAATAGGTCGGCCATCCTTCAGTGTTTTATACCATTCCGCACCTCTGCCCTTCAGTGATAAAGAAAATAGCTTCCTCTTAACTTGGTTCATTGAAATACCTGCACACTTGAACAACTCGCATAATTCATGTATAAAGAGCAAATGATCACCAGGATGGACAGTTTCATCTCCTAAATAGCAGTTATTTATAGCACGTTCAAAAATTTTCATAGGTATTTTAAAAGGATGAGGAGCAAAAGCATCATAAGAATTATCACATATGGGAGATAAAATATCATCAGAGCAAATTTTCTCCACTAAAGCTAGGGAACTAAAAATAACATGCTTAACAAAACCAGCTTCCCCAAGCTTAGACTTTTCTATAGCATTAGCAATAATGGTGTTCAAAGCATTCACTAACAACACTATTAGCATGCAAATTAAGCTCCAAAGGTTTTTCAATTTTCTCTTCAAGCACCCCATATCCTAACGGAAAGGACACAAATGTTGCCTAGAGGGGAGGTGAATAGGCAATATCAAGTTTTATGAATGGCTTGAACAAAAGCGGAATTAAACTAGCATTTATTTTGTCAAGCACACAGAACCTAAATAAACTAGGCTCACCTATGTGCACCAACAACTTATGCTAAGCAATACAAGTAACAAGGTGCTAGCAAGATATATGACTTCAAGCATGAAGGCTATCACAATGTAAAGTGCATAAGTAAAGAGCTCGTGTATAGAAATAATCAAGGCACACGGAGACGATGATGTATTCCCGAGTTCCTCCCTTGAAAGGGAGTACGTCTCGTTGGAGGGGTGTGGTATCGCCACAAAGGCCTAACCAACACCATAAAGGCCTCATCCTATTCTCTAGTGTGAGCTTGCGCCACAAAGGCCTAGCTCACTCTTCCACTAAGGGGTTCCTCAAGGCGAAACCGGGCCTTTACACAAATCTTGGGGCACACATCCACAACTTAATTGGAGGCTCCCAAGGATAGCCACCAAGGCACCACAAAGCCACAAAGCCATCTAGGGTTCCAAGAACCCAAGAGTAATAAGCTCACAAACTTTCACTTACTCGAATCTCCGGGGAGAACTCAAACCGAAGCAACCTATGCAATGGCAAGAACACACAAAGTGCTCAAATCCTTCCCACTCAAATCCTACCAAAGCAACTAATGCTATGGAGAAATATGAGAGGAAGAACAAAGGAAATCCACAAAGAACTCCAAGATCTAGATCCAATGGGTTCCCCTCACAAATAGGAGAAAGTGATTGGTGGAAATATAGATCTAGATCTCCTCTCTCTTTTCCCTCAAAAATATGCAAGAATCATGGGAGGAATGGAAGAGGAAGGGCAAGCTATTCAAGGTCAACAATGGAGGAGAGAGAGAAGACCAAAACGTGCTCAGCCCAAGGAGGAAGAAGGGGTATTTATACCCCCTTCCAAAAATGACCGTTGCAGGATTTTAGGCCGGATTATCCGGCCTTGGGACAAAATATCTGCCAAAATATCCGCCCCCATGAATAATCCGGCCCTGGACGAAATATCCGCCCCAAATATCCACCCCTCCATCTGATTGATGCCGAGCTGAGTCCTTAGCCTTTTTCGTCGAATTCCAACGGGGCGGATTATCCGGCCCTGGATGAAATATCTGGCCAAATAATTCGGCCCCCTATCTGGGTGACGCCGAGCTAAGTCCTTAGCCGTTTTCATCGAATTCCTGAGGGAGGCAGATTATCTGGCACATGATGAAATATCCGGCCAAATAATCCGGCCCCCTATCTGGGTGACGCCGAGCTAAGTCCTTAGCAGAAATTCGAGCTTGAAGAAATTGCAATACGAAAATGGTGATAACTTTTTCATCCGGACTCCATTTTCGATGATCTTGGGCTCATTGGAATCACCCCAATGAGCTCTACAACTTTATCCATAGAAACATTATAGTCCAACCAAGGAGGATAAACCAAATGGTGAAAGGTTTGACCTTTCTTCGAAGGCAAACCGGTAAAACCTCCAAATATCAAAAACGCAATAAGAGTTTCATGCGAAATCAGTTTTTGATGAGCTAGAGCTTGTCATGGAAATAACCACAAGCTCTAGAACCTCACATGGATAAAACCCAAATAAGACCAAGAAAGATGATGCCAAGTATGCAAAGGTTTGAGCTCTCTCCGAACGATATAATAAAGTTACTCACTCGAGAGCCCCTCTTGATAGTATGGCTACCGATCCTATAACCCGGTCTCACAACTAACACCATGAGACCGGTAAGAAAGAAACCCTAACACTATCATACCTTTGCCTTGAGTATTCCACTTGAGGTGGAAAATGACGATCTTGATCTTCTCAAGTTGGACCACCTCTCTTGATTGAGCTTTCCTGGTGAAGTCTTGCGGATTGCTCCCCCATACTCCACTATGGAAGAGACTCTCTTTAAGCATATCTTCACATATCCATGATCACAATATAGATGGGAAGCTTCAAGCATATGTTCTCTTCTAGTTGCTCATCTTGAACTTGCGCTTTGACTTGATCAATCCTTGAGCCAATTCTTCTTATAACCTTGAATCCAACAAATGGTTCAAGCATTGTCTATGGACAAGTCCTACACATATAACTCAATGCAACCATTAGTCCATAGGGATTGCCATTAATTACCAAAACCACACCTGGGGATCGATATGATCTTTCAATCTCCCCCATTTTGGTAATTGATGACAATCTCTTTGAGAGGGTTTATATAATGAATTTAAAGAACCAAAATGGTGGTACTAACATCAAATACTACAAAAGTATGTGATGTTAGTAAAACCACCATATATAGAGCAAACTCCCCCACAATCTATGCACGTGTGAATGATCTTGATTTCATTGCATATATTGCCAACCAAGGTTGTTGGTGGAGTTTCCACTATATACTCAACCATGCAAAGCATGCAAGGCAAATGCTTAAGAACAAACCAAAGCATAAAAGCCAATTCCCTTTAAACCCTTGAAACTTCTCCTCCATTGGCATCCATTGCCAAAATGGGCAAAAAACTTAGAAGGCCAATATAGTGTGAGTTCCTCCAAAACGGTGTTCATATCCAAAATAAATAAGTGAATACACATGCACATATACAAAGGCAAATATATGAAGGAAACCAAACTATATTGAGGATCAAAGATTGCAAAAAAAATAAGATAACACGATGGATAAACTTCAACAAATGAAGGGAGCAGTCAAACAATCCAAAGAACAAATTGAATAAAGATATTATGATAAGATCGAAAAGGTGCTCTAAATAATATGAGGAAGCTCCCCAAGGTGTGTGCACAAAATATTCTATTTGAGTTGAAGTATAAGGTGCACAAACATTGAATCATCACTCCCTCAATATTATTCAAAACAAAATGATATCAAGTGAAATTAAATACTATGCTAACCACAAAATGGTGCTTTAAATGAAATGAGGAAGCTCCCCAAGGTACGTGCAAAAATTGGAATATTTGTATTTGAATACAATTTGCACAACATGGAATCCTCACTCCCTCAATAACATTTAAAACGCAACCATTTGCAAGAGATCATAGAGAAGAAATTAAGCTTAACACTTGCATCAAACAAATGGTTGAGCAACAAGCAAGGGACGATATATTAAAAGGCTCAACCAAAGGAATTTGTGATAGGAATGACAAAGAATATTATAAGACTAACACAAGGATAAGCATAGAGCATCCACATAGTCCTCAATGAATGATATTGCTTAGCATTCCATCCCAACACATAAGGTTCAAATAAGATATCAAATAATGAGATATCATCTCTCATGTGTATAAGGTTCTAAGTAGACAATATCACAAATATAATTATCACAAAGAAACATGTACACACAAAATAGATACTAAGAATAGAACATGATATCCAAAATGAAGTCATGCAATATACCAATGAGATTTTTTGCTTTTAAAGCATGGCCAAAGGCTCAATTTATCTTATTGTATATTGATGAACTTCAACCACCAACATGTCAAAGACATCGCAAATATCAACAAGGGAAAGAAGATAGTTGTGATGCTTTGATAAAAACAACAAGTATCAAAATGAAGGATACCAATTGGAAGAAATAAATTTGCAATTTCATCAATATTACACATGTGAGCTTATTGAGGAATTGATACGCAAAAAGATTGCTAAGTTGACATACATGGGATAGGAGAATCATGAGCATGATTTTTATATGTTCCCAATAATATGTCCTCATCTCAACTTGCCCACATTTGCAATAAAGAGGTTTCATTAAAATCCTTGCGGGAACCACATGATTTTCAAATAAAGATATACATGCCAAGAAACAACCTACACAAGGTTGGACGCTAGGAAAATATGCATAAAAAGATACTTGTTACCAAGATATTAAAGGTAGGATGTAGTAGATAGGAGTTCTTCAATAATCCTAGCTTGCCTCAAATTATCATTTAGTCACCACTTCATCCTTATTATTGAGACAAGCACCAATATATCTCCATGTACCTAAAACAAAGTTCAAGTACAAGATGGTCCCCAAACTCATTGGGTCCAAAGTAGTTAGAAACTACAACATATAGGACAAACTCCACATAAATATGTGCATATATATATGAAATTGAATTTCATGCACATCTTAGCCGATTTAGGATTTGATGGAGCTTCTCCTATATATTTGATCAAAGAAAGCAAAGCATGCCATAAAGTATATATTTAGTAAATATGCATGCACATAACTTTCAAGAGCCAAAGGAGATACAATTTGGACAAAACATCAAGAAGGACAAGCGAGCCCACAAAATTGTGAAGCGACAAAAGGTTGTCCAAATTATATCAAAGAATCAAATCAACACAGGATTGACTCCAAAGTTCAACTAGTGAACCAAGCAAAATCCAATGAGCATAAAGCATAACTAAAACACACATGCTCAAAGACATACCTCATTTTAAGAGTAAGAAATAAATAATAAGGAATGAGATCACCAACTCCCAAAGAGAGCAAGGTTCAAACAAACAAACCAAACTCTCCACACTTTTTATGATGGCACACTAAGTACCAAAAAAGAAAAGATTTGTCTTCCAACAAAAACCAATACCAATTGAAATAAGCACAAAGAGTGTGTTATAACAAATATAGGAGAGCTCCCCCAAGATTAGTGCATTATTTATGATTTTGCATTTGAATACAAAATGCACACAAGTGGGATCATCACATCTACCTACATAGAAATAACACAAAAACAAGTTCAACAAAATCAAATGGAATAACAAAAGTCACGAAAGACAATGGGAGCTAAAACAAATACATTTTTGGCTAGAGATAAGGCAATTAAAAGCAGTAGCCAATGTAAAGATGATCAATATATATGTGCCACATGATAGAGTACCAATTGTCCAAGAACAAGAGCTATTTGGATTTATTTCCCGGTGGTAGTTTACATATAAATCCAAGATCATCTTCACAACAAAGAAGCATACGGAGAAGGATAAGAATTAATCACCATGCTAAAGAAGATATTCTTGATAGACTCAAATAGTTAAACAATCACGCAAAGCAATGATTAAGATAACTTAAAGCAAATGGTTTTCCATCTTTGATGTAGCATTCCACATTTTAGGAAAACCCTATCAAGAAAGTATCTCACAAACAAGATCCAAAACAAGAGCAATAAAACAATTTGGAAAATTGGAACTTGTTTGAGAAAACATGCCACATTGACGCAAGATAATTTATAATATCAACACAATGTGACAAAACCTCAAATATACACATTATATTAGTTTGTAGTATGCACAAAGCATATTACTCCCCCATAATATGATAAAACATTTATTTTCATAAGAGGCAAATAAAATCCAACAAGATGATTAATGGACATTATAGAATTTGAATTTCTCATGAGAATGACATACCACATAGAAACTAGATAATCTTTAAATATCAACACTAAGTGGTATTCCTCATGTACACACATTTTTAGGATTGTGAAGTGCAAAGCATATCACTCCCCCAAAATGGGATGGTCCAATAATCTCTTACAAGAGCCAAGTAAGATAAAACGAGATGCAAAAGGCTCAACAAGAACAACCATACATGATGTGCAAACCAACATGCACATACTTGATTACTCAAAATGAAACAAGTAGGAAGCACAACATATACAAACACATGCAAGATACAAAACCCAACACATGTAGAGGGGCGAGTAACTTTCAATGTAGATAAGTTGATACAAGTTATCACAAGGAGGAACATTGGATATATGATAGACACAAGATAATCCAATTGACTTGACTTGAGAAAATATAATTGATGAAGATCCCTTAATTCTTCATGATATGTCCAAGTCTCCAATGCCCTCCAACAACACCTATTGTTCAAGTAATGGCTTGTTGGTCCCTAACCAAGTTGGGTCCTAAGAAGTTAGAAACAATAGGTTTGGCAACCCAAATGGTTCTTTTCTTGACACCACTTTGAGCGCCAACAAATTTAGCAAACACATTGCCAACCTTATCCTTGCAAAGTGAATAAGCATCTTAAATTGTGATAGAGTTGGATGAGTTACCACTAGTGCATGAAGAAGATAGGTGACCCTTCTCATGGCATATGTAGCAAGTTCTTTTCCTCACCTTCTTCTCACTTGATTTCTCCACAAGGGGAGCATTAGCTTGATTTTTCTTGGGAAGTGACCTTTCTTCAACTGGAGGTTGAGCAAGGGCTTGAACTTGAGGCCGCTTCCCTTGTTGCTTCTCACTAAGTGCCTTTTTCTTCAAAGGGCAAGATGTAACATGGTGCCCTTCAATTTTGCACTTGAAGCAAACAATTTTGGCCAAATTCTTGACTTGTTCTTGGCCCTTCTTCTTCTTGTATATTTTGGACTTCTTCTTGTTGTTAGATTTGAATTCAAGTCCACTCTTGTCATTGGAGGATTTTTGCACATTCAAGATCTTGTTGAGTGTGGATTTCCCTTCATGACAATTTTCCAAGTCTTTCTTCAATGAAGTAACTTGGGCCTTGAGCTCTTTGATTTCCTCTACATGGTTAGTGACAACACAAGTACTAGTGGAAGTAGAGGCTTTATTGTTAGAGCAACAAGGCAAGGAGAGTAATTCATCACAACATTTAGCAATAGCATGAGATGAAGAATTACTAGGACTAGCACATGTCAATATAGCATTTTGAGAAATAGTGCTAGTGTCCACATGAGGCTCACAAGATGTTACCTTTATAGATATAGCCTCATGAGCTAACTTTAGGCGAGCATGGGACACTAGAAGATCCTCATTAGAGCTAGATAGCTTTTCATAACTTTCTTCCAATTTCCCATACTTGCTAGTTAGCAACTCAAGTTGAGCTCTTAGCTCAACATTATCCTTCAAATAGATGCTTCACAAAAAGTAGAGTTAGTAGCACATGCAACATTATCATTACCAATAGGAGAAGATGACTTGACAAGAGCGAGGTCACGTTCTTTAGTGAGTTTAGAAATAATTTCATTACATTACTCCTCAATGGATTCAAGCTTCTCCTCAAGAGAAATCCGAAGCTCTTGCTCTTCTTCTAGAGCATTTTTTAAATCATGGATATCATTGGCATACTCACGCTCAAGAGAAAACATTTTATCAATTTTTTCTTCCTTCATCTCAATGAGTTTCGTTCTCTCAATAGCACAACTCATGATTTCAAAGAAGTTGGGCAAAACATTTTTATTGTTATGCAAAGCATCAAAGACCACCTTACCCTTCTTATTTAAATACTCAATATACTCTTCTTCATTTTCCTTATCCTCACCATTGTCCTCAACATCATTATGATTTGAAGACCTAGCCATAAGGCATATGTGGGAACCGTGAGAAGAAGAAGATGAAGAAATACTTGAAGCTCCATTCAAGACCTTGTCTTGGCCCAAAGACTATTTGGTTTCCTCTATATGGTTAGCATCACAAATACTAGAGGAAATATAAGCATTTGTATCATGGCAACAAGATGCAATAAGCATGTCATCATTAGGTTTCATCAAGCAATTTATACATGATATGCAAGGACTAGCAACACAAGCATGTAAAGTACTTTTGGTGCTCGAAGTGTATAAGTCCAAAGATGAAGCATTGTAATGAGATAGAGATGAATGAATCTCAAAAGTAAGCTCACTATCAACATTACAATTTTCATCACCACTCACCATATCGTTACCTTGTGTCTTGCCACACGTTGGTGAAGTGGATGAAAATTCATCACAGCCGAAAGTGGAAAGAATACAATCATCCCCAATAATCTTGGACACACCATATTTTTCTTGAAGCTTTGTCCATATCTCATGAGTGCTCCGGAAAGTCGTGATAGAGAAGGTAACTACATCGCTCAAAGCATTAACAATCACATGAGTAGCTTGAGCATTGAGATGCAAGTTTCTCTCATCCTCTAAAGATAGATTTTGAGTATCCTTTGGAGGAGAAAAACCCGCATCTACAATTTGCTCCATAGATAGGTCCATGACGCGAAAATAATTAAGCATGTGAATTTTCCAAGTATCATTATTTGTGCCATCAAATATAAAAGTGTTATTGTGCACTAATCCCCTAGCCGACATATTTGCTCTCAAGGCGATGAAGCCTAAAATGAGAGACCGGGCTCTGATACCAATTGAAAGGACACAGATGTCACCTAGAGGGGGGGGGGTGAATAGGCGAGATCAAATTTTACGAATGGCTTGAACAAAAGCAGAATTAAACTAGCATTTATTTTGTCAAGCACACAAAACCTAAATAAACTAGGCTCACCTATGTGCACCAACAACTTATGCTAAGCAATACAAGTAACAAGGTGATAGCAAGATATATGACTTCAAGCACGAAGGCTATCACAATGTAAAGTGCATAAGTAAAGAGCTCGGTATAGAAATAACCGAGGCACACAGAGACGATGATGTATTCCCGAGTTCCTCCCTTGAAAGGGAGTACGTCTCGTTGGAGGGGTGTGGTATCACCACAAAGGCCTAACCAATGCCACAAAGGCCTCACCCTATTCTCCGGTGTGAGCTTGCGCCACAAAGGCCTAGCTCACTCTTCCACTAAGTGGTTCCTCAAGGCGGAACCGGGCCTTTACACAAATCTTGGGGCACACATCCACAACTTAATTGGAGGCTCCCAAGGATAGCCACCAAGGCACCACAAATCCACAAAGCCGTCTAGGGTTCCAAGAACCCAAGAGTAATAAGCTCACAAACTTTCACTTACTCGAATCTCCGGGGAGAACTCAAACCGATGCAACCTATGCAATGGCAAGAACACACAAAGTGCTCAAATCCTTCTCACTCAAATCTTACCAAAGCAACTAATGCTATGGAGAAATATGAGATGAAGAACAAAGGAAATCCACAAAGAACTCCAAGATCTAGATTCAATGGGTTCCCCTCACAAATAGGAGAAAATGAGTGGTGGAAATATAGATCTAGATCTCCTCTCTCTTTTCCCTCAAAAATATGCAAGAATCATGGGAGGAATGGAGGAGGAAGGGCAAGCTATTCAAGGTCAACTATGGAGGAGAGAGAAGCCCAAAATGTGCTCAGCCCAAGGAGGAAGAAGGGGTATTTATACCCCCCTTCCAAAAATGTCCGTTGCAGGATTTTAGGCCGGATTATCCGGCCTTGGGACAAAATATCTGCCAAAATATCTGCCCCCCACGAATAATCCGGCCCTGGATGAAATATCCGCCCCCCCATCTGATTGATGCCGAGCTGAGTCCTTAGCCTTTTTCGTCAAATTCCAAGGGGGGCGGATTATCTGGCCCTGGATGAAATATCCGGCCAAATAATCCGGCCCCCTATCTGGGTGACGCCGAGCTAAGTCCTTAGTTGTTTTCGTTGAATTCCCGAGGGGGGCTGATTATCTGGCATTGGATGAAATATCCGGCCAAATAATCTGGCCCCCTATCTGGGTGACGCCGAGCTAAGTCCTTAGCAGAAATTTGAGCTTGAAGAAATTGCAATACGAAAATGGTGATAACTTTTTCATCCGGACTCCGTTTTCGATGATCTTGGGCTCGTTGGAATCACCCCAGCGAGCTCTAAAACTTTATCCATAGAAACATCATAGTCCAACCAAGGAGTATAAAACCAAATGGTGAAAGGTTTAACCTTTCTTCGAAGGCAAACCGCTAAAACCTCCAAACATCAAAAACGCAATAAGAGTTTCATGCGAAATCCGTTTTTGATGAGCTAGAGCTTGTCATGGAAATAACCACAAGCTCTAGAACCTCACATGGATAAAACCCAAATAAGAACCAAGAAAGATGATGCCAAGTATGCAAAGGTTTGAGCTCTCTCCGAATGATACAATTAAGTTACTCACTCGAGAGCCCCTCTTGATAGTACGGCTACCGATCCTATAACCCGGTCTCACAACTAACACCATGAGACTGGTAAGAAAGAAACCCTAACACTAACATACCTTTGCCTTGAGTATTCCACTTGAGGTGGAAAATGACGATCTTGATCTTCTCAAGTTGGACCACCTCTCTTGATTGAGCTTGCCTGGTGAAGTCTTGCGGATTGCTCCCCCATACTCCACTATGGAAGAGACTCTCTTTAAACATATCTTCACATATCCATGATCACAATATAGATGGCAAGCTTCAAGCATATGTTCTCTTCTAGTTGCTCATCTTGAACTTGTGCTTTGACTTGATCAATCCTTGAGCCAATTCTTCTTACAACCTTGAATCCAACAAATGGTTCAAGCATTGTCTATGGACAAGTCCTACACATATAACTCAATACAACCATTAGTCCACAGGGATTGTCATTAATTACCAAAACCACACCTGGGGCTAGATATGATCTTTCACTAACTCAGGAAAAATACTATGGAACTCTTTGTTTTCCATTAAGCCTAACTTGTGAAAATAAAAACAAGAAACAAAAAGATATAATTGTAGAATCTAAAGGAAATAACTTCGAGCACTCACACAGGAGGATGCGAGTACCTTTTACCTTACCTCCCCGGCAACGGCGCCAGAAAAGAGCTTGATGTCTACGCACGCGTCTGTTCTTGTAGACAGTGTTGGGCCTCCAAGTGCAGAGGTTTGTAGAGCAGCAGCAAGTTTCCCTTAAGTGGATCACCCACGGTTTATCGAACTCAGGGAGGAGGAGGTCAAAGCTATCCCTCTCAAGCAACCCTGCAATTACGATACAGAAAGTTTCTTGTGTCCCCAACACACCCAATACACTTGTCAGATGTATAGGTGCACTAGTTCGGCGAAGAGATAGTGAAATACAAGTAGTAGTGATGATTATAAGTAGTAAGTGTAATCTGAAATAAGTATCGCTGCGAGCAAACATGTAACAAAACTGAAAGGAAACGGTGTGCAATGCTTGGAAACAAGGCCTAGGGATCATACTTTCACTAGTGGACACACTCTCAATAAATATAACATAATTGAACCAATAGATACTAACATCAATATGCAACTCAAAACAATTCTCCAATGGAAAACGAGCACTAATCATGCGTAGGGCTACAAAGCACTCCTCAAAGTTCGCATGTACCAAAACTAGATTGTCCCACACTATCACCATGAATGCAATAGATGGTTCCAACAAACACCAACAATTCATAGAGACATTAACCAAAAAGACACACATGATGCGCACACTAGTCACCTTCACACCATGATACAAGGTATCTCCGCAGATTACAATAATAAAGCACGGGAGTAGCATAATATCTGAATAATAACATCTACCAATTCAACTAGATACAAAGCTCACGATCACATAAAGATCACATCATGGGAGAGAGAGGTGAACCACATAGCTACCGGTAGAGCCCTCAGCCCCCGGGGAGAACTACTCCCTCCTCATCATAGGAGGCATCAATGACGATGGAGATGGCGGTGAGGTCGATGGAGATGGCTCCGGGGGCACTTCCCCGTCCCGACAGGGTGCCGGGACAGAGACTTCTGTCCCCCGAAATTCATCGGTGGTGGCGGCGGGGCTGCGGAACTCTTCTAGAAATTTTGCCGATTGTTTTAGGGTTTTCCTTCGAAGGGCTCTTTATAGGCGGAGGGGCAGCGTCATGGGGCTGCCAGGGCCACCTCACCCCTAGGGGGCGCGGCCAGGGGGTGGCCCGCGCCACCCTATAGTGTGGCTGCCCTCTGGCCCCCCTCCGGCTCTCGTTCGGTCTTCGTCCTTCGTCCGGGAAAAATAGGAGTTTCTGCTTTTGTTTCGTCCGATTCCAAGAATATTTCCTGTGTAGCTTTTCTAAAACATAAAAAATAGCAGAAAACAGGGAACTGGCACTGTGGCATCTTGTCAATAGGTTAGTTCCGGAAATCGCATAAAAACACCACGAAGTGTAACGGAACACAAGGCAAATGGTGTAAAAACAAGCATGGAGCATAAAAAATTATAGATACGTTTGAGACGTATCATAATGTAATGTAATCTGTTGTGTCCCTCTAGGGATGCCCCTGGTGACTATATATGCAGCCAGTTAGGGTTTACAAGGTTTACAAGGGTTTACAAGGTTTCTTGCCTTCTACTTCAAGTTGCCTTCTACCCCTGGTGGCTTTATATATGCATGCATCACTCATACATCAAGAACATATATATACATTTTTGCATCTCATAAATCATCTCACAAACATAAGATCCACCATAGGGGTAATACAAATATGGTCACAATCATGATAGGCAGCTCATGTGACTCTAATCTATGAAGCACGACAAAGAGTTTGATACAAGTTACTTCCACGATCCCCATAGTCCAGGGGTGAACTGCTCCCTCTTCATCATGTTGCTGAAGGAGATGGTGTCGATGGAGTTGAAGGTACAACCAAAAGTTGCTTCAGCAGCATCTCCCCTCCTATCCTCGCAGTCTTCAGATCAGTTTCCCGTGTTTCTCCACCGCCCGTTGTGAAATCGCCTGAGGGTCTTTTATATAGATGGTTTTAGGTCAAGATGAGTCCGTGGAGTCCAATATTGCATCAAAACAATGCACACGGGGGAATATGTGTCCCACCGCACAGTTTAGAGGTGGGACCATGTGGTCCCCTCTCTTTCTTCCCTCGTTGACTTCTTCTCTCATGGTCTTCTATTTCCTAAAAAAATGATGTGGCAAAAAGATTGGGTCCGTTTGACGTCCAGAAGATCCCTAAAAGTCAAAAACATGCAAACGCAAACAAATCTGCTTCACAATGTTAAAACCAAATGAAAGTGGATTGTTTAGAAAACCCTTGGAATCAATGGAAAACAAGTTGAGGTCCTCATAAAACTATAAAATAACTAAGAATATGACCTAATAAAATACAAAGATCATGGATGCATTTTACATGCATCAGACGCTGCTGCCTCCCCCGCGCCGCCAGACCCATGATCGCCATTGGTGGCAACGTCTCTCAGGTCGCACCCACTCTATCTCGCAGACTATCCACGTAGCCTCCTCCATCATCAGCTCCTCCGGTGAGCTCTCCGCCCTCCTCCCCGCCATAAAGTCTCGATGCAAGCTCGGGATTTCTCTCCAAGGGTAGAAGGGGACCAACACTCCACCGAGACCCTGAATCGGGAGATCGCCATGAGTCCGAACAGTTGCCAGGTCGAGCCTCTTGCCTCGCGGAACGTATGTGGTGGTTCACGGGCGCCATGGCTCGAGCTCGATTGCTGCGTGTCGTGGGAGAGCACACGTGCGAGCCATGACAAGTCCATCCTCTAGCAACAGCTTTTCTATTATGGACTAAAATGTATGATGTTGCTGACTCATATGCACTAGCCACATTGTTTTGTTGAGAATCTTCAAGACACTTCTCTAAGAGTGTAGCTAGTTTTTCTTTCTAGCTTTTGCCAACTTCCCTTCTCTCTTAAAAGCCTCGGTCGCCAACTCCTCTAGGACCTCTTCCACTATAACCATCCTAGATTTCTTCTCAAGGGTTCAAGTAATCTATGCATGGGTTTAGTTCATTGTAATATAGAGTTTAAAATCTTATGTAGACCTATTGATGGACCATATGATTACCATCTTTTAATAAAATATGGTTATATGAATCAATTGATGCACATCGGGGGTTATCCTTCATTTCTAAAAAATATTACTACCATCAGCAAATGTGTATAATTCAGTTGAGCTCGATGCCACATTGCTAATTTATCTCTCCTGTTAGCTCACACCTTATGGATCCACCTTTGCATATTCCATGTATTCAGAACAGTGTTTGTCGTCCGTAATTGGCTCCCACATTTCATGTGTCTTCCCTTGTGTCTACACCATGGCACCCGCGATCATTATTGCCCCTATCTAGTACATCCGACAGCAACCCTTGTTGTAGATCGAGATATGCTTGATGGACACAATACCCCCTCCACGGACCATGAACATCAGTGATGCTAGAGGATGGAACAATGGCCTCATTCTAGGAAGATGAAGCTCACTGAATTTCAAGGAGAAAGGCAACACGTTGGTGGAGAATAGGAAAAACAAAAGTATAGAGGAGGATACATATGCATTTTTTGGCTATAAATTGGAAAATAGTGAACTACATAAACATATGTTAACAACCCGATAAAATTCATATGTTTCCATGGTGTGTTTACTTGTTGTGTATTGTGTGCACGACTAGCCTGTTTTTGACTACTAACCATGACTGTGTTCTCTCATGATGATCACATGTGCTTAATTTGGTGTTTCGTTAGCCCTTGATTTGCATGTTTTTTGT